>JAWNNB010001692.1:600000-1179459 GCA_035043285.1 Drosophila subsilvestris
TATATTATAACTCCCAATTAAAAAAACAAAAGATAATAAAATTAATGCTAAACTAACTTCATAAGAAATTGTTTGAGCAACAGCTCGTAAACCTCCTAATAAAGCATAATTTGAATTTGAAGATCAACCAGCCACTATCACAGTATAAACTCCCAATCTAGTACAACATAAAAAAAATAAACCACCTAAATTAAAAGAATACAACTTAACAAAAAAAGGCATACATATCCAAACAAATAAAGACAAAAATAAAGAAAAAATTGGAGAAATATAATATCTTAAATAATTTGACAAAAGAGGATAAGTTTGTTCTTTTGTAAATAATTTAATCGCATCACAAAAAGGTTGGGGAATTCCTATTAAACCTACTTTATTTGGACCTTTACGAATTTGAATATACCCTAAAACTTTTATTAACAGAGTTAATTTTTCTAATAACTTTTTCCCTGAAAATGTTTTTCGATAAAAAATGTGTGTTTGCTGATATAACCATTTTCTAAAAAAAACTTTATTTTTTTGTTTTTTAAAAAATGTATATGAAATTTGTTTATGCCTTTTTGTTTTGTAGTTATAAGCAGCTAACCAAATAAAAATAGAAAATAAATAAGGAAAATATGTGTGGAAAAAAACGCCATTCAAAGCAGTGCAGTGCACATATAGCCATTTTATAGGCTGTTCAGACTGGGGCTGCGTCATGCTTCTTTGCGTCTTACTAGGGCCCTAGTGGTGGCAAAAAGTTGCGTCGCTTTCGGATGCATGTGCGTCCATTCGATATATTCGATTGCTTTTGCTCAATTTTGCGCTTTTCTGCCTATCAGCGCAACTATCATCACTAATGACAACAAAAAACAGCTGACCTATGAAAACAATTGTGCCGGCTAATAAATGTCTGAGGAAGGAAAAGGTAAATAAATTCATATAATATTTAAAACAATTAGTTTGAATCAATTCTGACATTAGATAGGAGATTTTTGTGGACACCTGCGTCCATCCAGTCTCTGCTGGACCAATGGGAGGAGAACATTGTTGGTTTTCGGGGAGTTCGGAAAAACTCGCATATATATAAGGAAATTGCTGACGCCTTAAAAGAGTTTGGACCTTCTCATAGTGAGGTGAAGAACAAAATAGACAATTTAACAAGGAAATATAGGTAAGTTACATGCCTACTATTATTTGGATACATTATTTCGAATTAATTTGTTAACCCAATATTTTAGAAGTGAACTGGCCAAGGTGGGACCCTCGGGTGGCAGCGCATTAACGTGGGAGCAATAATATTTAAATAAAACGAAAAATATTAAGTTAAATGGTTCAAATTGTTTATTTATAAAGGAGAGTTATTTAAGAAGTGCTGTGCTATGGCTATTCTTGTCTTCAGAGGGATTGCCAGTCGAAAATGTGTGTCTTTCTTGCTGAGATTGGGCAGCATTCCAACCAGAATATTGAAAGCACTCCTTTCCATACGGAAGTTGTCTTTGAAAAATGCGTCGGAGTTGTCGACAACATCTTTCTCCCAAAATGATCCATATCGCGGCTATTTCAATTTGGAATAACAAATTTAATTGTTCGAAGTCTTGGAAAATTAGCAGCCTTCTACTTACAAGGGTCCAAACGCTTCGAGAACGTTGTAGGCCTAGTAAAAATTGTAACTTGCCTGCAGACAAGTCCGCCACATCCATACATTTTAAAACATCCTCTGCATTTTGCTCCACCGCAGATAAAATAATCAAGTCTGTTTCAGATAGTTGTTTCCTCGTGTTTTCATTCATTTTTGATTTGACTTACAAAATTTGTGTTGTTTGCATCAGCTGTTCTCAAGACGCACGTCTACCAATGTGAACGCCTTTTCTGCGTCATTGCGTCGATGCCGATATCGATAGCAGACGCACCCCAGTGTAAAAAGGCTATTACTAGGGTATATGTATGAAAATGAACTATCGTTAAATAATGTATTTATCGACAAGACGATGAATATCGAGTAGAAAACGAATACTGTTCTGTTGAATTGAATAAAACATAGTTGAAAGTAATTAAAAATAATAATAATTCTTCCAACATTATTTTAACTTTTAATTTTAAGTGACCACCAATTCATATTCCTGAAGTTCAATGTTTGCTTTTAGTGCTTGCCCGTTAAATTGCATAAATTTCCTCTCCAATAAAAATGTAAGCCTTTACCAATGCCGTAAACTTCTAATACTATAATGGATATAATTGATATCTTCGCAGAAGTCACTGCCAAGATAAGAAACAAATATATTATATATCTTATAACGTCATATTCTCTATATATACTGTACGAGCTATCTTCCTTACTGCTACTGCTACACTACAGATTCTGTTTGTATAACAAATGCTTGTATTTTATTGTATCCATGTATTGCTTTTTAGATAGGTGTTGCTAATTTCTCACAAACTCCCACGAAAGTCGATTCGATTCAAGTTAAATTGTCAAATAGAAAAGTGATAGAAAAACAAATAAATTAAGTGTTTTCCAAAACGGACATAACAATGTTGTTTTGTCATAATTATGAAACTATTAAAATCTTGTGCTACATTTGTATATCCGAACTAGAAGAGTATGTGGTCAATTAATTGTCGAACTTCGTGGCTCAGACCTGAAATCAGTCCGAATTTCCGCAGTAATTTTTTATTCATTGGTAGATTGGTTTAAAATAAAAAAAAGTTTGTGTAAAATCCTATTCTTCTTACAATTTTCGGAATAAACAAAAACATTTTTTTTCAGTCATTTATTTTTGTTTATCTTAATTGTCTCTGCCCCTGTCTTTTGGGAGGGACAGATATGACCATGTCAAAGCATCAAGAATTTTTGAAATTTTTGTATCGCACTGTCTCGTTATGAATGCAGCTGTTACATTTTGTTGCATGAAAATTAAAAACTTTATACGTTTTTTGTATACAGGCTGACTGGAACGGTGATTGTATACGTATCCGGTAACGATGGGATGGAATAAGCAATGTATATAAGGCAATGCATATGGCATATAATGTATGTACATGTTATTCATGTAATGTTATCAAGATGATCGCTTATTTTGGTGTTTCATCAGATGTTCAACAAAATGTCTTCGGAATCAGATAACCAAGAAATTTCGTGTTATTCAAAGAGAATGCACAACATAGATCCCAAAGTGGAATCATTCGGGTCGAAACGAGCCTTTGACATTTCAATGCAAGCCAATGACACTGCAGGCCAACAACGAGTCCCGAAGGAGTTGAAACAAAGCGACCGCAGGGAATTTAAGTCGCTTTCATATCCCGACAAGACTTTTATATTTGAAAGGAAAAAATACTCTGTAGGTACTACAGAAAGCAAAAGCAAATATCCAACTGATGCTCTGGCTGTATATTCAAGAGCAAACCATTATATTACTTCTGATGCTAAATACACAGACGAATCGTCGGAGTCGATCGAACAGAGTAGAGAAATTCAATCAATAAATTCTAGAATTGATGGGGCAAAACAATTTTTGGCGCAAAGTGGCATTTTGGGAACAACCAACTTCACAAGTTCTTGTGAATTAATTAGGAAAACTTCAAGCATTCATATCGATGCGACTTTGAGAGACCAGGTAAGTGAGAATTTATTTACATATTTAAAAAATGTTTACGCAAACAAGGCTATTTTACAGATACGAAAAACATCTTTGTGTCTGCGTTCGAGGATTTGCATCGAAAAGAATATACCAAAAGCTATGATGAACTCATCAATTCTTTTCAGCTTGAAGTCGATACATTAAAAGGAATCATAGATCATGGTGAAACCAAAATTATAACACTGCGTACTGAAATTGGCAAATTGAAGGCAAGAAATTTGATCACCATTTAATAGAAATTATTTATACTATTTATATATAGTAGTACGAACATTTTAAATATACATATACATATATTGTTTGAAGATGTCGATGTCGTGACTAAGATTCGTTGTATTATTATTTTATTTCAGAGAGCCCTTCAAGAGATAATGCACGTCCAGATGGTAGCTAGCAGCAGAGCTGGTGATGGCTTCGAGTCGAGTCCTAAGGGTACAACTATTTGCCTTTTTTGTCAACCCAGAAGCTGGACGAGCAAAAATTAAAATAAAAAAAAACAACTTTTCCAGCATTTACTGAAGTTTGTTACATGCTGACAATAAAAACCATTAGATATACATAATTAATTAATTAATTATAATTAATTTAATTAATTAATTACACTTTATTGAGGTTACTTTCATCTATTACATTTGAAATAATAGCCGTAATATTTACAATAAATAAATTCTGCTTTTACGCGTATTGAATAAATCGAATTGTAATAAAAACAAAAAACTTAATTCCATAGAAAGCACTTTGTATAATGTGTAAGGTAAGCGAACCCCCTATGAGGTTCCATTGATGGTGCACATCTAGTTCACACATTTTTACATACACACACATCACCGAAATTAAAATTGCAACGACTACTACATACATATGTGTAGTTAAACGTTCTTCCAAAAAAAAAAAACGCATACATACATACATATAACTAAATAACAAAGTATAAATTAATTCATTAATAACTGAAATTCACCTACTAGCACTTATTTTATCTGCAACTTTATTATAATGCATCCTTGACTTGAAACATTCACAATTCAATTTGAAGAAGGTATTAAATACGGAGATAATTAGGTGTCGTTTATCGTTTATGGGCCTCATTAATTGTGAGTACAAGAGTACGGGTGTTACGAGTTCTTAGTCGATCCAATATATTTTGATTCTATGTATAAATAACGGTGTTAGGCATTTCTATTAAAGCTTATCTTAATATTTTCATTATATTTGTTGTTTGTTTGGTAACTTTGCCTTTGCCTTGCCCCAGAACTGGCCATGACATGGGATAAATCTTTGTTATTTCTAGTCCAAGCAAGAATATTTGATTTAATTGTTTATATAGTAGATAGAAAACAAACAAAAATGGTCGAACAAAATAGGAGCCAATATTTATGAACTGATCTCATTGCCTGATTCTTCGCGTACAATGTAACAAAAACGAGCAAGTGGTAGATTTCGCAATACATATATCCTGGGTCCAAAATAGTAGTAGGCATTACTACTGAGAATGTCAATTATTCTATGTTATGCCTATAACGACGAAGGCGCGCACTATTTTCTATGTTGGGCTCCCCCGGTGGTGGCGAGATATTACTCCCAGGCGGCTGTTGATCTGTTGAATTTTCACTCCATGTGATATTGTTAAAGTTTGATTCTTCATATTGCTTTGTGATAAAGTGAGCTCCAATAGTTCCAGCTTTGTCTTCACTGAGATCAGTTGATTGATCATCAAAATTTCCTAACATTGTTGTGGGTATGCCACGAGTTCTTAAATGTTGCACCATTATTAAAAGGATGTAATTTATTTACAAATTGACAGAAACCTACCGACTGGAAGTGCGGGACCGAGGACGTTGAAATCTTAGCTGTAATTGTGTTGGGTCGGTTATATACTTTCCTTCAGCGGATTCTCGTCGGCGTCGTAGTCCTAAATGAGATGATTGAAATCGAATCACATGCACATTAGAAAATAACAGAATTCGCATTTGTATAAAAGGTAACTTCATATGTATCATGGTAGCTCTTGCAAGTGGCATTACGACATAAAACGCTCCATTTCGTTTTCTCTTAGGTTCATTTGGTTTAATAAAATATATAATCCACATATGTACAAGAACGGATCATCGAAAATGTATCAAACTAAACAGTGTTGTATCAGAATATTTTACTCAATCTCAATGTTATTTGAATAAAATAATTCGAATCTTAAAACAAGTTTGGACACAGGAAATATGTACATGCATCGTGCAGCGGATTGATCAATTGATCATAAAGGAAACAAACCTGGTGTTAGGTCCGTATTATTAGGAGGATTTTGTAAAACACCAGAGTATATGTCGTGGCGAACAGGCATAGCGTCAGGCATCATACAATTGTGCATCTCAAATGGTGGATTGTTTTGGATATGATGCTGTCCTCCGATGAACCCGATTGGGGTTGGGGTTGATGCTGATGCGTTTGTGGCAGTATCAGCACCCGCCCATGAAGCGCACTTTGATTGGCGCACTGGTATTTTGCTGGGTGCCAAGAGCGGAGGTTCACAGCCACCTTCGGCTCCGCCATAGTTACAGCTCACCCGTGTTAATTGAGTATCTAAATCACCTGTTTTTGTTAAAGCCTGCTGCTCCTTTGCATTGCATATTTCGCTATTTCCATTCAGCTTTGGCTTGATGGAATCCATTACATGAAAGCTGAAGCAGCTTGGCTCGTTGAGTGCTTCAGAAGTGGCTTTGTTGTTGCCTGGTGATTTATAATTATTGATTGTATTTGGAGAGGAAGCTGTCATTGCTGCTGCTGCTGTTGCTTTTATTTCATCACAGTTAATTAGCACCTTATCACTAGAATCTTGGCCTTGAGTTTTATCAGCAATGCCCTGGCTAGTTGTACTTGAAGTCATCTTAACAGCAGCTGCTAGTGCGTCATAGTAGACAGATTCATCCAAATGAGAGGATTCTAAAAAGAACACAAACGAATCGTAGAATCAATCATGTATGCGTTGATATATGTAGATATATTCATATTGGATTGGATTCATGGCTACTTAGAAATGTTTAGAAATTATTTGCCTACCTTTGGGAATGACACGAATTTCCAGTCGCCCACTAACACAACCATTGTTATCCTGAATCTCTTCACTCACAGGCAAATTACTCCTCTGGCAAGATGTGGTTTGAACACTCCAGGGCTGGGCCGCGTCATTCGCCACCACCAATGAGCTATAATTTGGTAGTGCCGCTGCCGCCTGTTGGTCATCAAAAAGGTCGGCCAATGACACATTCGGAAGGCTGTTTCGATGTTTGGACTTGCTTGTTTGGCTCTCGTGTGATTTATTTGCCTGAAACGCAATATGGTCGTCTTTAAAGGATGATGGCAATACCGTCTGCGAAACGATAGATACAGAAGGCTTCTTTGGCTGCCCCAGCGGGGCGATTTCCGAGTATGTTTCTCGCACGCAAACGTTCCTGGCTATATCCATGCGATATACCTACAAATGTTTAAGAGAGTGTCCAATGAAAGAACCTTTTTTTAATTCTCGAAGCTAAGGGGCGGGTCCGGGTGTTCATGGCAGTGTTTTCCTCACCACTTTTTATAAACTTTACATATCGTGTGCATGAGTATGGGCCATTGGAATGAAACATCTCACACACACACACACGAGTGTGGTGTACTAAGATGCTTAAAATGTCTTCAGGAACGTTGATATGTGGTGCATGCAAGGGGCTCTTAGTCGGTATGAATTTAATAATTAACTTATTCTAGGAGCGACCCCAAAGCCGAAAAAAGGTTTCAAAGGTTTCAGATGTACATATGTATGTAGAAGTTGTGCTTACTGTATTATCAAAAGCGGCTTGTTGCACAGCCGGTGGCTCTAAGTCTTTACGTAATACATTACCCATTGCGGGGTCAGACCAGCAGTGCGGTAAGGAAATTTTCAACGTGTCGTAGCTCTCGATCCCGAATATGTTGAGTGTGTATCTATGGTAGGGGAAATCAATAAACGCACAAATTGTACACAAAACAAATAACATAATTTTTCAATATTTTACTAAAATCAAATACATATTTATAACCGCTTCACGGTATACACAGATACATATGTATATTTTGGCCCAGCCTAGTGCTGAGTATCCAACACAGCCTACTTGATCTGGATATTCATACCCCCCGTTTGTAGCTTTAATATAGAGTGATCGTATGTACATATACATGGGGTCGGTGAGACGATACAATATTAATCTAAACATGTTTGAGTTTCAGAATGTGTTAAACAATAAAGATTTTCTGGTGAGATTCGATCATGTATCCCCGGGGATACAATTGATGACGCTTTCTTTCTGCTAACAGGCGAAGTATAGAAGGATGCACAGACGGACTGGGGTATGTATGTACATATATATTTCATTTGAGGAGTGGAAAATATGTACTTACATGTAAAGGCATAGGCTAGGGCCACATTTAACATACCATCGCCCAGGTTATAAATATGTATGTACGAGTATGTATTGATTAGCCATCAGTTCAAGACTTACCTTTTCGGCCTGGATTTAGCGTCTTGGGACGTTTGGGTCTTTGGTGTCTTTGGTGTCTTGGTTGTATCAGCGACGGCAGTTAGGGAAAAGATTGCAGCTTCATTTAACAGAGGCAATGAAACATCCCCCTTAATCAATTGATCCAAATTGGGTTGCGACTGTGAGGTGAAATGTAGTTTGTATATTTTACACATGTTTATCTTAAAGTATAACTAAAATTTGGACAAACAAAAACAAAAAAACAATAACAAAAAATCACAATGTTGTTTCTACATTGAAGATATGATAAGGGATGTGCACACAATTGTAATATCTTATAGAAAGTTTATTAATAATGGGAGGGGGGGGGGGGAGACTTGGTTAGAACTGTATTAAGCACTTTTACTGTTACAGGAAGACATTTTAAGCATTTATCGTTAGTTCGAACGCGACCTGACTGTCGAGTGTCAACTAGAATTCCCGTGTTTTTTTTTTGCATCATTAGTTTGCGTTCCAATTTACCTGTGGCTCTCTGTTCCATTCGTTATCGGTCGTGTCCTCAGAGTCATCAAACTGACTCTTCCACTGGGAAGCAAGAGTGAGAGCTCCGCCCCGTGTTACCTGTTGCAGAGCAGACACATTTTCATCGTCTATCAATGCGAATTGAGTGACTGAATGGTCGCCGGTAACACTGCTTCTGGCTGTGTTGCTGCCAGTTCCAGCGCCTGCACCAGCTGCGCCCGCTGATGCGCCGCTATTGATACGCTGAATCGAACTGGAACCAGCACCCGAGGAAGACGGTCGTAAATTGGTGGATGTTGCAGAACGACGATTGACAGGCGGTATGCCGCCAACCATGCCAAACACCTGGCCGCGCTGGCATATGGCGGCAACCTTTGAGGCAGAACTTCCTCCTCCGCAGAAAACCAGAGCATCCTGGTCATGGGTTACGGACCCATGTTCATCAGCATGCTGGCTTGGGCTTTGGGCCCCGCCAACTGTTAGATCATGCACGCTCATGGGTGGGGCTGTAAGTACACGGAGGCGCCCATAGGTTGACTTTTGATCCACGTCCACTGATCGCTGCTTACTATCGCCGCACTTTTCCGCGGGTAATCCGTCCAGTTTCTGGTGCAGCTTATCAGTATTTCCACTTGGATTTAATTTTTTCGCTAGCAGTGGCTGAGAGCACTCTGGTGCTCTGTTGACACCCTCAGCATCATTTGCCTCGACGTTCTTCGGGTCTTGGGAGCTTTCCACTGCAATTAGTCCGACTTCGACATCAACGTCTCCTCCTATGCGCTCTCCCTCAGCGGTCTTCTTCGTTTGCAATAGCTGTGTGGCAGCAAACTTATCTTCCAGATGGGGGTACTGTAAGAAATTAATAGATTTTCACTCTAACTGCAACTGTGGTGACGTTGTTGCTATTGCTTACATAGACAGGAGCAGAGTTGTTTTGGTTTGATGCAGAAAAGGAGCCGGTCCCGCTGTGGGGTTGGCAGTTCTTCGCATGAATTACTGAATGCGGTGTCTTTATCGGTGCTTCATGGTTTCCAACACCAACCATTGATGACTTGATCAGTGCACTGGGGAGATTCGACATAGCCATTGCAGTGTTGGCGGCAGACTGTGGTGGATGTGGATGTTGCTGCTGCAACAGCGCTTTGGGTAGGGTGTTTTGATTATTGGCTGAGTTGGCGTGCTGGACGGATGTCTCACACTTGGCCTGTGGCTGGGGAACTGATGGCGTCGCATTGCAGTTTCTGTCAACCTTAAACATCATTTCAAATTATTAAATTAGTCTTCCTCGAAATGGACGCCGACGTACCTTATCTTTCATATGCAAAGGCTCTGTCGCTGCGATCTGGGCGGTATCAATATCAGTCCGCTTTCGAACCTTTTCAAAATTTGACAAAAAATGGATTAAAAACGAGAAGGAACGTGAGTCGCTTCTAGTCGCGACTCTACTTTTATACCCGTACTCAGTCAGTATATAAATTTATGAGCTTATGATTGAAATTAAAAAAAAAATTTTAATTTTACATTTTTTTGCTACATTTGTCAACTACATCTACATGTAAAATGTAGATAATACATCTAGAACAAATATTCTACATATACCATTTACATTCTACATCTCCTCCGCTAGGGGTTGCTCGCGCATTGCACAGGGCAGAGTGTGTGCGAGCGAGACAGAGAATGAATAGCGTCAGCAGCGCCAGAGGAGGTGGGGGAAGCAACTGAAAATTAATTTCTTTATTCTGGCTATAATAATGATCCGATCTGGTTCAGATTCGGCAATCTGATAGATATGGTCATTCTCTACGATACTGCGTTTTTAGTTTTATCGTATCTTCAAAATTGTGGATGCCACAGATTTTCGTCCTTTGTGAAGGCGGAAGGGGGCGGGGCGAAATTTTGAAATACACTTGTACAAATACACACATCCACTTTTACCACAAATACAGTATACCCCTTAACTCTTTTTGAGTACGGGTATAAAAAGTCAAATTATTTTTGATATTACGTAGGGAGAGAGATATGTAAATAGTTTCAGCCTAGAGCAGCAGCTCTAACCCTTTCTGAGCACCAACTCGAGGATAATAATTTGGCTGCCGATCTCCAGAAGGTTAGAATGGGGTCTTCCTAGAAGTAAGCATCTAGTTTATGAGAATAAATGGGATACATATCCATTTCCATTGCTCGATCGTCAGATTTACTTCACCTTGGATCCATCAGATCATCTCTTTCCCACCCAACACATAATCAAAATTATATTATTCAGATTCGGTATGCCGAATGAATCAAAGGTCTCTGGCCCTTTTGAGCTATGTACTTACGTATTCAGTGCCGCTCGCATTGGAAGCTGCCACTGTCATTTGTGTTATATTTCCATGGATATAATCATTCTTGGCAGGAACTTGGTTGCCACTTGAATTGATGTTGCCAATTGCCGAAGTGTCCACTTTTTCCCAGTCATATGCGTCGATTTCTTTGACGCCGCGTCTCTTCATACAGCGCTCAAATAGTCCGATTAGCATCTGAGAAAACCAAACCACATTTAATTATAGTTCCCATACGCCATTCCATTGGAGTTAGTTTCAGAGTTACTTTACCGCGTAGTCCGGTCGGTCCGCATAGGTGAGAGACTGGATATGCTCGAGGAATTGCTTTAGATCTGACGGCAAATGCTTCAACAATATTCTGTGGTCATACTTCTCCTTTGTTAGGCCAACTTGTTCCTTGTCTTTTATCTTTCGCCACGGCAACTGGCCGTTCACAAACTCAACGAGCATATAAAATAGTGACCATAGATCATCGTGGCGCCCCATTTCGCGATTTCGATGAGCATTGATGGATGCATAGCGAACTGTGCCACGGAAACCAGCTGCAGCTCGGGGACATCGCACCTCGCCGGTACCTGTGGTATATTGCCGAGCCAAGCCAAAGTCCAGCATATACACCCGCCGACAGTTGTAGGGTAAACGCCCGACGGAGAAGTTGCTCTGCAATGAAAACGAAAACATAACGATCGTTATTACATTCCAAATTCAATTTGTCATGGCCAAAAATTGAGATTACCGGTTTTATATCACGATGAAGGAATCCCACAGAATGTATCGATTCGATGGCCTTTAAAATTTGTAAGCCTAACCTAAGTGTTGTACTAAGCGAAAATGCACCACGCGGCTGAGCTCGCCTGAGCTCAGCCAGATTCTTTCCTTGGAGTTGCATCACCACGTAATTAAATCTATCGTTTCGGCCGCATCCAATGAAGCGGCACACATGCTCCTTGCCCTGTAGCTTTTTCAAGACGGCAACTTCCATCTTGAGCACCTGCTTGGGCTGCCTTGCGGATTCCACTTTGAGTGCCACTTGTTCACGTGTAATAAGGTCTTGACCTTCATAGATTTCACCAAAACCACCGCCACCGATTTTTCGAACCACCTATAACGGTAACAAAAATCATATTTGTAAATGGTAAAATCAAAACAGAAAATATGAGAACAAATATGAGGCGACAAACCTTCCATCGCTCCTTGACAACATGGCCCGGCTGCAAAAGATCCTCGGATGTCATCTTGCAAGACTCTTTTGGAGGTACTCCTAGGAGTGCCGCCTGTCTGCCCTTTTCCTGGAGGAGCTCTACCTGCGCTGGAGCAGGAGCAGGAACTGGATTTGTTGAAGATGGCACTTTAAAAGTTACTCTGCTGCGGCTTACTCCAAAGCGATTATGCTTCGCTGGCAAAGTCGCTGATCGCTGCAACACTAGCACATTGGGATAACGATGCTCCTCCTCTGACGCTTCTGTGTCCACAACAACACCCGTGCCCGTGCCTAAGCCTGTGCCTGTGCCCGTAACTCCCGACTGGGTTCGCTGCAAGATGTGAGCTTGCAAAACAGGCCTGGACAGAGGCGGTGGTTTCGACAGTGGCGGTGGATGCAACCTCAAGATGTTGCTATTCTTAGAGCTGGTGATCACTTTGTGGTTGGGACTTATGTACTGCTCCTGATTCGAGTGTTGCTGATGTGAATCATGATCTCCTGACGCAGCAACATTTTCGTCGTTTCTGCAACAAGGATATTCTGTGTGTAGAACATAGTGGCCGCCACAAGAGATGTGTGTGTTGATTTGATAGACGAGGTAGGGTTGTCAAAAATATATCAAAAATATCGAATATATCGATATTTTTTTGGTGATATGATATATTTCATATCGTTTTGATATTTTGTAAAAAAAGAATATATCACTGATATGATATTTTTCAAATATTTGACAACCTAAGACGAGGCGAATATTCAAAACAATACAATGATAATACTATATATACAGAAAGACACAGATACTTAGCATATGTTTAAACTTTAAGGGGAGAGAGCCATAATTGTTGGTGTTTTTCTGCCAAAAAGTTCAAGCAAAACACGAATATAAGGAGCGATGAGA
This sequence comes from Drosophila subsilvestris, assembly GCA_035043285.1. Classification (NCBI taxonomy): domain Eukaryota; kingdom Metazoa; phylum Arthropoda; class Insecta; order Diptera; family Drosophilidae; genus Drosophila; species Drosophila subsilvestris. The sequence goes on from JAWNNB010001692.1 coordinate 613,056, forward strand.
GCTCGGATATATGTAACTGGTCACGTTAGAGCCGTCATCGCATCTAGCTACATATGTACACATGATTGTGTATGTAGTGCGGGCGAGGCGTGGGAGAACAATTTTTCTTCCCCCACTTAGAGCTGGCTGTCATAGGAACGGAACGGAACGGCTCCCTACTGTTGTCTCTCTACCTGACACTTTTAGGGAAATAAAATTATTGTGTGCAGGACTTAAAATGTATTTTTTTTTCCAATATGTATACAGAAATACGTGTGTACATAGATGCTGATGATCTCATGCATTCGTTAATGTGCATCAATACATATGTAGTACATACCATGCGTCCACGTAATGGTTATGTATAACAAGACCTGGAAAATTATCTATTCCCGTTGAAATTCTCGTCCTGCCAAGGATTTTTCAGTGTCTCATTTAATGCACGCACACAAGCAATAAACAGGAAACTTTGTTACTCGAATTATTCAAGGAGGAGAGTCTTCCGTTTGCAATTTAAACATTTTCACGCAAATAAAAGACACATATCGATTGGTAAGGTAAGCTTTGACTGTTTTTCCTTCCCAGTAAAGTTTCGTCGCCTAAATCGAATTCAGAGCAAAGCAGCGAGAGAGAATAAGCTGTGTCTGGTGGTTACGGTTACTATTGCCAGCACCAGCTGTCACTGGGGATTGCGCATGCGTCGTGCTCGATGACAGGACCACTCAACTCAACTCAACTCAACTCAGAAAACGCTCCCATAAGTAACCACAAAATCTGTTAAAATTTGCTGTTCGAAATGTTAGTTTTCTGTTATTGTTATCGGTTGTTAACGGTCAGGTCAGGCAGGCAAACAAACTCACCTGGGATTAGGATTATCCTGTAAATGCATTTTGGATCCTCCTGGACTTGTCTGCTCCTGCAATGAGTTTTGCCTTCTATCAGCTGAGCTATTCGAGCATAAATCCATGTACATTCAAGCTCCAATTCATAGTTTAAAGTTGTGGCCTGAAAGATTTTGTATTGTTTACACTTTTTATAGTTATTTATATACATACATATGTACATATATAGGTAGAATGTATTTCCGAAAATTCTACGCTACCTACATACATCCAAACATACATATTTACATCCATACGTATATGTATGCATAATATACACTTGCGGCGAAAAAAATAACAAATAAAAAAATATTGGTATGTACAAGAGAGTTGATTGTTTTTGCAAATTTTTGCACTTTGCTGAAGTAAAACGTAGACTTACATGCCTCCTCTCTGAGAGAAGAGTGTTTACTCTCATAATGCCAACGGTTCTTATTATTTTTATTACATTTTCAAACACTTTTTTTATACAATCTTAAACTAATCTTTAATTTTAATTTCTACATAAGCAATGTAGGGAAGAAAAAGAAAAAGTTTGGGGACCAAAAACTTGAATTGCAGAAGGAGACACCAATGTTACTGTCGGTTGCTCAAATAAAACGATGGGAAATACTTTGAAATATATGTTACAAGAAACACGGGAAAGAAAGGTCTATCTAATTTTCCCCATTGCCCCCTTTTTTGATAAAGCCAAAAGATCAGCAAAGTTAGATTGAGGTAAAAGCCACTTTAGACTGCAAGCCATGGGGCAAAATATAATAGTAACCTTTTAACGTCTTTTTAACGTATTTTAGACGTAACGTATTTATTTGTATTTTGTAATTTTTTGAACTTTTTAAAATTAGTGGTATTTTTTTCCTGAATAAATCTTTCTTTGTTTTTTCCAACTATTTTCATTTGAAGTCTGCAATACTTTCAAAAACGTTAAATTGTTGATTGAAAAACGGTCAATAAAAACATTTTTTGAACAAAAGCTCTCAATACAGACAGACACATTAGTGGAATGGTGCTAATTTTTCCGCCGCAGCTGTATGTATGTATACATATGCATACACCCACTCGTAGTATTTAAGGAAAACTTTTATTTTTTAAGAAATCACTTGAAAAATATCTTTTGCAGCTATTATACAGCACATATGTATAGACTCTTTTTTATTCCATTTTTGCATCTTGAATAAGTATACCCCGTGCATCTGAATTTATTTATGATCACTTTTAGGTGTCTTGTGTGTGAATCTATTTTTAATATTATACAGTATTGTCGATTTAATTATAGAGAACTTCAACGAAAACTTCTACCAAATATCACCGAGAGATTCGACACGTGACACGATTCTAATCCTACATACCTACATATGTATGTACATACATATGTATGAATATATTTTTAAATTAATTTACACACAGCACCCACTACTTGCACATTAAATATATGTACATATATGTATGTATGTACAATTTAAATATTTTTCTACCATTTAACAGAAAACATTCGTCGAAGTGAAACTTCTTCATTATTCAGTTAGTAGATTACTCCGCTCCTTCTGCGTTATGATATGTTTATTTATTGCCACAAGATGCAGTAGTCTTATATATTTTTATGCAAACTGTTAGTCAATCTTTAAGATGGTCTAGAAAAGCTTTCACATTCAAACCATATATTCCGTTCACTGAAAATTCTTACTGAGGACGGACCGACGAACAAAGACTAATAGAAACTTTCGGCATCTCTGTGCATCCTACACCTCCATATATACATATGTATCTACATACATACATACATACATACATACTCGTTCATAACATAATAAAGAAAGAAAAGCTATCTTTAGTCGGATTAAGCTTTTCAGCCCTCCTAGGCGATCAGTTCGTGTCAAGAAAAATGAGTTAAGTCCTGTCCTGTGACAGGGACAGGAGGTCACAGGTTCAAAATTAGCCCCGTCCCCCTACCCTACACACTACACATAAAGCTTGGGGAACAGAAAACTACACATTTGAAAAAAGCTGCCGATTTAAAAACTGTGAAATATTAAGCTTTCAAATGCAAACATTTTTATTTTTGAACGGTATATTTTACAAAATTTTGACTTTAAAAACTCCTATGTCTCTTATTTTTTTGTGTATAGGTGCATTAATTCGGCGTCGTTTAACGTATTACTCATTAAAATCTATGGAGAAACAGTGGAGCTAAAACGAGTAAACCAAATCTAAATAATTTAAAAAAAATGTATATTTAATGAATAATTAAATTAATCAGGCTTACCGTAAAGGTATCACTTGTTCAATTTGGAAGACTATAAATATCTCAAAAGAGTTTTGAAAGTAGTGAGGTGCGACACTACTATTTCATTGAAAACAATTGTACATATATACATACATACTGGGACTTTGCTTGGGTTTATTAAGTTGGTTTTTTTCCCTCCATTTTTCTATATTTATCTGAATTTTTCCATAGTTTTCTAAATTTTTAAAAATTTTACTCGATTTGTCTATAGTTTTCTAAATTTTTTTCGATTTTTCTTCATTTTTATGTTAATGTTAAATTAATGTTAATTTAATGTAACTATTAGCGGAAAATTCGTCCGCTAGATGGCACTGTTGGTTTTTACAACCTGGCGCCTCTATGAATCATTTTAAGAGTTAGCGGAAAATTCGTCCGCTAGTTGGCACTGTTGGTTTGATGAAATTAATGAAAGTATCGATGAAAGTTATCGATAAACTATTAAATTTAGGGCTGCCAGATCGGTTCAAAACGCATAGGTATGGCAGCCCTCAACAACTACGAATCGCTGGAGTCTGGCAACGACTTCAACAACTTCGCCCTGGATTCTGGTAGCGCCAGCAACAACGACGTTTTATTTTATGCTATAATTAAACATTTTAATAGAGTTTTCGGTATTTTCAAAATTGAGCTTGTTAACTAGCAAAATTTAAAAATTGGCAGGGAAAAAACTGGACAAGTTTTTGCAAACAAAATAGGTACATAGTATGTATGTACATACATACAGTATGAACTAGTTTCTAAGTCTTATTTTGATGGGGAAAAACGACGAATTAATTTTAAAAAATGTATGTATGTATGTATATTTAACCAAAAAGATGTTCATTTTTGTTTTTACCTAAACACTCTACTAAACATTAAAAAAAGTTACCACATTCAAAATCATTTTGAACCCCTGTCGCGGATTTATCAACAATCTTGGGGCTCGATATCCATACATACATATGTACATTTACACATTCATAAAATTCGTAATATTTAAAAACTTTTAACGAGTCCATCTTTAACATTTATGACCGTTTATAACCCAATTGGACAAATAATTTGGCTAACTTGAAATTATATGAAGAACCTGAACGCTGTCTCAAGAGTTGTGGAGTGTACATATGTATGTATGTATGTACATACTAAAAATATTTTACCACTTTTACCGCTTTCAAACCGGATGTGTCAAATTTTTGAGCAGAAACGAGAGGGGCTCGCTCAAGAAACTATGAAATAGTTTTTTAAGTCTAATAATTTCAAATAACTAATATTTAAATATTGCTTGTTTTGTAAATTTGTACGATTTTTTATTTAAATTGTCTTGCAGTATCTAATTTTCAATATCAAATCTTCTATTTGAACATATTATAATCATTCATTTAACTTAACAAAACAATCAATTTTTATAATAAGTCTCAAAGTGCTTTGTTTGTGAACAGTGTGAGTGATTGAACTAGAGGTGGGCATGGACCGTGTTTTCTTCGTGTCACGTCGTGACACGATGGGCGCCCGCGTGTGCGTGTTGAAAAATTAAATATTGTCCATGGGCGTGCGTGTTCGTTCAGAGCAAAATCGGCACGAAAAAACACGACGAGCAAAAAAAACTAAATTTTTGTCCGTTTTAGTGATTTTTGAGTGTGTGATTAGAACTAGTTTAGTGTGAACATGAAATCCCAAAAGCTGCATAGCCATTCCAGCCAGCTCGGCTACAAGCGTGAGGGTGTTTTCTACCTCGGGACAAATATTAAATGAATGCTGGTATACGCTTATTAAGCTCTAACATTGATAAACTGTTATTTTAATATAAAAATACGTATATAAGAACCTATACATATGTAGGTAAAATCAATGTTAATAAAGGTATACAAAAAATGTATAATATTTCGTGTTGGACCGTGTTCCGAAATTTTTTAGCCGTGCGTGCTAGTGCGTGTTGGAAATTTTCATTTTCGTGCCGTGTTGGGTCGTGTCGGAAAATTGCAGTCCATGCCCATCTCTAGATTGATCATTGACCTAATGGGGTGTCCTATTCAAGTGGCGAGGGGTGTACATATGCAAGTCTGGCTTATATGCATATACATACTATGTATATACATATTACTATATTTTATATACATATATATGTATGTTTGCACATACATATGTACATATATCGTTAGTTTACTTTTATGACTACAAAAAGTTAAAAAAAACATATGTAATAAAATCATGGAAATTAATTATTTAGGGGGCTTTTAAAAAATCCAAAAAGTAAATCAAAATTAATCTTTCCAAATCAGACTGTACTGTACTGTACTGTACTCAGCTCAATGTAGCTTCCTTCGAAAAGCAAACCACGTCTAGTTTTCCGGTCGAAATATCACAGTAAAAGGGTTAAAATGTTTAAATTCCTGGGGCTGAAACCCTTTTCGGGCCATAAACTTTCGGTGGTGTGGGGCATAATGTGCAGCAAAATCAATATTGAAATCAATAAAAAAAAAATGTATCCAGCAGCAGTTGTCACCCTCAATGTGCTAAAAAATGCACCCCTCAATCAATATTTGTACGAATGTACATACATGCATACATGCATACATACATACATACAATATTTGTATGTACATATTTACATGGTATGGTTTTTTTTTTCTTTTTGTATGTAAATTAAAGAAAATAAAACCATTGAAAGAAAGGCTCAAATTGCAAAGAATCTGGTTACCTTACCGTTAGCCTTTTTGGTAGGTGCTATGGGTGATTCAATGATTGACATACATATGTATGTATGTACATACATACGTACGTACCCTATTTTTTAATATTCGCAAATAATCGTATTCGCGTATGTCTTCTCACCCCCCCTCCAAGCAAGGATACACTGCGAACATTTGTATAATTTTGTTTATTATTTATTCCTGAAACCCCCACAATACATCCGTACATACATTTGTACATATGTACATATGTACGTTGGTGCGCTGACGCAGTTGCGTATGCATGAAGAAATTAAAAAGCTATAGTACATTCTTTGTATTATGCATATATGTACATACATATGTACATACTGTATTCAATGTATTCAACCCCACAATAGGGCAGACAATCGGTAAAAGAGCATTGCTCTTAACTTTCTCTGTTTTCTGAATGTAGACTTGCTATGCTATCAAAATTAATGCCGTACTCTGCATCGGGAAAAGCAACAAAAAAAAGTACTAACAAAAAACCCTCTGCAAAAAAAAACACACCCACACGCATATGTATGTATGTGTGTGTGTGTAGTCCTTGCAACCTGGGGCTGATTTTTTTTCATCACCGTGGATGATCTCCGTTTTATATGTAGGTATACATATACATACATACATACATATACATATACATAAACCTACGTTTTTTGTTTTCTCTTATTTTTTTTTTAATTTTGATGTAGGGTGGTGGTGTTTCAACTGCTCAAGCAGGCGAGGCGGCATTCTGCCTTCTGCGTTGCCACCCCACCACACCACACCACCAACTTCATTATAATTTTTGTCGGGGTAGTTTTTTTCATTTAGGCTTTCTGTGTCCTTCGTGCTCATCCTGCTGCGCGGCACTGCAAATGCCCTACAATGCGATGGCTCTAATAACAAAATAAACTCATGCCATGCCGTCCGTGCCTTGGGTGTCCTGTCCATGTGCGAAGGGTACACCGGGTGTGTGTGTGCAAGGACCAAACAACTCGAAACGGCACCCCAAAAAAAAATTTTTTTTTGTCGGTCCGTGAAAAATTGGATAAAAAATTCTTGGCAGTTTTAGCATCTGAAATTTCTAACATTGAATTATGGAAAATCGATTTTTTGGTTTTGCAAAAATGAAACGACATCTACCCTTGTCACATATTCATACATACCCAGCAAGCAATTGGAAGAGCGTTTTTAGATTAATCACCTTGACGAGTCTTTTTCGAGTCACCTCACTGATTGGTGATCGAAATGAGACTCGAAAATGACTCGAGCATATGCTTAAAATGCGATTCCTTGAAATAACACTAACAAAACGTACAGAGATCGAAAATGGATCGTCGTGAGGAGTCTTTTTCGAGTCATTAAAATGATTAAAATGTAAAGCAATCCAAAATCAATCATCCAGGTGATTGAAATGTGATTGTTAAACCAGGGCAAAAAGGCGGATCGTAGCAAGCTATGCACTTTACTTTACTTTACTTTTCACTTTATCATTTGAGTGCAGTGAAGTGAGTTGAAAAATTATCTTAAATTAAATAAAATAAATAATAAAATATTCATAAAACCAAAGAAAATATTATTTTCGATGAAAAAATTGAATTTTCAATAAATCAAATTCATAAAAAGATAATATGCCTTCGTTCTACTAGAGACAATAGTTACTTTTTCATACAACTTGTACACAATGTCTGAGAATACCTGTTTTCCGTCTCAGAATTTTTAATAAACTCCGTTAAATAATAACGTGCCATGTAAGTTATACATTACGCTAAGCGTTATTAAATGCAATATATTTCTATGTATAGTATAAAAATATTATTTTTAGTGCAAAACGCACCAACTCTAGACAAAATTTACAATCTTTTACTGGAGATACAAAATGAAAATCGTTTGTTGAGGACTGAAGTTTCGGAACTAAAGGAGGAGCTGAAGCGGTCTAATACCAAATTGACAGACGAGGTTATGTCTGTCAAACTGGAAAATAGAAAGCTCCACAGCAATATTGGCTTCTGCTTACACCAAATACAATTGCACGGACAAGGACATGAATTCTGTACTTCAAAAATTGTTTGTCCGCTAAAGACCGAGCCACAAAGAGGAACAGATTAATTTTTTTACTTATGTTATAATTTGTAAGCTGCAGATAATTTTCATTTTTCAATGAATTATTATTATTTAGTTATTAATATATTAAATATTTAAACACAAACATGTAACTTTTTTTCAAATACAGAAAAATAAATAAAATTTCCAATTACATTATTCTTTTATTTTGGGTTACATATGAGCAGAAATATGACTTCAAAACGATCGAAATTCGATTGCAATAAGACTCGAACAAGAGTCGCTTATGACTCCAAAACGATCGAAATTCGATTGCAATAAGACTCGAATAAGAGTCTCTTATGACTCCAAAACGATCGAAATTCGACTGAAATTTGACTCGAATAAGAGTCTCTTATGACTCCAAAACGATCGAAATTCGACTGAAATTTGACTCGAAAAAGAGTCTCTTATGATTCCAAAACGATCGAAATTCGACTGAAATTTGACTCGAATAAGAGTCAATTGTTATCAAAAAAAGGGGTCATAAAAGACTCTTCTGGAAGAGTCGCTGCTAGCATACATTTTTCTCCCGCCGAGAGAGTCATTTATGATCAGAAAACGAGCGCATATATGCTCATTTTGATCAGCAAGGAGACTCGAATAAGACTCTTTTTTGATAAGAAATTTCATAAAATGCTTGCTGGGTACAGATACATATACATATATGTATGTATTTGTATGTATATGTATATATGTGTATATATGTATGTATGTTCAGGTTGTTTAAGCAGCTTCCTTTTCGACCACACATACATAAGCCTACAAGGTGCACTAAGGTGTACTGGGTGGGTGGGGGTGAACGGTGGTCGCTGCAAGTGAATCCTCCTGACGATTAATAAACGAATACATAATTTCATTAATATTTACGAAAGTGACCAAAACAGAGCGCCACCACGACGAGCGTCACCACCATTAAATCACAAGTTTTGTGGCAGACCAGACACGAACTAACCCACGATACTCCCAGGAATCCCATGGCATGAAAAATAATTGATAGCTTATAGCAAGAGAGAAGCTACCATTTTTCCAATAAAGGCTCTAAGGATGCACATAGAGAAACTGCACATACACACATATGTACAGCCTGAACAGCGAGGATTCACCAGTTTAGTTCGTGTCTCAGTGTAGAGTTTATGAATTATTTAATAACTAAAAACGATACGTTTAATACACGCCTGGATTGGATGGGATGGCATTCCTCTGTATCCGTTTCCCCGTGTCTGTATTGTTGTGTTGTCAGCATTATTCTACCGGCCATTTCGCACACACGTCGCAAAGTCCATCGTCCTTGGCCACTGCCACTGCCACTGCTGTTACCGAATGTGGAGTTAGCACTAACTCTTCATCAAGGGATACGGATACATGGTAGAGAGAGTGGGAGTGGGCGAGATATCTCTGTCGTCGTGTCAGTATCAGGATCACGATTCGAGAACATTAACGCTTTAATTGCCTTTGTTTAATTTACCTTGGTGTATACCGGAAATTTACAGGAACTTCATTTGTACGTCGTCTGCTTAACGTGATGTGATGGTGACGATGGGCCAGCTAGCCAGCTGGCCAGCTTGGGAGCTGGGAGCTCAAGAGTGGGGTGAATGGGGTGTGTGTAGTCGGTGTCGGTGTCGCTGTCCGTGTCCGTGTCCGAGTGCTGGGTGTGGGGGACGGACGACTGTTGGTCTTTCCTCCTTGTCGTTCGTGCGTGCCGAGATATACGATTAACTGCATCAATAAAAGGAGTCACAGCACCGCCAATTGCCCAGGGCCTTTTGCTCCCCCTCGACCGAGACACTGGTGTTAAGTTCACGTGCCATTTGGCAGTGAAACAGAGGTAGAGCACTCTGGGAAAATAATAATTATATGAGATCAGAGCAGATAACGTGGACGAGCGGATAGATTTTAGCATTTTGAAGAATGGCCCATCCCATCCCATCCCATCCAAATCCGCAGGATCTGAATACAATAAAGTATAAATAATTATCCAACTGTGAATCCTACATCTACGACTATGACTATATGACTATATACATACATACATATGTACATACATATGAAATAATAATACATACTATCTGATGTGCAAGGGATTTCGATTTAATATCGATTTCCACAAAATTTCCCATTTCTATTCATCATATTCAAATAGATTACCATTATATACATACATATACATGTACATATACAGTATGTATGTATGTCTGTACATTCTCTTACTCCTTAACTGAATGTGTCATTACGCAGTGTCATTGGGATATAATTAATTTCGTTACGGTGAAGGAAGTTCGATTGGGGTGGTGGTGGGGGGGGGGGGGACCCAAAAGCATAAGTCACAGCATCCTCTTCTGCCCGAGTGGTCGTAAAAGGCACAAAGCCAGCAATTTATATGCTCAAGTTGCATAATTATTAGTGAGATGAGATGCGATGCGAGTGAGCCCCACATGTCTTGGCCCGAGATACACGCAGCAGTTCTATTACCTCTATATGTACGTTGGCTAATTTACTTTTTATGAATATGAATTCGCATCCCTCCGCTCGAAGCTAACTATTTACACCCTCTCTTTCCCTCAGGACTCTGCACACACACACATCCGATAGCATAAATTATTTAAATGCATATTATTTTTATGTATATGTATATGTACGGGCTTCTGCGCCTTAGCCTGCGAATATTCCTTCTGTTCTCCTCATACTAATCAAATTAATAACAAGTAAAACCAAGCAGATCGGTTAATCCGTATTTTATCTAGGGTTTCGTATTGAAAATGGTTAAATTCTTCCACTTGACTCGAGAATTTTGTCAATTGAATGACACAAAGCTGTGCTGGACACCCTTTGACCCACAGTTCGCAGAATCATAGAGAATGGTCTGCCAGATAGCCGACTCTGTGAATCAGATCAACTAAGCTACATATATTATGTAGGAAGAAAGAACATACTTATTGGTCGAGGTTTCTCTCTATGTGCGAGAGAGATGGCTGTCAATCTGTCCCTGTTTGCTAACAGCGATGCCAAAAGACAGATAGGGAGAGAGAAAGAAAGAGATAAATAATCTGGAGTTCTTTAAGTTACATACATATGTAACTATGTATACATGTACATATGTATGTACATATGTCATCTGATTTGTAATTATGCAAAATTATGCTCGTGGAGCTAGTAGGAGGCCATTGGAGTTTGGGGCCATTGGAATTATGGAAATTATAGTAGGTATACTTTATCGGTATACTGGTCGGAGGTCGTTTCGACAGTCGAATTATAAGGCTATCAAAGTGTAATAAAGGGTAGTAAAGCCACGCTATAGGGAAGGATACATTGTTCGCCGAATGCATATTCATTCGAGTTTCATATTTAACTGAGGAATACGATTGTTGTAACCGGAAGCAGAGCGCAGGCAAGGCAACGAAATGCGTCTACCTGCAGGGTAGCTACACAATGGCTCTCACATCTTGCTTCTGGTATCCAACCCAGAGATGCCACTATGCACGTGAACCTAACCTAATGGGCTCAAATTGTTCTATCGCTCTGTTTATTTACACTTTCAAAGAGTACATACATACCATGCATACATACATACATACATATATGTATGTATATGTATATGGATAGGCTCAGCACCTTTTGTTACACACATCGATAGATGGATGATATTATTGTTGCCTCAGCAGGTAACCAATTGGGTTAATTCACACGGAATCTTTCTAGAGTTGTTTACCCTGGAGCAGGCTAAAATCTGAATTGTTCCAGATGCTTGCAAGGATGAAACGATCAGCAATGGTCGATAGCCATGTCCCTCTGTCGGAGAATACATATATGTACATATTTACATAAAATATAGAAAATCTTCTCTGCAGCTTAAAGCTAATAAAGCATCGACGCTCCGATTTTGCTTTCCTATAGATTTCGATACACTAGATCTGAATTGACTGACCAACGATGTTGTAATTACTTTTAGCTTACGCTAAAAAGAACTTTCGTTCTCTATGAAACTATATACATATGTACATACACATGTACATACGTATGTATGTATTATGAATGACACTTTACCCAGTGCACTGGGGACCCTCTTCAAGCGCCATAAGACTCATTGCATTGCTATTGAAAAGCATACCCAAACCCCTATCCAAATAAGTGATCGCCGCGCCGCCTTCGATGAAGAGGCAAGCAGAAGGGGAAATGTCAGCAGAGACCAACTGAGCTGACGAGATTTAACAAAATTTTAATTAATTATGTTGTCGGTGGTGGTAATAATGGCGCAAAACGGTAAACGGATAATTATGCTGGCAATTCCGGTCAAGGGCAAGCGGGCAACGGGCAGCCAGCCGGACGTCGAGATTGAGGGATGGAATGGAATGGGAATGGGAATGGGAATGGTGATGCTCTGGTTGCTGCCGACTGGGCCGAATTGGGCGAGGAGAGGAGAGGCTGTGTTTCAATTATAATTGTTTTAACAGAGTTTTAAATGAACGAAATAGGGGAGACGAGACGAGACGAGACTGTGCTGTGGTGGACAAAGGCGTTTGACTTCCGGAATTAAAAAAGCATAACAAATAAAGCCAGGCAACTGTGGCTCACCCGCACAGATTTGCTTGGGCATTAATTTGGGATTAAGAACCGTAAAGTATCAGCATTTTCACCATCTCGTCGTCTGTTAAGTGAGACACTTAACGAATTTAATTGAGGACCGCTGCACCCAACCCAACGTCCAGACGTCCAGACGTCCAGTCGCCCCGCCCCCATTTTGTGCTTTTAAAACGCATCCGGAAAATGCTACATACATATGTACATATGTATGTACGTCTACCACTTGGATAAACCATTGATTGTCAATCGAGGAAATGGCATTTTCGCGACTGAATTCTGTGAGGCAATAGCATAAAATGACAATGGAAAGAGAGAGAGAGAGAAAGGAGCATTTCTATGCCATGAGGAGTCTTTAGGTCAAGTTGAAGTCCGAGCTAAGAAAACGATTGCCCTGGGACAAGTTGGAGTGGTTCCGTGCTAAGCCTTTATATCTTTACAAGTCGGCGGTAGAAACAGAGATACAAAATACATATGTACATATGTATGTACATTCATATGTGGGAAGATTCATTCATTTACTTTTTACGGCGCGAGCCTACATAATTTTGAAACAGGGTAATACAAGTTTGCGACAACAGAACAGAACAGAACAGAACACACAGCCGCCTCGAAAAATGTACGTCGTACGTTAAAGCGCAATGGAAAGAGGAGGCAGCGGGAAAGGTTTTTCGCTGTCCAACCCGACGATTGACCGGTTAACACACCACACCACACCCCCAATCCAATACTTTCCTACACCAAATTTCGGTCAAGTTCAGTTCATTCACGTTTCGCTGTCACTCCCTGATTCTGATTCTGATTGTTGTTGTTGTTGTTGTGGTTGTCGTTGCTGGCCAGAGCTTTGTTTCCGTGTGTTGCTTTTGCCCATACATACATATATGTATGTACATATGTATGTATGTACTATGTATGTACGAGGATGGGGATGTCGTGTTTCATGCGAATAAACTTGTAGGTTTCGATAATGCTACAAACTTTAATCCTCAACACATTCCCCCCCCCCCCCCCCCCCAATACGGCCATAGTATTACGTACGTACATATGCACATATCTGGAAATAGACAAGCGATCAAGCAAAGAACGTTGAATTTTAAGGTTCATCCATAATATTGTGTTCATCTTAGCCAAGTGGATGGGCACAGCTACACAGCCAGCAGAGGTATGCAGGTATAAAGTATACACAGGTATTGAAGCGACTCCGACCCGACCCGACCCTGCCACACGCACAAAAGTGTGTGGGCTAAGCGGGCAGTTCTCGTCAATGAAATCATACGAGTCGAGTATCAATAAATTGTCAACGGGAAAAGTGTCAGCCCACATAGAGAGCGGCATAGAGGCACAGATACAAAAACAGAGACGAAGGGACGAAGAAGTGTCGAACCGTACCGAACCGAACCAAAGAGAAGCAACAACATAATCAAAAATAATAATAATAATAACACCAAATGAGGCAACCGATCGGAAAGGTGAAATCGTATAAATACATCATAAGCGTAGACTAGAATGGGGAGAAGTATATACATACATACATATATATGTACATATGTAAGTATGTATACTTTAAATGCAAGGCAAACGAAAATTCGATACATTTTAAAGCACTAACACCAGTCATACTAGTCGATCTGCCCACCTGACTACAAATATTTTATAATCATATTCACAAAGGCTAATAGCTCAGAAATTTACGATTTCATTCATAACATCTAGCCACACGCACAGGGATATGGGCTTGGGGCATGGGTACCTGCGATACCATATACCACAAAGAACACTCCATAACCCTCCGTCGATTGTCCCGACTAGTCGATACCCATATGTATACATATACATATATGTATGTATGTATATATTTTGTCAGAATTTGTAGAGTATTAAATATAATAAAGAATATTCTTTTAGCCCAGAAACTAGTAGTGTTCCTTTTCCGTTTTGCTTTACGAAAACAAAAAATTTTGAATTCCTCTTATTGGAAACTCTGTATGTAAGTGTGTCTTCCGTCAATCATTTGTGTTAAAGACTGTATCGGATCTGGGTGTGTAACATCGTTTGTTTGTGTGATCGGAGAAGGGCAGAGACACAAAAAAAAACAAAACAAAACAAAACAAAATATGTGATCCGAATTAGCATTTTATCACCTTAAGATAGTTCGGGGTACGGTACGAAAGCAGGCTATAACAGAAACTCATTTGAACTGTGAAAACTATCTGAAAAAGTGTCTCGCTCACACCGATAATATAATCGGATTGAATTGGTTAATGAATGGATGGATGGTCAGACCGGACCGAACTGAATGAAATGAAATGAATCTATAAATATGCAAACAATTTGATCATAGTGTAGACCTGGTTTGGTGATGGTCCGGCCTGTCTTGGGGCTTCGATTAGAGGTGTATGCGGCTGGAGAACCTGAATCTTTTGAATGCTTGCTACATACATACATACATACATATGTACATACATATTTATGTAGATCATTATAACTATTTACATACATATGTATGTACATACATACATGACAAATGAGTAAAAATTATTTTCTTCTGATTCGATACAATCAAAATTCTTGCTAGAAGAATTTACAATGAATGTACATTACTATATATACATACATATGTGTACAATATATGTATGTATATAGCCTCGCGAGAACTGTCGCCAGTGCGTTGGTAGGGGAGGGGTATGGGGGTTCGGCAGTCTCTCCCGGTACCGAGAATCAACGGAATCTTCGAAATCGAATCATTAAAACCATGAATATCTCAACCAATTACGATAGCTCGACGAGTTCGTGCCTTGTCCGGACTGAAGCCGAGCAGTTTGTTTGATCACCTGTATTTATTTAATATATCCACTACCCACACACACACGCACTAAAGCGCACGCATACAGATACATATGCACTACACTGTAATTGTACATTCATATGTATGTATGATGAGCACGTGAAATGTAGTTTTCTTTCTACATACATACATACAAATAAACCCAACAAGACTCAGACACGGCACGGCACTCACACAGCCATCTATGCACACACATTACGATTAGCCCGAACATACATACATACATACATATTGTACCTATATTTTATTATTTACCGATCGTTTACCGCTCAGCAGCGTCAGCGTCCCGTCCCACCCGTACCCCAATGATCATGCAAATGCATTTTAGGGAGTGGTCGTCGCCGTGCCGTGCCAGTTCAATACTCATCTCAATGGTCTCTATCTGTTTTATGGCTGAACACAAATCTTTGTTAATGATTTGTGTAATTAATTAATATGCAAACATTGATGTATGTATGTACAATGTACACATGTACATACATATGTATGTACATATGTGAGTTCGCTTTCTTTAGCGGGTACACACTAGACAGCAATTAGCTTCGGGTGGTAATAGTATGTAAGCGTAGACCCTGGGTGTAAATACATACATATAAGTTAGCGGACACTCTGAATGCATCTGAATGGATCCGTATGTTTCTATATAATCGAGAGTGGAAACATACATATGCAAATATGTTTGTACACTGTGGAACGCTTTGGTTCCCCTTTGAACCCTGTGGCGATCCCATCCCATCCCAAAATACAAATACAAAAATCATTCACAATTGTAACATTCAGGCTTAAGCAAAGTAATGCTCATTGGCTAAAGTCATGTTATTATTATTCACGACTCCAGAATCTTTCGATGTCTTTCGATGGTAAAAACAGCTCTAAGCAGCTCTATGCAATCCGTTTGATCAACTCAACTCTGAAAAGTCTATGAGAAGCTTCGGAGCAAATAATAATATACCCATATATACATATATGTATATATATTCACTGATAGAAAAAAACTTAAGTAAAATTAACTACAATCATATTTGAATTTAAAATGCAAAAATAAATAGAATTCACTTTTATTCCAATATAAATGTATATTCAATTTAAATTCAATTAAATTTATATTAAATATAAAATATATTAAATTTAAATATTTTCATATTTATATCAAAATGTAAGTGAAAAATATTCAATATTAATACAACCACTCTTGGATGAAAATCAATGGCATAAATGAGTGAAAATATAAAAAATTTCAGGCATTTTTTCTATCGGTGTTTTTATCGGTTTCATCCTGGTCAAGAATATTTACACATACATATGTACATACATGTATTTTCATTGACTCCATCCCATGCCTTGCATAATTATAAAACTCTCTACTACTTTTAAAAAGTAGCCATTATTGCGTAATTCTTTCTGCATCGGACAACACATAATAAAGAAGTTTGTGTGTTTTATCTTTCCCTTTTACAGAGTAGATATGTACATACATATATAGAATAGAAAATACAAAAAATGTTTGCACATAATTAACGCGAAAGCGGCTGGTTCCCAAAGAGTGCACCTTTATTTTGTAAAATACATGTAATAATGGAAGGAAATAGTCTTTTATATAGTTTTCCGGGGAAAAGCAAGCACACAAAATTAAGGAATTAAATAGGGCACAGATTTCATCTGCATCTCTGATACTTACATACATATGTATGTATGTATAGGTGGATAAGTACATGTATCCCATCTCTTAACAAGAAGTGAATTTGAAATATGTATCTTTAAACACTTTTTAATTGAATTCAACTGATAATTGTTCGTTTGTACTTATGAACACATGTACGTACAAGTAAATGTATGCACTTATATGATTTATATGGTGGTGACAAGACAAGTTTTAATTTCGATTTTATAGCCAAGCCAATGGATATGTGCAAAGATAATCACGACCCAAAGCCCAACAGACCAGAAAGTGAGCTCTCGTCGTACCGTCCGATCAGACTGTTGTCAACATTTTCTAAAGTATTTGAAATGTTGCCAAATGTTTCGATATAGAAGAGTGTCGTAGGCCCCGTTTTGTACATAAGTATGTATGTACATATGTATGTATATATGTATATATCTACCTTTTCCCTGTTCACGGTAGACAGTAGGCCAGTGACTATTGCAAAATACGCAACATCATAGCCAACTCCTCAAAAGAGGAAGCTTCTCAATATCTGCAGTATGAACTCGACGACCCTATTGGAGACTGACTGACTGGTTGCTCCGTTGGAAAATAAAAGTAAATGCCCTAAAATCCGTTCAAATAAGATTCACATTAGGAAAGGGAAAGAAGAAGTTTTATTTAAAGGATCGGGAAATCCGCAAAGTAACTCTGTAACACTACATCTCGATCGCAGACTTCCAATTAAATGGTCATGCTAAGTCAAAACGGCAGCAACTTGCTTTCAAAATAAAACGAATGTTCTGACTGATAGGCCGAAAATGCCAAACAAGCCTGGAAAACAAAGTTCGCCCCTTTAGGGCCATACTAAAACCTGTGTAGACGAACATTGAGATTCTTCAGGGTAACCATTCAACAAAAATTAATGCTACTCTTTCTACGTTTCTAATGCATGCTGCACACACAAAAGCCTTACGTGAAGTCCTTACGTGAAAGAATAAATAAATAAAGTTATTAAAAAATATATACATACATATGTACATATGTACTATGTATATGGAGATAGACTTCAAAGCCAAGAAAACAACCTAGCCTTAAATCGAACGGATAATAGTCTCACAGTAAGAAAAATTAAAAGAGCACACATTCTACTAGATGTAAAGATGCGGCTCTTCAGTTCCATTAATAAATATTAATAATTATATTCAATTTACAAGACTGCGAAAAAAAATATCTTTCTTTCTTATTTCTTATTAAAAGCTATTAATCGAAACAAAAAATAAAATGTACATACATAGATCCTTTTCAAATACCATGATATTTACTCAAAAATTTGAGTAGGCTCTTTGAAAAATGTAAAATTTTGTAAAGTGTGAATTTTGGCTCTTCCGTCTCAAAAGGTTGCCGACCCCTGTACTAGATATGTATGTATGTACATAAGAAGTAAACGATTAAATTGACTTATTGTCTTGAGACAGATTGTAAATAAAGAAAAATTAATATACAAAATATAACAGTTCCGATTGCAAAAAATGGTAATATTTATGCTTGATTTTATTTCGACATTTGGAAAGATTTCTTATCACTCTCACCTGTTTGGCCTTAATATTCGTAGTCAAACCTATTCCAAAACTCCGGGTGTTTCTGGATTACGAATTATTTCAGTGGACAGAGAGAGCCCTTTGTGTTATTAGTTTAGACCTCAGCTCGATGCATGTGTGTAAATTAAAGTACATATGTACATATGTATGTAAATGCACTCGTAACTGTACCTAGACCTCCTCTAGTACCTGCAAAAGAAAGCAAGCACAGCACCGCACCGCACCGCACCCACGCATCAATACACACACTCCCAATCACATTTTGTCGCGAAATTAAAACGGCGTCATATGTATGTGTGTGTGTGTGGGTGTGTGTATGGATGTATAGAGCCTCTCCAAGTAACCAGTCAGCATGCTGGGAAATGGAAAATGGCAAGCCTGAAACCCCAACCCCAGTCCAAGCCGATGCCCCCCCCTGCAAACCTCAGACGCTGACACATACATAACATACATATGTACATACAAAAATACATATCTACATATATGTATGTATGTACATGTGTCCGCCTCATGACCGCGAAATGAGCAAATATCTACATGTTCATGCACATGCTACATACGTACATACATACATATGTACATCCATGCATAAAAAGGGTATATACATACATACATACATACGTACGTACAACTTTTAATGCGCGTACATTCACATCATATGTATTTAAATGTGTGTTGTGTGTGGGTGGGGGGGCATATGAATGTATGTATGTATGTACATATGTAGATATCTGCACTCGCGTACATAGATATGCATATTTACATGTCTACATACTATACACATAATTCAAAGGAGTTAAAAATACTGGATTGTTAGTGAAAATAAAAAAAAATACAAAAAAAAGGAAGGAAGACGAAACGAAACGAAACTCAGGACAGGACGACCCTCTGTCTGCCCCTGCCTTTGCAATTGACGACACCGTCGTCATTGCTATATCGTCGCCTGAGTATGTGGATGCTGCTGACTCCCCTTCGTGCCTTGCCCACCCACTCACTCATACAACCAAACACATACATACACATACACATACACATACATATGTAGTAGTAGTACATATGACCACATTCATACATACATACATACATGCATATGTATGTACATACATACATACATACATGGCAATGGCAAGTGAGTAAAAGCGAGAGTAAGCCCCGCAAAGGAGTGAGTGAGAGAGGGAGTATGGTTGGCAAAAAAGGGGTTTCTCCCTGCCGTTTCCCATCCCATCCCATCGCATCCCATCCATCCCATCCCCCTTCACAATTCCTACTCCATCCAGCATTGCATGCGTGTTTTATTCATTTCTAGTTAAAAAGCGTAAACGCAGACGCGAATTTTACGTTTCTGCCTGCCTTATTCGCCGCTGGTTCCTTTCCTTTTTTTCCAGTTGTGACTTTTTCCAGCGAAATGAGAATATATGCATTCGATTACGACGCCGACTGCAGGATCATGTGTGTGTGTGTGTGTGTGCAAAGGGTGGAGCATCGTGTCACATCGCATCGCATCTTGGGGCACTTGGAGTACGAACCTGCTTCAGCTCAAGCTCCATTCTTTCCTGATTTGCCAGTAAATAAAATGGCGCTTGATGACGAATTTCGGTTTTATTTAAATGAAACTAAAGCCACGCCACGTACATACACATGTACATACATATGTATGTATGCATGTATACTCATACATACATTTGCACATATGTATTTATGTGGGTGTAGATAGATCGTAAATGTTCACCTTAGTAGACTAGTTGCACGAGTACTTAGTTATCATCCTGAATGCAGACCAAGAAAATATTTATAAGAGCACCAGAATAAGAATAATCTCAAATCTCTTGCTGCTTTAAGTACAATAATTTAATAATAATATATGTATATAATATTATGAAACAACTACAATGCACCGAATCAGATTAGGATAATGAAATTATGGATAATTATGGTCCAACGGACACAAGAGTATAGATACCATTGATGTTCCAGAAACAAGAAACAACAAAAAAAAAACACCCGTTACTCCAACAAATTTCCCTAATGACTCTCTTATTTTCTTGAACACCTTTCAAAGGATCCCTTTGCTATTATAATATTGGGCGGATCTTGGTTAACCATACAAGAAAACAACTCCCCCCATTATGTAAGCACGTACATACATATGTATGTATGTGTGTACGAATGTATGTAAGTGAAATGTATTATCAAATGATTATCCCTAGTAGTTCATTTATTTCTCCCACTGCCTGCCACTGGTTGCTTTTTCCAATAAGATCTCCAACTGGTCTCGACAACCTTTTAGTAAGTTTTACATTCAGCTCTAGTAGAACACGATTCTACAATAAAAAAATAACAAAAAACAGCATCAGTTTTTGCGAAAAAGGATCTACATAAGAATTCTGGTCACTAATAGAATGTCTGTGGTTAGATTTGTATGCCTTGGCAGACCTTGAAAGATTGTATATTGTACATACATGTGTATTTAAATGTGTATTTACATGTGTATGTACATATGTCCGTCTGTCTGTTTCTTTGCAATCTTCGAACTCCAGCGGAACCTTATCAGAATAGCTACTGATAGAAAATAGTCCTGAAATTTTAATATTTTCGCTCATTAATGCCATTGATTTTTATCCAAGAGTGGTTGTATTAATATTGAATATTTTTCACTTACATTTTGATATAAATATGAAAATATTAAAATTTAATATATTTATTTTAAAGTGTTTTGAATTAAGATTAAATATGAACGCATTAAAAAAAGCCATTTTAATACATTTATATTTGAATCAAAGTGAATTCGATTTAATTTTACTATGTTTGTATTTTAAAATCGCATTTTAAATATAAATATGATTGTAGTTAATTTTAGTTTGGTTTTTTCTATCGGTGTACTATTGGAAAGCTGCCAAAGGATTATTCGAACAAAATATCTGTCTGAGTGATATTTTAAGAACGTATAGCTAGAATTTAATACAAGTGTTGTGACATCTAAGATGGATTTGATCCTTGTCCGAATGTCCGAAGGAACAATAATTTTACATCATAGTTTCATAATAAATTACATACATATGTAGCTCTTCGTTTAGTCCGTCGATCTGGAGTTTCATTAACTTTAAATGTTTTCTTTTTTTTTTTAATTGTAAAATAACATGTGACAAAATTAGCAAATCTTATAGAAAAATTGAGCAACAAATCGTGTAAAATGATCTGCCTTAAGCTCTTAAGATAACAGAAAACGATAGATAGATTTCTGGAAGTTTGGATTGATTGTTTCATGTTTGTTCCTGGGTGTGCAATTTACTACGTGACCTTCAAAGAGATATCTTAAAGAAAGCGAACCACCACCTACTTCTACTTCTACAATGTACGGTCTCTTTTTCTGGATTCATATAAGAAGTACAAGTCAGGGGGAAACCAGGCTTTAGTCGATGGGGAACGAACAAAACAAAGATACCCCAATAGTTCCACAATGCAGTAAAGAACTTATAATTGCTTAAAAATGGTTTTTAAAACCAATGATTGGTGAATATTTCACAAGCGAAGAATCCCCTCCGAACATTCTGCTTTCAGCTCTTTGCAACCTTTAACTTCCGACGGCAGTTATGTATATGTACATATATGTATCAACAAGAAAATAATGAACGATGATTGCCCAAGCTACTCCCACACACACACACATGAAATTTGCGAGAGGGAGAGGGAGAGCAAGAGCGAGAGCGAGCAATAAAGCACATTGGTACATTGTTTTTATTTTATCAGTTCTTCGCTGTCTCGCTCTTTCGTAATTACCACTCTGCGTGGCAATAATTACCCCATTACGATTACCTTGAGACTCTCTTCAGTACGCATGCTTCGATTCCGACTCAATTCCACCCAAAGAGTAAACGAGACCAAGAGCGGACGTCACAGCGCAA
The DNA here is from genome assembly GCA_035043285.1 of Drosophila subsilvestris. NCBI lineage: Eukaryota > Metazoa > Arthropoda > Insecta > Diptera > Drosophilidae > Drosophila > Drosophila subsilvestris. The sequence continues at coordinate 635,546 of JAWNNB010001692.1, forward strand.
GGACCAGCAAACAAAAACACGTTAAGGTACGTACTACCAAAGAAATACCAAAGAAATACCTACCACCTTTGGCTATCGAAACAAGAGCGTACGTACCCTATGGATAGTTGTACACTCCGGTTAATGCCAAAGAGCGAAAGAGAAACGAAATTCTCTTGGCTGTGAGCGGCGTCGAGTGAGAGCGTCATTCAGTGCTCTTTTGTCTCTCGCATCGTATCTGTATATCTGTCGACTGTCGAAAAAAAACCGTTGAACGAGTCGGATGCGGGTCGGATGGTGAGTTCTGTGTTTCCGTGCCTCTGTGGACTGGGACTGTTACTGTTACTGTGATTTGTCTGGAAGTTAGTTGCATGTGAACGAACGCGCCAGGCAGCAATAAGCCTAACCCAACCTAAGCGCGTATTCCGAAGCAGACAATTGCAAAGACCGATTTAAAATCTGTGCGAAATCATTTGAAAACAAGTGCACTGCAAAGCCAGGACAACAGGCAGGACAGAGTGAAACCGCATAAAATGCCGCTGAGTCGAATTTGTAGATCACAAAACAAAGCAAGAAAATTGAAATGTAAAATAATAATACTATTGCCTGTGCAGTAAATGTGTAGATACTGTTATTCCACTTCCATATCGATGCAGTGCAAATGTTTGTGTGCGTGTGTGAGTGGAGTGGAATGGAGTGGAGTGTGAGTGCGAGTGTGTGTGTTTGGATCGAAGGTGCCGCCGTGACCGTGCATGTCTCTACCTGAATATACCCTATACATACCCTTCGACACGTAGCGGATCTGTGTGCTGTATTTAATAGTGAACAAAAACAACAAAAACATTTCCAAGGATAAAAAGTGTTCAGATTGTGTCCCTCACGTTAACAACATACATATGTACATATGTACATGCAAAGAAACAAATGTATATGCAAAGACCCGGAATAAATAACACCTTCAAGTGCATCCCATCCATCTGGCTTTGATCCGCTTCGATCCAGGACCCAGGACTCCAGTGATTGCCTCGCCAAACGCCCAATGCAACGTATAGCTTGTGTGTGTGTGTGTGTGTGTGTGTGTGTGTAACTGTCGGGACTATTGCAGGAACTGGATTCGAAGTATCGACATTCACTCAATTCCCCATTAAATTAGTGTCGATCAGGGTCTAGGGTCGGTGTCGGTCCGTCGCTAAATCAAATCCATGAATGGTATATTCAAGTCTGTATATTTGTATTGCATACACAGACACGTACCCTGGCAACAACAATAGTTAATTTCAATCAAACTAAGAAGGGGTGGCAAGGAGTACCAAGCTAAGTTTCTTTTATTTTAATTGCATTCCGAACCGTACCGCATAGCGAGCAAAAAAAGGGAGCACACACACACACACACCCACCCCACCCCACCCACCGGCAGAAACAAGAAAAGGGTGCGAGATGGAATAATGAGCACGTGGTACGGTGAGAGAAGTGTATGCAAAAGGACTCTGTCTTTCTCACTCTCTCTCTCTCTCTCTCTCTCACACTCTCTTTGTGTCTGTTTTTAGGGGTGAGAGCATTGAATGTCGAAAAGTGCGAGACTTAGAGTAACTGTGTGCGTGTGTGTGAGAACGCGCGAATGCATGCATAAAAAAGAGACAACTGTCTCTCGTTATAAGAAGCCAAATAGGAGTAACAGTGTTGACATTAAAAATGCAAAAAACGGCACAAAAAAAACTTCGCAAATTAGATCGCCCTCTCGCTCACTCGCACACAACCGCATTTGAAAATGAGCACCCGTTTTTCTATGTACTGATGAGCAGATGTACGAGTACATATTTATGAACCTCGTGAATATATTCAGTTCTAACCTTTTTACTCTGCATCGCGTATGAATTAAAAATGTATTCTCCTTCTCAACCATTGAGTGAATATGTTAAAAATAGTTAATTTGATTGCAGTCAGTCAGCAAACAGCAACAGCCGCAGCGCAGTAGTTTTATGTTTATTATGTATATTTTATGATTTTGATGTCTCTTCTTTTCGTTTGCCGTCTTGTCACATCGAGAGTCAAAACGATATACATATATCGGCTAATCGATACCAGGGTTGCATCAGCTCTTATCGATACGTATACATGCAAATAATAATTGCGATCTTTAACGGAATGGAATCTTCACATTCGAACCCTTCCTGTTGCCACGCCAAGCGCCCCCATGTTGGTCGATTGGCAACAGCAGGTCGCTCACCTGCCGCCTGTTACCTCTCCACCTGTCACTGGTCACGGCAATTACACCCTCAATCACATGTATTTCGGATCCTGTTTCGGGTTGTCGCTCTGTGGCGATCTCTCCCCTAATGTCCTGCTTCAATTTCCTGCCTCTTGCATATTCCCTACCTCCATCGATGCCAACCCAACCTGCTGTTGTTCCGTACAAACATACGTATGTACATATGTACATACATATGTACATACATAGTATTGTGTTATTGTTTCGAACGGACAAGGAGGCAATGCGCGTATAGATTTGTTAACTAAACCATCCCCAGGTGCTGCAGGCCAATCTACAAACTCGTCCACGCCTACATACGCTCGATTCAGAAGTTCCTATAATATTAAGCATAACATAGAATAGTACAAAACTAGCACGACTACGCAAAAGCCACTAACTGTCGATGCAACCAATGCCACAAATAAAATCCAATTCGAAATTCCCACGAGAATCAACAAAATTAAAAACTAAAAACACATCGAATCGAATCGGCGATGCTGCTGCGCAATGCCTTTTTGAAGCCAAGCTGCTGGAGGGAAGACTAGGAGACTCAAAACAGCTGACAACAAGCAACCCGTTCGCCAGCAGGACAGCAGGTGAGTGCTGATTTTTTGTTTTTGTTTGTTTGTTTGCACCAATTATGTAGCTACTCACCAATTAAAAGCACTTTGATGGCTGACGACCTTCGACCCCAAGTAATTAACAGCAGCATAACTCTAATTAGCCAATGACAATTCAGTGCTGTTCGTGTCGAAGCGAAACGACGCGAGCCGAACCGAACCAAAACCGAACCGAACAGATCCGATCCGAGCTCGGCCGAGTAATTAAGCAAAAGCAAAAACAATGACTAAAACGAGCTTTAGTTCCGCGCTCTTTCTCTTCTCTTTTATATTCTCATTCTCAGTCTCAGATGCTGCTTGTCGGAGCAGCAGAAACAGAAGAGTAAAGCAACAGTGCGCGACAACAGCGCGCGACATGATTGGTCGGTCCTCAGCTTCTCCTCCTCCTCCACACCTGCTATCCACAGTCGCATCCATCCATCCCCATCCCAACAGTTGTGTGTGTGTGTGTGTGGCTGCTATCATTGGATTCCCTTCTGTCTGTCCCCTCTGTCCATGTGTTTTTCCACTAAAATAAACGTCTGCTCTGACCCTTCTTATTCTGAGTGTGAGTGCGAGTGTTATGAGTAGAGTTAATTGCTGCCTTTCATACTCCCCCACCCAGTACACCACACCCCATTCGATGGCGTTGTTATTACTGGCTGGGGATCGTCTCGGAATACGTGATTCGTTATCGTCACCAGCCCACCCACCACCCCACACCCCACACCACAGGCAAAAAGGGAGGAATCGCCGCTTCGCTCGGGCGAAAATGTTAATTACAAATCCAACCAATTAAGCCCACAAACACACCCACAGACAGTTGCACACACACACATCTGTACATGTGTATGTATAGCGCACTCTCTGGGCTTTCCTGTCTCTATCTCTCTCTCTCATTCTCTCAGTCACTTCACACACATAAAAATATGTATTATCTATAGTACATATGCCTCTGTGTGGTTGTAGTAGAACCAATTAAATGAGAGTTTTCTTATGTGACTGCTCGAGGCGGTACATAGTAAATGAACACATGTATGTATATGTACATATTCTCGTATTCATCGTCCTCGTCCTACGACGTCCTTCATTATTAATTTTGCCGACAAATGCCCATATTTATGCCTGCAATGCACATGCAGTTTGGGCATTACTAATTGTCGCTATTTTTGTGACATGTACATGGATATGTATGTATGTATGTATATCCATGTACATATGGGCATAAGTATATACCCCAATGTATGTATGAATGCTTATTATATGCACGGAAAATCATCCTCAACCATCCCTCAACCAGGTCCTCTGTTACGCCACCCCCAACACCACCCTACAACTTCTTCTTGTGGGCTCCTGCCCAGACCCCAAACCTAGAAGGAAGGAAGGAAGGAAGGCAAATAGCAACGAAAAAGGCGCAAAAATCGATAACGCCGAGCAACGAAATTAAAATAAAAAACGACTCTGAAATATACAATAAACAAGAAACGAAATTTCTGCTCCGTATGTACATATGTATGTATGTATGTGTGTAACTGTTACTCGCTGTGAACTGGGTGTGTGTGTGTGTGTGTAAAATGGGGGTGACTGAGGTGGGTGCTGTACACAGTGTACATGCAAATGAATTCTGTTTCCTGCGGCATCTGGGTTCGTCTTCGCGAAACTTCGTCTCAGATTTTTCGAATGCCAAACTGTGAGTAGTGTGTGTGTGGTGGGGGGTCTCTGACTTTGGGTGGATTTGTGTGTCTGATTGTGGGTGGCGCAGGATAAGGCAGACATCACTAGGACTATCCCGATCTTCCCTTGATGTACATTCGTCTGCTCACTTGTACATCATGTACATACATATGTACAAGTGAGTTTAATGTTAATGGGGAAATATAATCAGATAATGTAAGCACCATGTACAGATGTCTTCACGAAATGAGCCACATGGTATCCTTGTTCTTGTCCATGTCCATGTCCATACCTTTGGAATGTGATTATTAACAAAATCATCATTCAAATACCTGCATACATATCCATGTACACTAAAAGCATACGTCTATGAACATACATATGTACATATATGTACATCATCACCTTTTCTACATACATAGCTCCAAGGATTGCAGACCGGCAATGAATAAAAAAAAAAGGAAAAAAATACATTATGTACATACAAAGTAGAATACGAAGGTGAGGTGAGGGTGGTTTTGTTCCGAAATGAGACAAAAAAGTGTGGGAACGAGGGAAAAAAATCTCCAAGTAGCAAAGTATGAGGAAAATATTGCAACAAAGAGAACAAGAAATGTCCTGCGAGACGTCGACAGACCAGACGCGATGTTCGAGTAATTGTGTACTCATCCTCCTCGTCGCTCCGCTCCTCAAGCCCGAGGAGTGTGGTGGCTGTCTTATTCTTATTTGCCCCTCCAGTCAGTGTGTCCCGCTCCCACAGCCTCAGCCAGAGCCACAGTCGCAGCGACGGCACGAAACACCAACACCCACAAGTCTGAGCGTTTTGCTTTACTGCGTTGCGTTGCCATAAGAGACGAAGAGTAGAGTACGACGGAAACATGCGCGAAAGGGACACAGCAGGAAAGCTAAGCGCAGTCAGCGCATTATGTATAAATTATTTATTTACATTATATTTGTAGTCGCACTCTCTACGGTCGTTGGGTTGTTGATGTTCGTGTTGGTGTCTCCACATTGTCTCCTTTCATCTCCAGCTCTCAGCCGATGATAGACGAGTGCTTGTGTGTGTGTGTAAACTGTAATTGTATGCAGACTCGCACACACACACACACACCACGCACACACAAATAAAGGGGTACGAAAACAATACAAGATGCGGCAAAAAGAGAATTAACAGCGAATATCTGCTGAAACCAACCTCGAGCACGGTACGAACACAAAGCCGAACCGAACGAACCCTTCCCTTCCCTTCCCTTAGTTAACCTGTTTTCTTTTGTTGTTGCTGCTGGTTCAGAATTGCGGATTTTTTATAAGAGTATTCCGCTCTGCTCTGCTCTCTTACTTGCTGCCAGCTAATTAAATTAAAAGTCTCTCTTCTCTGGCTGCCTGCTCTGCTGCGCTCTTTCATCTCTTTCATCTCCATCGCGTCACACTCTCTGTCTCGCTCTGTCCATTGTGTGAGTGCAGTCGAACTTACATACATATGTATGTAGTTACGTACGTACATATATATGATATGGGGGGGAAGCACAACCAGTTAAATGGGCGTGAACGAGATGGAGGAGTATGGGTGGCAATGATTTAGTCGTGCTCATTGTTTTTTGCTGAATGCTGATGATGCCGCCGTGGCTTTCTGTTTTGCTCTCGCACTCGCACTCGCACCAGCTCGCTTATGACGTTCATTACTACTGCTCGGTAACCCTAAACCCTAAACCTTAAACCCCATCCTAATCCTGAGCTGAGCATTGTGCGCGCGTCAATGAGTGGAGTGCTGATGCTGTGCTCTGCTCTGCGCTGGATAGGCGTGGCGTAAAAATGGACTCCTCGGCTTCGACTCTCAGACGGTTTGGCTGGCGATACAAAATCTGCATATCGTACATAAATACTTACCTATACATATATATATTTACATATATACATACATACATACGTCCACATGTATGTCCCCATAATTGCCAGCCATTAAATGTACTCTAAGCGAATATGAACGTGAATGCATATGTACATACATATGTTGAGCTTTGTGTGCGCGCTCGTTCCTCATATGCAACGTACGTACATGCTTACATATAGATATGTACATGTACATGTGTATGCACATGGTTTCGCTCCTCTCTCTCTCTCTCTCTCACTCTCTCTCACTGTATATGTATATATACATTTATACAGAATGTAGTTAGCCAGCCATCCCCAACCCATCATCTCTCACCCACTCGAACTTGTGCTCAGAAAGTGGCACATAAATCGCACTCGGAGTCAGACCCAAAGCGTAGGTGTATGTGTGTGTGTGTGTGTGTGTGTGTGTGTGTGTGTGTGTGTCGAGTGAGGAGCTCTTTGCGATGTGCGTTGAATATTTCGCACACCAGCAGCACGGTCTTTGGGGTCTCAGAGCATCTTCTGATTGGTCGTTTAAATGAGCTCTGTGCGCCCGCGCCCGCCCCCCTATCCGCGCTTCACTCCCCTCGGTGACTGCTTTAATTAACGTTCCTATATCATAAGCATTCCGAGTATTTTAATTGGTGCAGAGCACAGCACAGGGCTGGGACAGCTTTCAATTCGCTCGAAGGTGACTCTATGTATGCCCGTGGATACGCAGGAGGGTCCATCCTACACTGCAGCATCGGTAAAATGGGATCAAAGATCCATTCTCTCCAGAAAGATCCACATTCACATCACTACATAAATAGCTACTTTTAAAGCTAATGCTACTATTTTATAAGAGTGTCGTCAAAATGCTTCTAAGATGTTCAGTTCCGTTCCGTTTTGTTCCGTTCCTGGTAGGATCTGACTTAAAAATTTCAACTAAGGATACGCCCAATTAGTAAATAATGGTTAGGTTTAAGTTCATTCAAATGATTTGGTTTACCCGCCTATTCATAATAGTATTTCATTTAATTTTACTGGATATTGTTATTGAAAATGGTTCATTTGATTGCAGTCAGTCTGCAACAGCAACAGCAACAGCAGCAGCAGTTTTATTCGGCTTCGGCAGTATATATGTACATATGTACATATATCTTCTTTATATATTAATTCCACTTGGCAGTTAAGGATGTTTATTATATTTTATGATTTTTGTTTTCTTCTTTTCGTTGCCGTCTTGTTACATCGAGAGTCAGAGCCAAAAAGAAGGAAAAAAGGAAGGAAAAAAATAGATAAATACATTAAATATTAATTGCGATCTTTAAGAATTGTTAATGTAGTTTTAATTAAATTTCAGACTAGCTTTACTTTAGGCGTCCTTGCTTAAGGTTTTAGTTGGGTTCTTCGCGATTAGATCACTGTTGTCACTGCATACGAACAAGTACAAACTGATGTATGTACATACATATGTATGTGCTACTATATTTGGGCTTGGATTTAACTACAAGTATATGTACATATGTACATATCCACGAGTATCTGTCTGGCCCTTGGCCCTTGGCGAGCGCGTCAGGTAGGACACCAACTCACGTGAGTGGCAAATAGCGTGCGGGGCGCGTGGTGAGTGGGTCAAATTGTTGCAGAGTTGTTCGGATGTGTACGGGGTACGGTACGGTACACTTACTTAGATGTGTATGTTCATACGTTCATACATGTGATGTGTATGTTGTGTCGCATTCTTGACCACAGCATGTTGTGCTTGTGTTTGTGTGCTATGTGTGCGAGTGTGTGTGTGGTGGACATGTGCGTGTATTTTGACACCTACTCCCCATTTTGTTATGTTAGTGCTCGCTTTTATCTTTATGGTCAATAAAGGTTTCGTTTCGTTTCCCTTTTTGTATTATTTTCTTTCGGACTATCTGTCACCCCAAAAGGCCTTTCACACGGAAACACACCCATCCGACACGGCACGGCACACACCTAAAATTTAGCTTGTTGAATGTTGTTCGATAGTAGTTCGAGTAGCGATTAGTATGGGAAGAATATACATACATATGCATATGTACATGCATATACATATGTATTAATGTAGATGCAATGCACCATTCTTCAGTGGTCAAATGTCTTGCAGCCTGCCAAGTCAACAGCCAGCCCAACGGCAAAGCATATGGAGGTGGAGGTGGCTAGAAAAACCCGAAATAACTGCACAATTTTAAGAAAAATATAATTTGTATACTTCACATATGTATGTATGTACATACATACAGCACATACATATGTATGAATACATTTCATTCGTATGCAAATTTTTAAAGGTTTTTATTCGAATTTAATTATTATTTGAATTATTTGAATTAGGTACTCCTACACTGATAGAAAAAACCAAAGTACAATTAACTACAATCATATATGTATGTATGAATTTAAAATGCGATTTTTAAATACAAACATAGTAAAATTAAATAGAATTCACTTTGATTCAAATATAAATGTATTAAAATGCATTTTTAATACGTTCATATTTAATTTAAATAAAATAAATATAATATATTAAATTTAAATACAAAACACTTTAAAATAAATATAAAAATATATATATTTTATATTTAAATTGAATTTAAATTAAATATAAAATATATTATATATAAATATTTTCATATTTATATCAAAATGTAAGTGAAAAATATTCAATATTAATACAACCCGTCTTGGATGAAAATCAATGGCATAAATAAGTGAAAATATTAAAATTTCAGGGCTTTTTTCTATCGGTATAGGAAATAAAAGTTAATTAAAACACCCCAATAAATGTTGGCTTATTTTTAAGGGTTTTCACATCAAAGCTAAGTTAGTTAACTTACCTTTAAATTTAGAAAATAATATCGGCACTTTTAATGTTTTTTGTCACTGTGGTCATTTATGTATATATGTACATATGTATGTATATTATTTATATATGTTTGATATAAGTTTTCTTAAGTACCTACGTATGTATATGTATATGTATGTACATATATACCTACGTATGTATATGTATGTATATACTTTATATACTTTATGTGGGCGAATACGTACATTAATGTCGTAGATGAATTTAAGTAAACAAAAGTACATATTATGTGCATGCACAATTTAATATGAACATCCCCACGTACATATGTACGTCTATAAATACATATGTATATATGTATGTATGTACATATGTACTTGCGTCACGTACAACATCCCATCACAGCACAACCACCCACCCATCCTCAAGATGGGTGTTAGAACTAGGCCGTAGCCAATGACAAGCACGGGAGAACGCTTTGAGGGGTATAGCCAAAAATAGTCACTAATTAATCGTCCTGATGTTGTTGTCACGAGCAACCAACCACCCTGTGTATGGATTTGGGGTTTAATTGGACGATGACAGAGGCAAGGGCATACAGCAAAGGAGTCGCAAAGGAATTTCTCATTGGCTGGCCAATGGAAGACCAAAGATTTCGTCTTCTGGCTATTAACCTGTAAGATATCGGCTGATTTGATATATAAATCTGTATGTATTTTAATCGTGATTGAAGCATTGGTACCAGCTTTGATGTAGAGTGTGGGCATATCCGACCAATCCCAAAAGGTATACGTACAAATATTGTTCATCGGTTGACAAACTAGGTCGATAATAGATATGTACATATGTATGTACATACAGTTGTGTTTAATGAAATTGTAGTTCCGCACATAACCAATTTCAAAACTCTTTTTGAGACATTTTGTAGTATTCCAAATTGAACAAATGATACCTCTAAGGAAAGACAGGAATGTAAGCATAAGGAAACCCCTGCACATTTGCATTCCATCTTCCTATTTTTCACGACTTTGGCCATGAAATCTGCTGTTCAATCATTCTATTGAAAACAGCTGTACATGTATGCATATACATACATACATATGCCTTCATGAGGTCCAAACTAGTCGCTTTGTTTTTACGCTGTCTGACTGGAACTATGCACAGATCTATTCCCCTTGCTCGGTATGGATGCCAAAACCGTCTATCCATATATACATACCTTAATACATATTTACATATGTAGCAGAGTTATGAATCTAAGCCACCTAAAATTGTGGTTTCAATTTGTAACCAATTTGAAATTGCAGTTAGGAAACTACTTGGAAAATCAAATAAAATTTCACCTCCGCTACTGACTGAGTAATGGCCGTTGTTAGAGATCAGAACAATTAAATAAATATGTGTGGTTCTGATCATGGAATTAGCTCTGCAAGACGAGCACACGGGAAAGGGAAACAGACAGACAGACAGACAGACAAGCAGGGGTAAAAACACAGGCCCAAAAATGTGTTGAAATTAAAATTTTCAACGAATTTCGTATTTTAATGTTACCATAATTATAGTCACTGTATAATTATTAGAGAAATTATTATTAAATTGGCGAATCATTATTATCTTCCTCTCCCACTTGAAGAGCATGAACACAGGCACAGACACAGGCATGTGTGTGTATGTGTGAGTGTTGTTAGAGATCGTTCGGTTGTGACCCGCTGGGACTAGTGAATTCTTTGATCACAGGGAATGCGGCTACGCTTAAGGCCTATCTCCAGCACAGCGGAATCGAAAAATTCCTGTCATACGTTTAGTGTAAACTTATGTTTGCAATAATTGGATGTTATAAAATACCCAATATTCAGCATCCGTTTCCGCCATCTTCAGTTGAATGCCTCGTGTTTTTCTCCATTTTTTTGTACTATTCAGACTAAAGATTACGATTTATTTACAATTTCACTTTGCCATTCAACGTCAAACTATAAACGCGGCGCTCTTCTCATACAATCTGTCGATCTTCATCAGTTGATTGCTCCGTTGGGAGAGATTAGAGATTGTTGTTATTGTATGCACTATACTTTTTTTGGTGATGAATAAACACTGCACTCGAGAACGAAAATCAGAACATACACGTCTGATATTTAACTATTTTAACTAGACATGTATGTATATATGTATTAGAGCCCTGCATGAACGGGCAAATGAATCGATTCGCAATGATTCGGGATTCGCTTCGTCCGATCCAATTGAATCAGCGATTCGGCTTTCTCAGTGATTCGAATCATACGCCCAAAATGGACCGAACGGATCATGATTCATAATTTTTACTGTCTGATCCGAACAGTTCAGTTTTTTCTCTCTTTTACTCTCCACTTGATTTTCAGGTAGAGAGAACGAATTTGTCGGTTTTTTTGCCTTGCCCTCGCACTATGGGGAAAATGTCCATTTTTCGGGTATTTAGTCATTTTCTCAAAGTATTAAAAGTTATATTTTTTTGTGTTACCAACAAGAAGAATACTTCAAACTGTAAAGTCCAATAACGAAAATGTTATATAACAGAGCAGTGTTAAACCAAACAGCTGTTAAAGTCAGCTGTTGCTGTTAAAAGGCACAAGCTGTAAGATTGCAATATTTTTGAAGCCTATTTTCAAAGTGCTATTATTCAAACGCGAAACATTCTTTTAGAGAAATTTAAAATGGATACCAATCATACGGGCTTGTACTATGTAATATATGTACTAATACTTTGTAGTTGTGCGTGGTTTATTAATATTTTGTAATAGTAGTAAGTGGTCTCAAATGGTAATATCTTGGAAAAATATTCCAAGTTCGTGAAGACATATAAAGAAACCATTAGGATCCATAACCGTACGTCTAAATGTATGACATAGAGCTATTAATTTTGAATTAAATGCAGTTTGTCTCAATGTGCACTTTTCCGCACAAGCTGCGCAAATAAATTTTTTGCAGGGGCCTTTGAGTTTTCAAACGCGTAGCTTTTTGATGTATGGCGCAAGGAAAAAAGCAACTTTAACCAAGAAAAAGCAATTCTTGACTTTTTAAGAGCAGTTTAACTAAAAACATGCATTTTTTTAAACATGTACTATATTTAAAGAGCGTGATGAAGAAATTGAAAATGAAGAACATTTTTGTTAGTATTAACTATTGTTATTTTTGTTTTTTGTTCTTTTTAGCTCAAAATTATGTTTTTCCAAAAGTAAAACTTTATTTTTATGTAAAAAAGAGTGTTTTAATCAATAAATATTAATATTGATATTCAGTTTTTTAATATAATTAAAAATAAAAAATTTATTTTTTTAATGGTTGGGCGTTAACACGCCCTCTTTTCCAAAAATGTTCCTAGGGGTTTACATAACACAAATAAAAAAACCGCATCGAAAAATCTTGCTTAGTTTGAAAGTTATTAATTAATACCCGAAAAATTGGAATTTTCCCCATAGTGCCTCGGGGTGGAAATCTGTAGTTGTGTGTGTGCCTTTCTGTGCCTGTGTGTGTACGTCAACGCGTTGACGTACACATATACATACATACTGTACATGTGCACGCATACAAAGGAAGATTCTTCGTAGTATGTTTTGAATCAGTTTTTGAATCATGCGATGAATCTTGCTGATATTGATTCGCAGTGCTCTGATCCGGTTTTTTAGTGATTCGGGTGATTCGAATCTGATCAAACGGATTGAAGCGGCATGAGTATACTGTGATTTTTTGAATCATGTGGATTCGTGCAGGGCTCTAATGTGTATGCACAATGTACATATAATTTTTTTAGTTTTACATTTGAAAGCCCTAGAAAGGCTAGCTTCATACAAAAAAATATATATATAAGTGCTGGAATTAACACAATCTTGTTTATAATAATTATAATTTATTTATATTATCTGTTTATAATACTGATTCGATTGTAAATGGTTGTGGGCCACTGTTGCTTAGTCCCTTACTAGTGTAAATCTTGACCCGAACGAGAGAAAACAACAAACTAACAAACCAATATATCAATCCGTAAATTGATTCAAATCGTATTTGGTTGTAAATGAAAAATAAGGATCTTTGAATAGCGGTTAGCTAGTAAATGCAGAATTTATTTCATATTATTTTAATCGAGTCGGACTAGTTATTGCGAATGACACTATAGAAACCTTGCACATACTATGTATCATAGTTACATTACAGATGCATACATTAGATAGACACATGAATCGTTATGGTCAAGTTTTGTATGCCTGTATGTACATCAGAGTAACACAAAATTCACGCACTTATTTCGATAGTTTTAAAGCACCTACATAAGTATGTGTGTATGTATGTACACACACACACTTTACCATGTGCACAAAAGAGAAGCCTCCTTCAGCAATAATCTCTTTTAATTATGAGTGAAAAAGCGTCTCGACAACTTCCGCTGCGCTTATGCCCCTCTTATTTTTTCACATTGCTTTCCGAGTCGTCTTCTTTGAATTACTTTTTGAATCGCCCGCAATCACATCACTTGACACACACACACCAACCAACCAACCAACAGGCAACAGCCAAGCCAACAGTTAACCAACAAAACAAGTTTACCGAGTCCGAATCGACGGCGAAAGAGAGAAAATGGGAAAAAAATAATCATGGTTATAATTAGTATTAAGTCGAAAAAGTGGGGGTACGTACCGGGTGTATGGGTATGGGTACAAATTTGTGTACAAACGTTGAGAAGCTAAGCAAGCGGATTTAATTGTCGCGCAATTAGCAGGCTGCCACATGGAAAGACCTGCGCAACCTGCCAATACTCTTGCTTGCTATGTGCGATCACATCACATCAAAGGAGATGTCCTATGGACAATATTAATTGGTGAGGCAAGAAATTAGAGATATTAGGGCTAATTGGAATTGGAACCTGTTTACTGGTGGAGCATAATGACTGCATACTCGTAGGTGCTGTGCTGATCTTGAATTCATCTCGAGCTTGAAAAAAAACAGAACCTCAACGGATCTCGTCTGCACAGTGTACACTCATTTTTATTTGTTTTTTTGTTTTGGGAATATGTACAAATATTCCGCATGCGTGATATGCTCCCATATGTACATATGTACATATGTATGTATGTATATGTATATGCTGCCCCCGCTGACGAGCAGGTTAGAGAAAACTTGAGAGGAAGGATACCAATTAACAACAATTATCTTCGATACCGCCAATTACGTTAGATTGGTTTCAAACCTTGCACGCGGCGTCGGCGGAGGGATATCAAGGCAAGGTAGGGAAGATTTTGAAGGAGCAAGAAAGTCAAAAGCTGCCTGAACAAAACAAGGTAGTGATAAAAGCAGGCGGCGAACTAAGATGGGGAAAATAATACTTCATATTCAAAAGTTGGTACGATATGAAAGCTATGTACATATATTTTGCTTTGAGTGCTCTTACTTTTGTCAGCTGGGACGACCCCCTCCCTATCCATTGCTGAAAAAGTGCCGAAAATCCGATCCAAAGATATTGATATCACGATGGGATGGGTGTCACTGGCTACGTACGTGCCGTGCCGTGCGGTGCGGTTGAATCTGAGTCGAGCGAGAGCTCCGCTTCGCGCATTTGAAATAGTTCAACACCTTTTGTGTGTCATGTGTTGTCTCTGCCTCTGTGTTTGTGTGTGTGTGTGTGTGTGTGTGTGATGTGTGATGTGTGATGTATGTGTACAAACTACATCGACATCGACGACAACTTTTGGGCATTGAACTTTTTAAATGATCGGTGGGGGCTGTGCTCATGCGCATACAAACAGAAAATCTGGCTCCGTGGCGTTGCCAAGTTCATGTCTAACTCAGCATTTATGCGTACTGTGTTGGCGAATAAATGAACGGAATATGTATGTATGAATGTACCTATGCAGGTACATAAAGCCAATTACGTGAATGCAATAATTAATTACTGCTCGACAAAAGAGGGCAGAAGAGTAACCCAAACGAGCGAAGGGAAAGAAGGGGTTCAGTAAACGAAATGTTTTCAGTCCATTGGCCAGAAACTAGAGTTTCGCATACCCTTCCTTTCATGCTGAATATGTAATAAACTTGTCATCATTTTCATTTTATACTAGCTGCACCCGGCCACGCTTCACTGTGGCACATTATGGTTGCATGGTTGAGAAGCCAGTCGAATAATACGTTCAGTATGAATTTATTTTTGCAATAATTGGAGGATGTAAAATAACCAATATTCCATTCCCGTTTCCATCATCTTCAGTTGATCGACTCCCACTCCGTCTCCCGCTCCGCATACGGATCGGATGCTTCGTGTTATTATCTCTTGTACGGATTCCCGCTCTTCCACGTTTGGATTCCACAGATTCCTTTGATTTCAAACGACATCCCATTCGACTTTAAACGGTTACAATTTCCAGTGCATTCATTCCTTTATAAATTAAAGAAAACTATTGCAACGCATCATATGATCCAATTGTTTCGTATACAAAGATAGATTTTCTACTGATAGGTCTCTCTGTCAAAGCTATAAACAGTTGGGAACGTTTTTTGCAGCTAATATATCGAGGATTCTAAATTCTAACCCCTTCTCGTGACAATAACAAACAAAACAAAAAAAGAATTGGCGAAATCGGTCCAGCCGTTCACGCGTGATGCCGGGACCAAGGGAAATAGGGATTCATTTTTTTTATATACATATATACATAGATACGTATTGTAGTAGAATTTTTTCGGGTGCAACATATTTACCTGTTATGTTGGAGACATCTATACACGCATACGCATATGTAGATGAATATGTACATATCAATTCGTACTCGAAGCCATCTGTCTAATCTGGTTGAAACATGAGAAAGATTTGTTTTTGCTTTAGATAGTGAAACGTAGCTATTCACGATACTCCGAAATAATAAAGAATTAACATATCTACCAGATTGCTGAATCTGGATCAGATTCATAGCCCAGAATGGAGAAATCCATTTGCCGAGGATACAGTACCTTTTCCACGCACTTACCAACTACTCGTTTATCTCTCATAACGAGGGGGGGGAAAGCGAGAACTACCATTAGAGCATAACTAGCGGTCTTGGTTCCTCTCTTTCCTTCAATGTTCTTCCCATCTCTCGTGACAAGTGCGAGCATAATTTATGATTGCATAGCTTTTATACAAATATACTAGTCTTAAATACTTTTTCAGTTCTTCTAATACAAGAATCGAGGTATGGGATTAAGGGTCCTATACCTGAAGAAAATAAAAAAATTCACGATATGGAAGCCATAGGCCACCACATGGCTAAGTGATGTCAATTTTGAATGATCATTTGGGTATGAGAAAGCTTTCCCCAAGATGACTGCCGCGTTTGCTGACAATCGACCACAAACGCACTCGTGAGCTAACTTCGAAGGAGTGTTAGGCGTTGTTTATGCACAATAAGGACGATTTTGTTTGCCATTTCGTAAACGTGGGTAAACCGTGGATCCAGTACGGCACACCAGAGACTAAAGCATTCAGAACAGTAGGTTTCCCCGGGTGATTCTTGGCAAAAGAAGGCTAAGGTGGGTTTTTCAGACAATTAAATCATGGCAAACGTTTAGTATTCACCACATTGATTACTTTCAAAAATGTTAAAAAAAGACAATGGCTAATATTATACAAGCTTATTGGATCGATTTAATGAGGATTTGAAACAGAAACGACAGCATTTGGCCAAGAAACAAACAGAGGTTTGAGTCAAATGATGAAGCCATCTAAAAACGAGAAGGAATGTGAGTCGCTTCTAGTCGCGACTCTACTTTTATACCCGTACTCAAACAGTATATAAATTTGTGAGCTTACGATTGAAATTAAAAAAAAAATGTTTAATTTTACATTTTACATTTTTTTGCTACATCTGTTAACTACATCTACATCTAAAATGTAAATTATACATCTAGAATAGCGTCAGCAGCGCCAGAGGAGGTGGGGGAAGCAACTGAAAATTAATTTCTTCAGTTTGGCCATAAAATTGATCCGATCTGTACCAGATTTGGCAATCTGGTAGATATGGTTATTCCTTACGATACTGCGCTTTTAGTTTTATCGTATCTTCAAAATTGTGGCTGCCACAGATTTTCGTCCTTTGTGAAGGCGGAGGGGGGCGTGGCACAATTTGGAAAGAAACTTGATTCAGTGTGACATCACATGAGTCTGGAAACAAAATTTGGTTGCTCTAGCTTTTATAGTCTCTGAGAACGAGGCGTCAAACAAGACGGACAGACGGACAGACAGACAGACAGACAGACAGACAGAGACTCGGCTATTGATGCTGATCAAGAATATATATACTTTATGGGGTCGGAAAATTTTCCTTCTCTTCGTTACACACAACCACTTTTACCACAAATACAGTATACCCCTTAAATCTTTTTGAGTATGGGTATAAAAATAAAATGATTGTTTATCCAAAAAGTAGTTTTTTAAATAAAAAGTTTCGGACTTATTGAACAGCCCTCGTACAAGTATTCAACTATGAATAAGCTCTCAAAACATTCTAGCTAATAATAATAATAGGAAGTATCGTAATAATTTACACGAAATATGTATTTGCAGGACAAGAATTCTATAACTAATTAAAAAATACTCTCTCCTTTCCAGAGCAATATATGGCTAACGATGCACTAACCAACTAATTGAATTGGTAAGTTCCATCTACATACATCTGTGCAATTGCAGTTCTTTGACGTGGCACCCTTCTTTGATAGTGATATTCTCTTTAAATCCATTAATGCGCATACGGATAATTTGTACAGCCGGAATACATGTAGAAATAAACGTTCTCTGTTACCTCTCAATTATAGCGACTCTTTCACACTCTTTCGCTTCTCCATCCGCCCCTGTTAGTCGAGTTTTGCATCTGTAAGATACAATTGTGTACATATGGACATATATTTATCTACTTTATCTCTTGAAACGTCCGCGTAGAGTATAAAACAGTGAGCGGCACGAATACAATAATATTTTTCTATGGTTGATCCGAATTTAACTCTTGAATGTCCAGGGCGTAGCCACCCGACCGATTACCTGTAGCTAGATCCCACCTAGCTACCAGTAGATCGTCAGCAACTAGTTCCCGATCGATTACACTACTCCACAAAATCGAACTTTTTTTTCCTCAAGGATCCGAACCGACTTTTTCTGATAGATATAAGGCTTTAACATTTTTTTAAAGAATTATGGTTTTTTTCTAAGACAGAACTTTTTTAAAATAATTTTTGAATTTTTTATTTTCTTTTAAAGCTTTTTTTCAGAGGTAGCGCTTCTTTTTTTCACATAACTTAAGTATCTTACGTGTGGTTGTAAATAACTTTGCTGTTCTAAAAAGACAAACGACGCCTAATTAATGCACATATACACAACAAAAATAGAGAACACACGATCTAAATAAAAAAGTAAAGTAAAAAATACTGCACAAAAATGATAATTTTTGCATTTGAATGCAGTATATTTCCCAGAAGCGCTTCCTTTGAAAAAAGCTTTAAAAATACCAGAAATACCAAAAATTCTTCAAAAAAGATGTTTTGCCATTGGAACAAAAATATATCTTCAAACAATTTCTAAGCCTCAAATCTTTCAGAAAAAGTTGGTTTTGTTTCTTGAGGAAAAATCGTGTCGGGTAGTGTTACCAGTACCTAGTTTCTCAAGCTAATGCATTTTTTGTTGTGTGTTTATCCATAAAATCCATATACTAAGAATAAAACTATGCATATCTACCAAAGTTATAAGTTTAAAGTCTTAAGGATATTCTTTGGTGATAATAATTTTGTTGCTTAATTATTCATTAATAATCCATAATTAAGACTTTCGAGCAAATCAATTAAACTCAAAGTTGATTATTGAAAAAATCATAGGAAGTTATTAAAAAACGTGTACTCTTTTTATTAATTGAGATATTTTTTTAAAACTTCAATACAAAATTTAACGAAATTTCGTGTCCAAAAATATGGGGTCTATGCCATGTATAATTTTGTATACAAATTAATACATTTTGGTGTGATCTAAAACTGTTTTACTGTGTTCGTCTTGTCTCAATTAGTTAGGTTATGTATTAAAATAACTATTATGGACTATTGTTGATAATGGTACTGAAAAACGAGAAGGAACGTGTGAGTCGCTTCTGGACGCGACTCTACTTTTATACCCGTACTCAGTCAGTATTAGAGCCCTGCATGAACGGGCAAATGAATCGATTCGCAGTGATTCGGGATTCACTTCGTCCGATCAAATTGAATCAGCGATTCGGCTTTCTCACTGATTCGAATCATTTGCCCAAAATGGACCGAACGGATCACGATTCATAATTTTGTACTGTGGGATCCGAACAGTTCAGTTTTTTCTCTCTTTTACTCTCCATTTGATTTTCAGGTAGAGAGAACGAGAAAGCAATACACAAATTTGTCGGTTTTTTTGCCTTGCTTTCGGGCTGGAAATCTGTAGTTGTGTGTGTGCCTTTCTGTGCCTGTGTGTGTACGTCAACAGTGCGTGCTACGCATACTTACGCATAAGATCTTGCCTTTGAGCAGGGCTCGCACACACACTCTGACATGTTTTTTTAGTGAGGCCTGCGGCAGAAACCGGTTTGTTGCTTTTACACTGCGACCGCAAGAGCCGAAGTCGCATTGCCGAAGCCACACCACACGAAGGGTCGCTGCCTTTTGGTACGTGTGCCGGCAGCGACGTGGCAGCGCCTGTTCCTTTGAGTAAGAAAACAACAATTTCGGTTACAAATACAGTCAAAAAATGCACAAGTATTTGGTTCTGTGCGTCCGCTTTTTTTCGTAATACTGTACACGTGCACGCATACAAAGGAAGATTCTTCGTAGTATGTTTTGAATCAGTTTTTGAATCATGCGACGAATCTTGCTGATATTGATTCGCAGTACTTTGATCCGGTTTTTTAGTGATTCGGGTGATTCGAATCGGACTGAAGGGGTGATTCGTAATGATCGAACGCATTGAAGGGGCATGAGTATACTGTGATTTTTTGAATCATGTGGATTCGTGCAGGGCTCTAGTCAGTATATAAATTTGTGAGCTTATGATTAAAATTTTAAAAAAAAATTTTTATTTTACATTTTACATTTTTTTGCTACATTTGTTAACTACATCCACATGTAAAATGTAGATAATACATCTGGAACAAATATTCTACATCTACCATTTAGATTCTACATCTCCTCCGCTAGGGGTTGCTCGCGAATAGCACAGGGCAGAGTGTGTGCGAGCGAGACAGAGAATGAATAGCGTCAGCAGCGCCAGAGGAGGTGGGGGAAGCAACTGAAAATTAATTTCTTTATTCTGGCTATAATTATGATCCGATCTGTACCAGATTTGGCAATCTGGTAGATATGGTCATTCCTTGCGATACTGCGTTTTTAGTTTTATCGTATCTTCAAAATTGTGGCTGCCACAGATTTTCGTTCTTTGTGAAGGCGGAGGGGGCGTGGCACAATTTTGAAAGAAACTTGATTCAGTGTGATATCACATGATATCACATGGTTACTCTAGCTTTTATAGTCTCTGAGAACGAGGCGTCAAACAAGACGGACAGACGGACGGACGGACGGACAGACAGACATGGCTCTATCGACTCGGCTATTGATACTGATCAAGAATATATATACTTTATGGGGTCGGAAAATTTTCCTTCTCTGCGTTACACACATCCACTTTTACCACAAATACAGTATACCCCTTAACTCTTTTTGAGTACGGGTATAAAAAGAGTTTTAATATTACTGAAGAATATCCATAAAACTTAAATAAAATTTTTGCCGTGTAACTACAAAAAAAACGAATATGTATAGGTCCCTGCTAATAACAGTACCCTAGGGCTTATCGATGGGATGATCGAGTTTTGTTAGTACACACACAGATGCATATACATACATATAAGTAAGTACATATGTGTATTCTCTGAGTTTTCATGCTGTCATGCCCATATGCCCCTTAAGACCTACCTATTGTAGTTGTTTCCGTAATTTCTCGTTGTTTTCAAACTAGCATTTTCGCCGTCTGTCGCATCGTCGTGTGTGCGTATGTGTTTGCTCCTGATGGGACTATGTACATACATATACATACGTACATACATAAATGTATACCCAACTACGAGTATAGTATGTCTGGGTCGTCTCCCAGTGTTCACTCAGACACTGTCATCTCGATTTAGCAGCTTAACTGCCTCCGTCCAGCTTTTACTCACTGTCCCATTCCAATCACAATCACACACAATCCCCATTCCGATTCCAGTCTCGACTCACCTCACCTCACATGATCCGCATTCATTGTGTTCGGGCCTACGTACAGAACACTGTTCTGCTCTGTTCTGAGAAAAGAAGGCAAAGAAAACAATTCTTTCAATAAAACACAATACATTTTTTCATTTTCTTCTTCATCTTTGTTTTTGTCCTCTTTGATATTGTGTCCATATATATTTACAGTGCATTAATTCGTTTTATTATTGCTTTTTTACTCCTTCTCAGCCTTCTATTTTACTGGTCCTCCGCATCCACAACCACATCCAGATCCTCGTCCTCATCCTCATCCTCATCCTCGTGCTCATGCTCATGCTCATTGTGTGCAGCTCTTGCTTATGAATTTATGGATTCAAATTGTGCTGCGCCTTCCTTTGCACAGCTCTCATTGTATTTTCCCTTATACTCAGGGAACAGGGAAGGCATCAGGGCTTATGTTGCCATGTTTGTTACGTTACATTGGTGGTACACTCTTATAGTACACTATACGACTGACGACTGGGACTAGGGTATGCATATTTCATAATGAAGCCTCTGGACATTTTCTTCTCTCAATTCCTATTCACCGGCATGACTTATGAATGTTCGAAAGGTGTTTGTCGGTCTGTATCTGTATACATATGTATGTATCTGTGTCTGTGTCTATGTATTGGCTATTGATTGCAAAAAGAGGGTGACTCTGAATCGGCATCAGCATCAGAGCAACAGAGCCAAAGATTCTGCCATCGCCTCAGCCTGTCTTAGTCTAGTTTCATTCATTTTTTGTTTGTTCCCGTTTTCTGGGTCTAAGCTAACGGACAATTTAACTGCCGAAAATGATGAATTGCTGTCTTGGTGTCGATGGGATGGTGACTTCAGCTCTAATCGATGCCGATGTTAGAGGGTGGAGGGGCAGCGGTCATGTAACCTGTAACTTTCGTCGAAATGTGCAACTCACCTATGTATGCATATATATGTACATACATCAATGTTGTACATACTATGTAGTTATTCATTTGTAGATCCATGTCATTAAATATAACAAAATAAGAAATTAACAATTAAATTTCTCATTTGTTGTAACACCATCGGAAGAAATTCAGAATTCAAAGTTAATGAAATCAGATTTATGCAGGTCTCAATACAAATGTATGTATGTATTTCGAAAGAGCCCAGATCTCCAACAATGGGCTCAGGTTCAGTAGCGAACTTTTGGACATTTTGGTTGCTTTTTCTCCCCTGCCCATGCCTTGGTTGCCCCCATGCGGTGACATTGCATATGTTTGTACAATGTATGTATGTATGTATGTATGTATGTATGTACAGATGTGTGTTGCTTACAATCATTCATTAACATATTCATGCGATGAAAACAATCCGCGACAATTTTAATGAAGGCCGAAAAGGCTTAAAATAAATGAAATTTATTGTTCTCCTTTCGAGAATTTTGAAAAGAGTTCATCAACGGACGCTTTGAGATCCCTTTACTTCCCTTCCGTTCCCTTCCCGATCGCGAGAACTCATACCGTTTGGCTTTCGCCTCCTGGTTTCCTTTTTGTCGCAATTCTCTGCCTCCCCAGGTATATCGTATCGATCCATTGATCTTACCGAAATGAATGATTGTGGAGCTTTTGTGGAAGCCACAGTAAAAAAAAATCAAATGGCCATATACATACATACATACATATAAACATACATACATGAATACATATTCCTAAAAATACAAAAAAAACAAAAAAAGAGGGAATCAACACAAGCCAAGCCAGCGACAAAGGGAAAAACAATGCAAGCTAAACCTGGACCTCGTCTTCTGGTACCTCCAGACCCTCGGCAAGTGACACTTTTGTTTTATATTCGCAACTTTTTATGCTGAATCTCCGAGAACAAAAGACGATTTCTTAGTAAAAAAAAAAACCTGAACCAATACATATACATATATTACTTGTTGCCTTTACGTTCCCCGCCCCGCCCCGACCCGTCCCCGACCCGTCCCGTCCTGTCCTGTCCTGTCCTGTCCCCTACCAAATACTGGGTACTCTCTACTGTCACTGGTAATGGCAGTACCGTACAGTAGCGTACCCCTTTGGTTAATAGGTATTAAAACTAATACATACATACGTACATTGATAATATTGATACGATTATGGAATCGTTGATTGGTTCAATAAACTTCTTCTGACACGAGTTCTGTATCTGAGTATATCCTGCGATCCTTCAATCCATCAATTTAATGCTAATCAGACATCGAACAGCGGACAAAGGTGTGATTTAATCCATTTGCATTACGAGTAGTTCTATTTATACTTACAGCTGGTGAATAAAGTCAAGGGACGAATTGCTTGTTTCAAATTTCAATCAAGAGGGGAGGGGCCAGAGCCAGAGCCCTTAACAACGAGAATAACGGCGATGACAACAACCAGAGGGTAAAAGAGAACACAAACAATGTAAAATGGGTAATTACTTGACTCAACTCCACTCCACTCCGCTCAACTCAACTCTCGACTGGACAATTATCTGAAAATACGTTTTTCCCAACTGCTTTATAGCTACATACTTAATGACAACTCTAGCTCTGATGACAACTTAAATATTATTATGCGTGCAGTTTCGCATGTGTTCTCTGTATGACTGTGTAATTATGTGTGTATGTGGTGTGCTCGTATGTGTATCAGCTATTGTTGCACTCGCATTCACTGAGGTCAATAAATCGTTTCTGCATGCAAGTGCACTCAAAGCGACTGTAATTTGCATACACATATGCATACATACATACATATGTACCGTTGCACGGGTACATACGGTGATAATTTGTGTACAAAAAAGGGGGACACACACCCACAGAGAAGAGAATCAACAGATGCGATAGTAAAAGGGTTGAAGGCGGATGAACGATCTGCAACTTGAACGCAACCAAGTGGAGAGGTTCCCGAAATGCAAAAAGGTTTCCTAGTTCCAACAGGAGAGGAGGAATGGGCTCATTTCTATTATAAAAGCATCGCAGAGTGTGTACACTCTTGATCAGGAGCTATGCTACGGCTGCTTCCCTCCTCATAACCTTAAGCTCACAGTGGCACAGAGGCACAGAGATGTGTGATCACAGCAATAGCAGCTGCTGAAGCGATCTGTTCTTCACTCACCTCCTTCTCATTTATGATTTGTTTTGATCAAAAGATAACCAATCTAATTTACGCATCTCTCAATTATATCCTTGGCATCCCCAAATTTCAATCTTTATTTTGGCATGAGCTAAATTATTAACCGAGCATCTGCCTACGATCATTGCCTTACGAATCACATACTAATAAATACCTACCCTACTATGTATACAAAGCATTCTCTAAGCATTCTGTAATTTGTAATCATTTCATGCACCGATGAGCAAATAGTTACAGAGTGCATCAAAGGAACCAGAAACACAAAAATTATGTCTCGTCTTGGAGCACTTTAATAAGCGTACAGTACACTAATGCGGTAAAACTGCTTGAACGTTAGACTGAGTAGAAATATCGAGATTGCCACACCGATTCAAGCACCGATGCGAGGTGGACGGGGTGACCTGTTCTGTGACTTCTGTGTCCTTGGGTCCAGCAGTCCAGTCCAGTGACGGAAAAGGCATTTGGCATTTAGTATAAGGATAACTCTACCTACGATGGAGATGACATCTAACAATATATAATTTAGTTATTATACCAGTACTCAAAGAGCTAAGGGGTATTTTGTATATGTGGTAAAAGTGGATGTGTGTAACGACCCCATAAAGTATATACATATATTCTTGATCAGCTATGTCTGTCTGCCCGTGCGTCCGTCTTGTTTGACGCCTAGCTCTCAGAAACTATAAGAGCTAGAGCAACCAAATTTGTTTTCACAGTGAATCAAGTTTGTTTGGATACGAGAAAACAAAAAACGTAGTATTAGAGAATGACCATACTGGTAGATATTGCCAAATTCTACATAAATCGGTAGCTCACAAATTTATATATCGACTGAGTATGGGTATAAAAGTAGAGTCGAGTCCACAGAAGCGACTCACACGTTCCTTCTCGTTTTTGCTATATATAATAGTACATACACACAACTGTCTTCAATGGAATAGTAGTGCCGCACCTCACCACTTTCAAAACTTTTTTCGAGACATTTCAAATTTAACAAGTGATACTTTTTTAGAAAGCGATAACAGAGCGATAAAAGATCGCTTTCATAAGTCTTGAGGATATTGCTTTCAACCAGCTTCGACCATCTAAATGATAAGTTCTTCGCATACGAAATCGGTTTTCAGTCTACTTCTTATAGCCAACTGGCTTATGTACAAAATTAAAAGTACAACCAAACAACTTGGTTTTTAATTCCTTTATACCTTCTGCCTGATTTGTTCAACGCTCCCAAAAATGATTCAAAATCGAAATTGAGCAGATTTCATGGATATCCGTTAAAGCCTTACACTCCAAAGTCATTTAAAACAAGAAGATGGAATGCAAATAAAACGGGATCAGGGTTCTAGTGCTGACATTTTGGTCTTTCACTTGTTCAGTTTGAAATGAAATACTGGAAATGTCTAAGAAAAGAAGTTGTACAGCGGTATGTACAGCGGGGGGCAGACTACCTAGTGAATTTGATGTGGAAGCGGAAAAGATTTACTCTCGTTGCAAGAAACTAGACAAAGTCCAAATAAATAAGTCCAATCTAGGGTATAAGAAACAGCGGAGAGTTGAGCAGAGTCTTGATCCTGCTTCTGCTTCTTTAATGTCAGACGACAATGGAATGGAATGGTAAAAATAAGTAAGTTTCAGGCGCTGGCAACGCATTGCCGACAAGAAAGAGCAAAAAATTATTAAGAAGACTAAAGGTGTAATGGGAAGACGGACGCGCAGCGCAGCGCAGATCGACCTGAACATGAACCTGGTCCTGGCCTGGCCTGGCTTGCCTTTTGAGTGCTGTGCTTCAAGAGTTGTTTGCATACCAAGTCGGCTGTCCTGCCCCCCCCCCCCCCCCCCCCACACTTGCCTGCTGCCCCCTCAACTAAATCCAAAGTCGAGGACTGAACTAAAGCCATACCCCACCCCACCGCACCGCACCGCACCGCGCCACATGCCACTCGATGGTGGTGGCTGATATATCACGGAATTTGTGTGTGGGTGTACTGGGTACTGGCTACATACATACTGGCCATAAGCATAAGCAAAGGCAAAAGCAAAAGCAAAAGCAAAAGACTACAAAGACGACTGAGTCAAACCAGTTGAGGAATATGAAGAACAGATAACGACGACTCCACAGAAATAAAGACGTACAACAACAAGGCACGCGCAGCACAAGCAGACATCGGGGAATGGTGCGGAGAGGAGAGGAGTGGAGTGTAGTGTAGTAGAGAGGAATGGGGAATGGGGAATGGGGAAAAAGGAAAACCTTGACTTCCTTTGTTTTGTGTACAACCATAAGAGGCAGTGAACCCTTCCTTCTATTTGTGACCACACCAAACTAAACCAGTGATCAAGTAAGTCAAGTAAGAATGTGTAAATTACGTACGGGATTTACTATATGTAGATAATGGCGAGTAGTGTGTTGTTATGTTCTGTTGTGCCGTGACACGATACGAAATCCACTGTCATCCACTAGTACGAGTATTTACAGAATGCACTGTGTAGCTCAAACTTTTATTTCCGCCTATTGAATGTTTCATTTGAGCTCGGCTCGAGTAGATGTGATCAATTGTAACTTGAGCAGGTTAATTTTAGGCTCGGACGGAACGGAACGGACCGGACCGGACCGGACCCCTCGCTACGCATAGATTTTGCCACTGACATGGGTTCACGTTCGACCTGTGTCTGAGTCTGAGACATGTCTGGGGCTTTGCGTGGACTTGCTCGTCTCTTCTTTGGTAATGTGAGAGCTGCGAAAGGAAAGTTCCGGTCATTATATTGGAAAATTAATTAATTAAGGGGGTTGGGGTTATGGGTGCGATGATGAAAAGGATGCCATGGCCCCCTGCGCTGTTTGGAATGAATCTTATTCCATAATGTCTAGTCTAGTGTGCTTTAAGACTTCTTAACACTTACTAAATACTTAATGTAGCATTTACTTATTGTGAATTTCGTTTGTTTGGTCTATTTGCAGTTTCAATAATGCTAATGACGACGGCTCTCCAATGTCCAGTTCTGATGTGGAAACTTTCAAAGGCAAAATAGTTTACAATATCGATGGCAGCGCATATATTATCGATGCCGATAATGCCAATGGATGTGGATCTGTTTCTGTCTCTCTCCAAAGTTCAGATGCCTCAACATCGACACTAGTGAAAAGACCACCGAAGACTAAAGACCGAAGACCGGAAAAGAAGGAAGAACAACAGCAACAGAAACAGGAAGAGGATCAGGACCAGGATCAGGATCAGGAACAAGTTGATGCTGAGGCTGAGGCTGACGCTGATGCTGAATCTGGTGGTGGTGTTGGGGGATTTGGTTATAAATCGAGTCCAAAGATCCATTCCTTCCGCGTTGTGTCCGCGCAAGATGCAAATACAACCTGCCAGGATCCCAATAGAGCACTTAAGATTCAAAAACCAATTTTGATGTGCTTTATATGCAAACTTTCCTTTGGCAACGTGAAGTCATTTAGCCTGCATGCGAACACAGAGCACAGACTCAATCTGGAAGAGCTCGAGCAGCAGCTACTGAATCGCGAGTACTCCAGTGCCATTATCCAGCGTAACATGGATGAGAAGCCGCAGATATCCTTCCTGCAGCCCCTGGACATAAATGCCACTTGTGCTGTCGAGAAGCTCATACTGGCCCCCGATGCAAATTGTACTCCACTGGCTTCAGAGCAAGAGCTAGAGCCAGAGCTCGATCATTATGAGCAGCAGGATCAAGATCGGAGTCAGGAGAAGGGAGTAGCGCAAGAGATGGAGCAAGACTCAGAGCATGATCAGGATCAGGATCGGGATCCAGATCAGGAGTATGCTAATAGAATGGCAGCACCTAGTGCCAATCTCGCATCATCATCGACTAAAGTAGCAGCGAAATCAGTAGCTGTGAAATTTGGTTCCTTAAACTCAGCAACTGCTAAGACTAATAATCTATCGAAAGTATCCTCATCCAGCTCACCAGTATCCGTATCCGCATCCGCATCCGCATCCACATGCACATCCGCAAACGTGGTTGAGGGAGAGGTCCCATTACCTAGTACTGATAATATAAGTAACAATAAGTCAACCAAATGTAGACAAGGAGTAGAGCCGCCAACAACATCGTCTGGATACGTGGATGATGCCAAGAGTCAGAGTCCAGCAGCGTCTGCCTCGGTTTGCACCTCACCTCAACCAAACGAGTCGGATACAGCAGGCGCCGATTTCTTGCAACTGCAACAGGTGGCTGCGGCTGTTAGCATATTCCCTCCCCAAGTCAGTTCCTTCCATGCCTCCTTGGCAGCGCTGGCCGCCAACGAACCAAATGCCAATAGGGTCAAGCTTCTCACGGAGTTTCTTCAACAGCAGCTGCATCAGCAGCAGCAGCAGCAGCATCAGCAGCAACAGCAACAGAGTTCCTTGTTCGCCAGCCTATGTGCCGAGCATCCCGACTTCAAGGGGGTCGATTGCAAGACTTGCGAGCTCATTGATATCCAACAACGGGTTAGATCACCGCCTCCATCGCACCAGCATCTGGCTCTGGCTCTGGCTCAATCACAATCTCAGTCTCAGGCCCTGCCTTTGTCACAGCCTCAGCCACATCGCTCTCCTAACAGCAACAGTGGCGGTCTGGCCATATCGCCCAGCTCCTCGTCGGTGACCAGCGTAGGAAATGCGTCTGGTGCGGCTTCCAGCTTCACAATCGGCGCCTGTTCCGAACACATCAACGGGCGACCCCAAGGAATAGACTGTGCCCGGTAAGTCAAGCATTTCCCTCATATCGATAGCGAGCCAAACTGAATCAGAATTCTCGAACGGGAGCAGCAACATGTGTGTGGGGTTGCCAGCCGGGCAATTAGAGCATGCCGCGAGCGATTCATTTAGACATTAGCGTAAGGGTTGCACGTCTGCTGGTCTGCTGGTCCGCTGGACCAGCTGCAGGGTGCAAGATCCTTCGGCACGAAGGCGAAAGGGTTGGGATTACGTGCTTTCCTTACTGCTGTAATATGCGTAATTATTGACACTGTTTGAACTTTGACTGGGGGAAAGCTGCTGGGCATTGCCACACAATAACTCATTAGGCCAAGCAGCAGCCAGATATTCAGATACGGCATGGAGGCGGAGGCAGGATGTGTTATGCCCTGAGGTCCGTTGCGGATTGTTCATTTAAACGCAAATGAACCTTGGGATTTGGATATGGCCAAGCCAACTCTGGTGGGTGATTCCCACCACTGATTGGGGTTCCCACTTGGGGTTAGCTTTTGGTGTTCTATTTCACCTCCCTTCAAAATATCTCCGATCTGCGCATTCCATTCCTTCGATTGGTTGCATTAATGCTTCTGTTATTGTTGTTGTACCTGTGGAATGATAATTGTATTATCCGGATCGAAAGACGCTGAATTGGCTGTCCGTCACTCTTCCGTTGCGCATTTGCGCGTTTATTTCAAATTTCTTTTACAATTTTAGACTTTTTGTTCCGCGTCTTCTTCTTCTTATTTTTCTAGCTATCAACTATTCAACTACCGTCATAAACTTTCCGTTAAACAATATTAATATCGATTGTGAGACAACAGTTATTCTGTAATGCTGCGGCTCGTACCGTACCGGGACATTCTCCCATACTCTCCATACGATTGTTTCTCTTTGCATTCGAATTTGTACGTACAGCAAGCGTTAATTTTTGGGTGGCCAGATTCGAACATGCTCCCCCAATTGTACATGTATATATGTACAAATGTATGTATGTATGTATATGTACTTCTGTTACATCTCACATCCCTCTGCACCCATACTCACACCCATACGCATGCCCATACGCATAAGCCACTTCGCAGTGGAGGAGGAGAGGACTGCTGCATTCAGTAGGTATTTAAATTAACTGATTGTTGAGAAAATCTTTGTTGAGATTTGATGATCTGTGGGCTTTGCTTTGCTTTGCTTTGCTTTGGTCTGATGAGAATCATTCCACAAGGGTGGAATGAGATATGTGTGTACAAATGGATGATATTATATGGCGGTGGCGGTGGCTTAACCGACAAAAAATTAAACCAATTGCGCTGATTTCACTTAATAAATGCCTCTGTCCCTGTCCGGGTCCCCAATTGTCACAATTTAGTGGTGGCGACTGGGTCGCGGCTCAGCTCGGTATCATTAAAATTTCGTCAATTGTGGGGTGCCGGGTACCGCTATTGAATGTGGATACGGTACGGGGATGGGATACGTACGATGTCCCGCACCAGATTCACGCTGTGCAGTCGTCGCGTCGTCGCGTCGGCTCGGATTGGCTCGGCTCGAAGCCAAATTAAATAATTATGATAATAAAAATAGTTTACCGAAATACTTACCAAGGGGAGGATGCAAATTGTCGTTATAAAGTGATCATCTTTGTTATCATTTGTATCAGTAGACACACACACACACACTCACATACATTTATTATTATTATATTTCGTTTCTTCCATTAACTACAGCTGCGAAATGCTGCTAAACTCGGCTCGACTCAATAGCGGGGTCCAGATGTCCACCCGCAACTCGTGCAAGACGCTCAAATGTCCCCAATGCAATTGGCACTACAAATATCAGGAGACGCTGGAGATCCATATGCGTGAAAAGCATCCCGATGGGGAAAGCGCCTGTGGTTATTGCCTAGCAGGTACGAATACATACGAGGAAAACATTTGTGCAGGGCTTTTAGTAGAAATTTTGATGTAATTTTTGTGCCTC
Organism: Drosophila subsilvestris; assembly: GCA_035043285.1. Lineage (NCBI taxonomy): Eukaryota > Metazoa > Arthropoda > Insecta > Diptera > Drosophilidae > Drosophila > Drosophila subsilvestris. The sequence goes on from JAWNNB010001692.1 coordinate 666,820, forward strand.
TTCTTACATTTACTTTCTGCCACAGGACAACAGCATCCTCGGCTGGCCCGTGGCGAGTCGTACTCATGCGGCTATAAGCCATACAGATGTGAGATTTGCAACTACTCCACGACCACAAAGGGCAATCTCTCGATACACATGCAATCTGACAAACACTTGAACAACATGCAGGAGCTGAATAGTTCACAGAATATGGTTGCCGCTGCTGCAGCAGCAGCTGCCAGTGGAAAGCTGCTGTTGTCCAGCTCATCCCCACAAGGATCTGGTGGCGGCCAACAAACTTTGCTGGGCTCAAGCGGTAGCGCGAGCGTGAGCGCGATGGCGAGCACCGCTGTCGTCTCTAACAGCGTTGGGGGCAATGCAGCTATGGTTGCGACGCCAACGCCTGGATGCACGGTGGTAGGAGGTGTGGCCGGCGGAAGCGGCAGCGGCAGCGTCAAGCCGAAGCCCTCGTTTCGGTGCGACATCTGCAGCTACGAGACTTCCGTTGCCCGCAATCTGCGTATCCACATGACCAGTGAGAAGCATACGCACAACATGGCTGTGCTACAGAACAACATAAAGCACATCCAGGCACTCAACTTCTTGCAACAGCAACAGCAGCAGCAGCAGCAACAGCAAGGCGCGAGTGGCAGTACTTCAGGCTCCAGTGCTGGTAGCTTCATGCCGGAGGTGGCACTGGCTGATCTGGCCTACAACCAAGCGCTCATGATTCAACTCCTGCACCAGCAGCAGCAGCAACAGCAGCAACAGCAACAGCAGCAGCAGCAGCAGTCATCTAATACCAAAATGTCACCCACATCGTCCTCGCCAGTTAGCGCAACGGATCAGTTTTCATATTCCCCAAAGCCCATGAAGCATGGCCATGGAATGGGAGTGGGAATGGGAATGGGTTTGGGGTTGGGGCTGGGAATGCCAATGGGAATCGGCCATTCAAATGAAGCATCTGGTGGTGAATCGGGGAGCGATTCTCATCCACTGGCGAAGCCAGATATGTGGCCCACGGCGCTCTACAGCTGCCTAATCTGCGACTCCTTCAGCACAAACAATTTGGACGATCTTAACCAGCATCTGTTGGTGGATCGATCCCGACAGTCCTCGAGCGCATCCGCCGACATAATGGTCATACATAACAACAACTACATATGCCGGCTCTGCAACTACAAAACGAACCTAAAGGCCAACTTCCAGCTGCACAGCAAGACGGACAAGCACTTGCAGAAACTCAACTTCATAAACCACATCAGGGAGGGCGGAGTCCGTAACGAGTACAAGCTGCAGTATCAGCCCCAGCTCAGTGCCAATGTGGTGCAACTGATGTGCAACTGTTGCGACTTTCACACCAATTCCATACAGAAGCTATCCATGCACACGCAGCAAATGCGACATGACACGATGCGGATGATTTTCCAGCATTTGTTGTACATTACGCAGCAGAGCCGAATGCACAAGGAGTCGTCGCCGTGCACGGCATCTGACGATGCCCAATGTCCTTGTCCGGACGAAGATCAGCATTCGATGGCAATGACAACGACAACGACAACGATCGAGAAGGTTCTCATTTGCCAGCTGTGCAGCTTTGCCGCCAAAAATCTATATGAAATGGTTCAGCACGTGAAGGGCATCAGGCACATGCAGGTGGAGCAATTCATTTGTCTGCAGCGTCGCAGCGAGAACCAGGAGATGCCCGGACTAAATGAGGTGTACAAAGTGACTGAACGGATCCGTGGTAGCGAAGGTATGTAATAATCAAATTAAATCTCTGAAAGTCCTACATATGTATGTATGTATGGTGGCACTATGCCATATCATATGCCATAGATTTATATTTTGTGCAGGTCTGAGTAGGTATGCGTATGCCTACTCCACCCCACCCCACCCCACCACAACTACAACCTACAACCCTACAACCGAGTACATAACAATATTGCATTGTAGTAGATGCGCTTCGGTTGGGTTCGGTTCAGTTCAGTTCAGTTCGTTCGTTCGTAACGTAACTCATCATTAAGCGCTGATTTCAGTTCAATTTCTTTTGCTTCACTCTTCGATTATTATCGTCTTCGTCTTCTTTTTCTTCGTCCTCATGCCCGTCCTCATCCCCATCCCCATGCCCAGCACCATCCTCACGTTCGGTATCGTCGTCGCGTTTACGTAAATTCTTCACTGCGTACCCTTCATCTTCTTCTCTGCCATCGCCATCGCGCCATCGCCTTCGCATTCGCCCTCGCTCTCGCTCTCGCTCCCGATGCGATTTATATGCGCTCTGAGATTTATACGCTGACGCTGACCCTTAAGGAAATTATTACAAATTACTTAAGAATGCAAAAACGATTATGTGTATCCATCGAATTTGCAATTAGTGACGTGCACACTTTGCTCCACGCCAGTTTCAACCTCAACCTCAGATTTCAGGCTGAGGCTCAGACTCAGACTCAGACTCGACTCCGACTCCGACTCCTCTTTGGTGCGCGATGCCCACAATCCAAAAAGGCAAACATACATATCCACTCCGCAGTGCAGTGTGAGATTCCCATATCAGATGTGCGGCGTCGTGCGGGGCCGAACCGCAGGCATGGCACCTAACCACAGAGCACAGAACAGTGAGACCAGGCCACGCAGAGACACAACAAACAGTCGCCGCCCACCCACTCCACTCCACTCCAATCCACTCCGCATCGCCATACCACACCACACCACACCACACGAATCTGAGCCTGCCAATGCGCGCGCCCTCTACTCTACTCACCCACTCCTACTCCTCCTCTCCAGATGTTGATAATTGCACATGCCGCTCCGCACCACTGTAGGGTGTCGGAGGTTTATATGCAAAATTGAAATGCTTGCTAACGTAGACAATGAGGCTCATACGATTTTCGTTGTCTCCCTCTGGTTTCCTTGCCTGCTGCTCCGTTCCGTTCCGTTCCGTACCGTCCAATGAGGCTTTGTGTTTGTGCCTGCGGATTCGAAAACTTGGCCTTGTATTTCGGGATGCGACTGCTATTCAGTCTTTCGTCTGGTCTGCCCCTCAGTCTGCGCCTTCGCTTCCGCTAAAGCTTGAGCCTCAAATGATCCTGAACATTTCCTAAACCATTTTTTAATATACCATCACAAACGATTGTGGGAGACAACAACAGTAAGCACGAGTAAGCAATCACTAGATAACGGTTATTTACATATGTACATATGTACATATCATTTAATCCCCCCGTCTTATGTTTTCATTTCAAAAAAATATGCTTGGAGTTAATATGCGAACTTCGTCGCTTTGCTATCAGTTCCAGTTCCCCAAAAACACAATCACACCTTCGCGAAGGTATGGGTATGGTACATACATATGTATGTATGTGAATATGTGGGTAATTTTGATTGTGCTTGCAATAAAGCGCTACATAATGATACGATACCCATCGGTCGGGTCCGACCGCATCCAAGAACTTCTCTTCTTGTATACTCTTGCAGAGCGTAATATGTTTTTGCCTACAGGTTGCCAACGTACACAAGGATAAACATATGTATGTACATATGTAAATAAATTAACGCTTAATTGAATCCACGCAAGTTACACACACAGAAGGAATTCTTTTCGATCCAATATCGTATGTACGCATAGATACATACATATGTATGTACATATGTACTTTTTACTACCGATCTGATGCTGAGTTTTTTATTTACATATGTATGTATGTATCTTATGCTAGTTACAATATTGGGATATTGTTGTGGGCCTTAAATCTGCCTTCAAGTTATTCCATTGCTCTGCTCTATCGGATATTACCCTATCTGGTGTAGTGTATTCCTTGGCGAAGGCTCAGACTTTTTTATTCTTGTTGTTGTTGTGTATGTGTATGTGTATGTGTATGTGTATGTGTGTGTGTGTGTGGATGCGTATGCTTCTGTGTGTATGTTCGCAGTCTTGTTGCCAGGAGCGGCAGTCGCAGTGGCAGTGGTAACAGCTGCGCATGATTATTGCCTAACTTGGATGTTTGTATGTATGTACATACATATGTACATGTATGCTTTATGCTGTGTATATGTATATGTACATACATATGTATATATGTTAAGTAACCAAGAAGTCGAAAAGTGGAAACAAACAAAGTACCACGTGAACATGTTCGATTTGGTTAGATTTATTCATTCCCCCTTGGCTTCATTTTCGTTTCCATTACTTCCCCGGTCCATGTCCGTGTCCGTGTCCACCGCCCCTGCTGCCGACATTGTCTTGATTTCGGTTTTTAATTCGATGCAATCAGACTGTATGGAAATTGCTTTAAAATTGTTAATGGAATTTGAGACAGAATCCCAGATTCCCAGACTCTCTCTCCCTTTGAACCCTTCACCACGCTTCGTTGCTGGCAATTAACTCAAGCAGCAGCAGCAGCTGATGCCATTAGTTCGACCAGAAGAGCATCATCCCAATCTCTTTCGCTGTCCGATGAATGTGTAATAAGTTTGTATGCTCTACATTTGTATCTTTGTATCGTTTGTATCTACATACATACATACTTACATACATACATACATACATACATACATATACGTGAAGACGGGAAAGGGGAAAGGTTTCCCCTCATTATTGAACTCAGATCGATTTGTTTTCATCATTAATTACCATTGCCGCTATCCTTTCTCGATATTTATTTATTGTATATTGCAGATATCATTTTTGAAGCTGGCTTCAATATGGCAACAACCGCACCCGTTGGGGGATCCTCGGAGATTGGCTTTGCAGGGAAAGCTGCAGACAGCAACATTTTATCTCCAAAGTCCACCTCAAGTTGCTCGACATCGTGTGGCAAGAGTATCGGTCGCATCGCGTCTCCGAGCATGAATGACTTCAGTTTGAGTGCGTCAAACAGCATTCCCACCACAGTTTTCAAGTGCAATCTGTGCGAGTACTTCGTCCAGTCGAAGAAGGACATGGCCAGCCACATTGAAGCGGTGCACCCGGGGACAGAGGGTGACGACTTCATGAGTATTCCAACAAACACGGCGGCTCTGCAAGCCTTCCAAACCGCCGTTGCAGCCGCAGCCATAGCGGCGGTCCAACAACGCTGCAGTGCCATCAACATGCCTCGAGAAGCAGATACGGAAATGGATCCTTGCATAAGCGACTGCCCCATTGACATTAAGCGTGAGCGTCTCGAAGAGGAGGACGATCCAATGACGGGCGTAGAGGAAAGAAAACCAACAGCCAATATAGATGCGGAGGCGCCAGGAGCTACAACAACAACAACAACAACAAAACCTAAAACACCTACAACACTAACACCGGGCGTGCAGTGTCCCCTTTGTCTAGAAAATGGCTTCCGGGAGAAGTCATTGCTTGAGACCCATTTGACGAGCGTGCACAGCGTCACCAAAGATGGCCTCGCCAGGCTTTTGCAGCTGGTCGACAGTAAGGGCTGGAGTGATTCCCCATCCCCAGCCCCATCCCCATCACCATCCATAACCGCAACAGCGAGTACAGCATCCCATTGCAATTCCAAGCCGGAAGACTGTGCGACAACCACGGGGAGTGGGAGTGTGAGTACCGAAGACTGTGTGTCGACTGTGTTCCCTGCTGCCTCAGCAACCAGCTCCACCGCAAGCTCAGCGGGAATGCAAGGACTCTCTTGCCAGCAGTGCGAGGCCAGCTTCAAGCACGAGGAACAGCTGTTGCAGCATGCGCAGCAGACGCAACACTTTCCAGAACAGAATGGAGAGTACATCTGCCTTGCGACCAGTCACATCAGCCGTCCCTGCTTCATGAGCTTTAGCACCCTCTCGGCAATGATCAGCCACTTTAAGGACTCGCACATGAGTCTGGTTATCTCGGAGCGCCACGTCTACAAATATCGTTGCAAGCAGTGCTCACTAGCATTCAAAACACAGGAGAAGCTCACCACGCATATGCTCTATCATACCATGCGCGATGCCACCAAGTGCTCCTTGTGCCAGCGCAATTTTCGTAGCACACAGGCCCTGCAGAAGCACATGGAGCAGACGCACTCCAACGATGGAGCTGGCAGTACCAGTACCAGTACCAACAGTCCCCGACCGCCGACACCAACACCAAGCTACGGCGATATGGACAAATTGTCATCGGGGGAACATCGAGAGCCGCCGATTGCCAGTGACGCAGGTAAGAGAGCATTAACGAAACGAAACTCGAAACAAATGTCGATACTCAGCGAGAGTTTTGTTTTCAGGGCACAAATCGAATAACACCGCAAGACGTTCACTTTCACCGCTGAGATTAGAATTGCAATACTCTAAGGAGACGGTGCAACTGTCGCCCAGCCCCAGCCCGCACACTCTTGACACGAACCAAACCCAGCAGCAGCAGCACCAACAACACCTGGCCACACTGACAGCGGCGTTGCTCAAGCAGCAGCAGCAACAGTGTCACCCAGATTCTGCTGCCCTTCTTTCGACAGATCCTTTATCGTTGTCCGCTGCCGACTTTTCTCAGCAGTTGCAGGTAGTGCCGCCGCAGTCTCAGTCTCAGCTTGGGGCTTTCGGAGTCGCTGGCATTAATCAGCAATCCTTGCAGGGCCTACAAAATCTCCAAAATCTGCAGCACATGCAGCAGCAATTTAGTGCAGTTGCTGCCTCCTCGGGGATGCCCATTAACCCGGTGGACATGCTCAACTTAATGCAGTTCCATCATTTAATGTCCCTTAACTTCATGAATCTGGCCCCACCACTGATATTTGGCGCGAATGCAGCCACCGGCAGTACAGCCTCAACAGCCGCTGCCCAAAACAACGGAATGACCTCCGCTTCCTTATCAGCACCAGCTTCCCAAGCGTCCGACATGCAGATTGGGAGCGGAGCAAGTAACTTGACGGGAGACGGCTCCACCAGCGCGAACAATCCCACGGCCCAGCACAGCATCAATAGTAACTCTCAGGTGAGTGGTGTGGGGAAGGGGCTTTTGGCTATTGGTAATTGGGCTATAATCCTTTTATTCCATATTCCAATAGATGAACAACAACCAAAAGCGAGCTCGCACACGCATCACAGACGATCAGTTGAAAATATTGCGTGCACATTTCGACATAAATAACTCGCCCAGCGAGGAGAGCATTATGGAAATGTCGCAGAAGGCGAATCTGCCAATGAAGGTAGGTGTGGGGTATGGGGTATGGGGCCTCGATTGGAACTGTTGGTGACCATTTGCCTTTAACATTACAATTACAGGTGGTTAAGCACTGGTTCCGGAACACACTGTTTAAAGAACGACAACGCAACAAGGACTCGCCCTACAACTTCAATAACCCACCGTCAACTACCCTAAACTTGGAGGAGTACGAGCGCACAGGTCAGACCAAGGTAACGCCCTTAAATGATATTGTCAGTTCCGCGTCGCCCGCCGCAACCATATCCACGCCGACTGCGATTTCGTCCGCTTCGTCGGAAAACGCCAACTCTAAGGAGAACACAGCTGCTGCCACCGTGTCTGCACCTGCAATCTTGCCTGCTCCTGCTCCCGCTTCCGCCCCTGCTCCTGCCTCTGGGCCCGCATCCCGTCCAGCGTCAACCAACTCGAGTGGCAATATATCCGATTACTTAAGCAACAATTTGTGTTTTGGACAGCAAGGGGGCAAAGAGCAAAGCCTGCCGTTTCCCGTGGAAGTGAAAATAAAATCGGAGCCGCAGGACGAGACGATTGTGTCCAGTGAATTTGCATTTCTCCGGAAGCAACAGCAGCAACAGCATCAGCAGCAGCAGCAAGGCTTTATTTTTTTGAAGCATCAACAGCAGCAACAAAGTGATACTCCGGAACAGTCCAGCCAGCATCAAGATCCTGACACCCCCCTTCATGATCAATCGTTGCTCGCAGGCTCATCGCTTGCAGTTCATTGTCACAACCAGCAGCAACTGCAGCTGCAGCAGCAGCAGCAACAACATGCACAGACAAATAGCTTCGAAACGAAATCAGAGAGCGGAAGCTCCGATGTAATGTCGCGTCCACCAACACCAAATAGTGTGGCAGCTAGCAATTTGTATGGCAGCATGAATGACCTGCTGAGCCATCAGCTAGAAAGCATGGGGGGGAGCAACATGGGTCCACCCAAAAAACTGCAAATAACTGGCAAAACCTTCGACAAAGGCACGGCCACCGTCTCCAGCTCGGCAACGGCATGCAATCAGTTTGAGAGCAACTCCTCCAGTTCGTCAAATTCATCGTCGACGTCGGGAGGTAAACGGGCGAACAGAACACGGTTCACAGACTATCAAATTAAGGTCTTGCAAGAGTTCTTTGAGAACAATTCATACCCAAAGGACAGTGATCTAGAGTATTTAAGCAAACTGCTGCTCTTGTCACCCCGTGTCATAGTGGTGTGGTTTCAGAATGCCAGGCAGAAGCAACGCAAGATCTACGAAAATCAGCCAAATAATTCGCTGTTCGAGAACGAAGAGACCAAGAAGCAGAACATTAACTATGCGTGCAAGAAGTGCAGTCTGGTGTTCCAGCGCTACTACGAGCTGATACGTCACCAGAAGAATCACTGCTTCAAGGAGGAGAACAACAAAAAGTCGGCCAAAGCTCAGATTGCGGCTGCGCAAATTGCCCAAAATCTAAGTTCTGAAGACTCGAACTCTTCCATGGATATACATCATGCATCTGGCATCTGTCCGCCGGGTCCTCTGTGTCCGCAGACTGTTTCAGCCCCTGTGTCTATCGTAACCCCATCCGGACACGCAGGGTCCCAGCCATTTGGTGCTTCGCCCTCGCCACAGCATATATTTAGCAAGTCGTCATCACTCACTGACTTCAGCCCATCCACGACTCCAACGCCTCCCCAGCGGGAACGAAGCAATAGCTTGGACCAGCCGCAACGAACCGCATCGAAGTTTGACTGCGACAAATGTGAGCTGCAGTTCAGCCACCTGGAGCTATTGCGAGAACACCAAATGATGCATCTGATGAATCCAGCAGCACTCTTGGCCGCCGCCGGCCAACACCCCAATCCAGATGCGAGCTATGGTCCTTTCGGTAGCATACTGCAAAGTCTGCAGCATGCAGCGGCTCAACAGCAGCAGCATCAACAGCCTCCAACAAAAAAGCGAAAGTACTCGGATAGCTCTTCCAACGCAGATGATATAACGTCCGTGGGGGAAATGGAGACACCGCAGAAGAAATATGAATTTCTATATCAATACTTTATGCAGAATGAAACGAACTCTGAGCTGAAGCAGCAGTTCCTGATGCAGCACCAGCAACAGCAGCAACATCAGCAGCAGCAAGGAAATGAAACGGATTTTGAATTGGAGTTTTTAACTAATTTTTATCAACAGAGCGAGCTGAAAAAAGTCAGCAACTATGACTTTTTGTTGCAATATTATCGCAAATGTGAAGCGATATCCTTGAACACGAAGCCGCCTCAGCAGACATTCAGCTCCAGCAAGAAACCAACGATTGAGTTTCTTTTGCAATACTATCAGCTTAATGAGTCGAAAAAGTTTTTTCAGTTAGTTGCCTCGCCCCAAACGATGCCTGATGGGCAAGGGTACCAACCGTCGTCGCAGTTGCCGAACGCGACGGCGGATGAAACCATGAACGTTATCGGCGAACCAGAAGAGGGGAAGCAATTGCAGGATCAATCACAGAATCATCACTCTAAACACTCTAACGTCGAGAGAAGACGACATGGAAAAGAGCTAGAGCTGCCGCTGGCCGACGACAAGAAGCAACAGGAAAGGCTGAATAACAACAGCATTAATATCAACTCGAGCTCATCTGAATCAGCTCAGTTCATCCCAGCTAGAGTTGAGGCATGCGAGACGCAATCTATTGAGATCAGAGACCATCAGCAACATCAGCCGGCAGTGACACCCACTTCAATGTCGATCACTGAGGATGAAAAATCTTTATTTGGCAGGTCACTACAAAAAAACGACAAAGAGAAGTCCCAGTTCTTTCAAAACCTTGAGGACTTTTTGGATGCCACCATGATTGAGAACAACTCACAGACTCTAACTTTTAACGATGACGACACTGCTAGCCAGAAAGATGATGCTAAGATATCCTCAACGCTCAAGGTCCATGAAGTGGAAAATGTTACTTCGGTGTCTCCGGTCAATGCGCCATCGAAGCAGAACAAGCGCCTACGCACGACAATACTTCCAGAGCAATTAAACTTTTTGTACGAATGCTATCAATCCGAGTCGAATCCCAGCCGAAAAATGCTTGAGGAGATATCCAAGAAAGTAAACCTCAAGAAGCGTGTGGTACAGGTAAGCTAAAATCATTAAACAATAATTAAACTGTATTTGTATACCCGTTCTCAAAGAGCGAAGGGGTATTTTGTATATGTGGTAAAAGTGGATGTGTGTAACGCAGAGAAGGAAATGTTCCCGACCCCATAAAGTATATACATATATTCTTGATCGCCATGTCTGTCTGCCCGTGCGTCCGTCTTGTTTGACGCCTAGCTCTCAGAAACTATAAGAGCTAGAGCAACCAAATTCGTTTTCTAGACTTGTGTGATATCACAGTGAATCAAGTTTGTTTGGATACGAGAAAACAAAAAAGTAGATTAGAGTATTAGAGAATGACCATACTGGTAGATATTGCCAAATTCTACATAAATCGGTAGCTCACAAATTTATATACCGACTGAGTACGGGTATAAAAGTAGAGTTGCGTCCACAGAAGCGACTCACACGTTCCTTCTCGTTTATGTACCTACATTAAAAGACCTACCACAGCACTATGGTCCAGAAGCCCGTTTTTTTGGCATAAAGTCTAAAAATATAGATACAGACTTGAAAATTTGCACATTTGGTTATATTAGGATTCTTATTTAGTCTACAAATTTTCGGATGAATCTGACCACGCCTACCCTTCCCGCCCATATACGAGCCAGTATAGTTTTCCCGATCTTGCCTGATATTCGGCATCCTAGATAGTGTATTTTTTATCCGAAAATACAAAATTTTTTTTTTGTAAAGATAATTGAAATATCTAGTTGGTAACAAAGAGTTTTTGGTAAAAAAAAATTGATTACGCAAAAGGTAGTGCTTCAAACGAAGACTTTAAAAAATTCATAATTTGTCTAAACCGGTTAATTTAGCAGAATTCTATGTGGAAAGTATCTATTAAATTTAATTTTCCTTTTAAAGTAATTAATTTTAATTTTTATTAAGTAAAGATTACATTTTTAACACACAAAAAATATCAATATAAATCGAACAACAACTGCGTGCTTTTAGATTGCATTGTTAAAGTTTTTTTTTTAAATGACTAATAAAATTTGTAACTTTTTTTGTATTTAATAATAGAAATACGTTTTACGCTGCTTTTGTTAATTTTTTCCCAATTTAAAATCCCTTACTGCATCAGCGCAGCGATCGCTATTACATGGCCATGACGAAATATATGAGTGACTGAAAACCAATTTTCTCCAAAAGGGGGAAGAACGGGGAAAAGTTATTAATGTGCGGTCAATTACAATAAATATAAGTACAAACTGGCGTTATTAGTTTGGAATAGATCGGGAGTGTGCTTTAGTTATTGTCCACGAAACACAGGGGACGCAAGTTAGTTTTCTGCAAATTTACACATAAATTTGACATTACACAACACTTAAATCCGAAGGACAACACATACAAAAACTATATACACTATATAATACACACCTTGATATTTATTTTCCATATTTTTGGAGATTTATTTGCAAAAATTTACCCGAGCAACAGAGCAAAACGTAAACAAATAAATTGGCGCGCATTTTTTTTTCATAATCAGCTAAAAAATTGTGTATGTTTGAAAGCTCGCAAAAGGCTTCAGTGAAGCTTTTAAAACTTTTTTTCTCATTTTTCAATATGTATGATCAATATACTTTAAGAATTTAAAAGCAAAAATACTGTACGTTCTCATAAAAATTTCGACTTTATGCCAGAAAAACGGGCTTCTGGACCATAGTGCACAGTAAGAGATAAACCAAGCTAAGCACTCTTCTAGGGATAAGTTCTAAAAATCAGAAAAAATAAGATCAGGGAGCATAATATTCTCGTATTCAACTGAAATCTGTCACTTTTGGTTTGATTATTTTCACAAGAGTAAAAGGTAAAAAAGGTTGGTCTCCACAGACAGCATTTCTTTCTTGTTGCACAATTCCTTTTTTTGTTATTAAGAATTTCCTTTTTTATGTATTCATTTAACTATTATTTTATATATTTTTGTATGTTTTCTTTTATTTCATTTCATTTGATTATTTAGTGAAAAGACACAAATCGAAAACGTGAGATGAAATCCCAAAAGAGCTTCCTGTAAAATAAGAACAAAAATTATGTGAAACGTGTGCGAGGGACAGGGACATCATGCAATAACGTATTGATTGAGGCACTGATCTTTCAAACCTCCAGTTTGTTGAACCTGGCTCGAAGAAAGGCCAATAAAGGTAATTTAATAAAGGTGACTACCGATAATGGAGTAAATAGAAACAGGCAGATGAATATCGACTACGTACATACAGCTCGTAGCTGTGATCTTTTTAAAAAAGATTTAAATTTCACAGCAGTTGGGGCACTCATCGATAGAGCGTTCCTATATCAACAATATAAACTAGAAGGTGTCCGATTTGGACGTTTTTTTTTGTATCTTTAGGCTAAAAAATATATACAGAAAGGGACTAGCCTTTCCCACCAACACCAACACCTGTTTCCAATACAGCATTAAGCATTAAGAAATACTCGTAATGGCAATCGTGCAGATTGCATGCAGAAAAAATAACCGTCTGGGCCAGTATCAGTCAGATAGATTGTAAGCCGACGGACCAGTTTGCAAGAAAACAGACAAGAGTTAACGTCAATGAGGACCAAACATTCAAATTCAACATTTGCTAGGACGGCACAAATGATCTGGAGATCAGATCCATGACGGCCTTAGTCTCACCCCATTTCGAATATGAATGATAAGAAATATGGCTAATACAAAAACTCTTACTTTTACATTGATCTTACAGGTTTGGTTTCAAAATTCACGTGCCAAAGACAAAAAATCTCGAAATCAGCGGCATTATTCGCATATTTCGGATGACAACAGCTACGACGGCTCCAGTGGGAAAGAGGTTGGCAACGACCTAAAGGGGAAGTGCGTTTCCGTCGTACAGGACCACGAAATGGATCTGCAGGACTGTCAGCTTTGCCAAGTCACACAGGTCAATATGCAAAAGCACGCTTTTAGCGTAGAGCATATATGCAAAATGAAGGAGCTTCTTGAACAAACCACCGAGCTATACACAAATAGCAATGGAAGCGCCAGCGACGATAACGATTCCGATAGAGAAAAGCGCTTCTACAGCCTATCAAAAGCTTTTCTGTTACAGCACGTTGTTTCCAACGCTGCTAACATATCTACACAACGGCATACGCTGGGTGCTGGTGCTGGTTCTGGCCCAGACACAGATGTGCTCCCAGAAGAGAACTGTCTGCTTAACTTTGACGCCGGTACTTGCGAGGACAAAGGCCATATCAAGCATCACTCGGCTGCCGACGTTGGAAGTAAGGATGTGCAAAATGTCGGTGGCAATCAGGATCTCATGCATCAGCTATTCAACCGAAATCATATCACCGGTAAGAAGGGTTACGACGACATAATAACAGAAACTCTTCTCTTACTGATCTAACCTATGTATCTGAACCAGTTTCGTAGCCAGTAGCAGTAGCCACACCCTTACCTACCTACATATGTATAAACGTGGCAGCATTATTATTTTTTATTTTGTTTGTATACTCGTTTTTTTAATATGAAATCATTTGAATGTGAATATGTTGAATTGTGTATAATTGAAAATATTTGTTTGCTGCTTTGTTCATGCCTCCCCCCGAACTGCTTTGAAATGGGAATCTTTATAAGAAAGATCTTGCATTCAATTGTTCAGAATAGTACGAGAAATAGGGGACAGTGTGTGATGTAAAATTCGAAATGAGGAGAGCATCAACTAAAAACCGAAAACTTTGTGCTGTTGAGTTTCGTGTAGAAGCAATCGATACATTTGAAACTATTTTCTAGTAGTGGTGCGATGCACTGTACGAGTATAAGTATGTACAATATAATACGAAAATGTATTGGCATTGTCAAAGACTAAAACTATGTTGTTTTAAACAAACACTATTATCGTAATATGTACACCGTATGTATACCGAACTTATAAATAGGAATACAATTTAAACGCCTCGCAAATTTTACAATTATACCTACTATAAATTTACATAAAGTTAGGATTAGGATTAGGATTATGATTAGGATACATTCAGTTTTACTACATATTTTATGGATATAAATACTTATTTAAAAGGAGTCTTAGGTGTGCGTACATTCAGCAAGAAATCTAATAAGGAAGAATGTGACAACTTGAGTAAATTAATAAAAACACTAAAAGTGTAACGTTAGTATGTACATATGTACTGTAGTACATGGTACTACTACTACTACTACTACTACTACTACTTTTTTTCTATCTCATTTTCTCCATCAATCTCGCCCAAAAGGTACCAACTGGCATTGGTCCTCTCTCTCCCCCTCTCTCCCCTTCTCTCCCTCTCTTGCTATGCCAATATCTTGAAGATTTATATCTACAAAAATACATTTTAATATGTATGCCGTTTGAGCCTTTGGTGCTACTATTGCGGATACTTGATACTGAAACTTGATTGGTAGCTTAATTAGCATTATGTATTTAAATCATAGACAAAAATAAATACAACAACCGAATTACATTTATATACAATATTAAAACATGTACAAAAATAAATCTTTTATTTTATTCAAATCGATTCGTTGCATTTTTGCGTTTTTTTTACTTATTTGGTTTTGTTCATTGTTTACATTGTTTGTTTGTTGAAAATTTGTTTTTAACTTTTTATTTCAGTTGGAGTAGAGCACGCAAGGTTACATATTTAATGGGAGTGTATGTTGATACATACATATGTATAACATTTGTATGTGTGTAGATCGTGAATAAAGTTAGTAATGCATCTATTATTAGTTATAGGTGGAAAATGAACTGAAGGGCTAACATGATCTTGTCATTGTGGATAAGGATTGGAGTGCAGGTGAGTGTTTTGTTCTCGAAACATTTTCCAAGCTCATTAATCAGTGTGTGATAACTTTCTACTCAGATTATGGATTATGGACGGATAGGAAACATGATGAAACTCCACTTGATGCGTTGTGGAGAATATTACACTCCAGCATACATACATAGATACATACATACATACATATTAACTATATACTATGCAAACTTGAAAGTTCCTATTTTATAGAAATACATACATAAATGAAATGTTTTGACATTTCATGGTACTAAAAAATGAATACATGTATAAGAAATCTCACGAATACCTACTATGTACTTCAACCTTAGTAAGAATTGCAAAATGATACGGAAGTGTTCCTAACTATTCAAAATATAAATGTAGCAATAATCGAAAAGTTTATACATAATATAATTGCAGCAATGGAAGGTTAAACGTTTATAGGCAGGCCATGGCAGCTTCTACCAAAAGTAAATAGTATGACATATACATATATTGACTTAACAAAAGCATTAGATTTAATGAGACGCAAACTGAGTTCCTAGCATTTGATTGCTTTATGCCTTTGTTTTCTATTTTAGAATATAATCATAGTCACAAGGATACAATTAATACTAAGAAGCAACTTCGGCATGCCGAAGTCCCTTTGGACACACCTATCAAAAACTGATACAAGCTTAGTCTTTAAAGTATAACATAACCCCACTATTCAAGTTTTCGAAAGTGTGCATCAACGAAACGAGCAAAATACAAAAATAAGTAATATTGTTTGATTATTACCTTACCTAAAAATGCTGAGGGTAAATGTGCCAATGATTTATTTCGCCAAGCATGCATATACATATGTACATATGTATGTACATGGTTAGCACATTCTATGACTAAAGCTACATTAAGATTTAATATTCGCTTTCGAATAATTTCCAGTTCCTATTAAAAAAAAACCATTAAAATACTGTCATGTGCATTTAGAGTATATGAGTGGGGGGCTTGGATAATAGCCATTATAACAGAGCATCCTTGTTAAATATGTATTTGTTATTAAATATCACAATATTATTTACTATTTACTACTTACTTTTTATGTATTATTTAAAGGTTCTAAAGAGAGAAAAACATTAGGCAGTGGTTACAACTATTTCACAATTACATTACTTTGTTTTTTTATTTTGTTTTCTTTTGGTAAGGCTTCCAAATACAGATCAGAGCATTTTGTGGGAAAGCTCAACACAAATATCATACTGTTACATATATGTTTGAACTATTCTTCCTGCACTTCCATCTAGTTAAAAAGATTTTAAAAAAACACATGGGCTAAAATAGTTGAATGAAAGCAGATTTGATAAGCTTTAGACCGATTCAATTTCTTAACAAATCGTATTGATATTCATTTAGCTGAGTTGTTCCCTTCCCTCTCCATCACATACATTCACATACATACATACGTACACCCGTATAAACTAAGTGTAAGAGTATGTTACGAGAGCTAAGAAAAACTTTACTAAAAAGTTCCTATAGTATTTAATATGAAAACAAAACAAAACAAATCTATATTTTATTGTAGCTTTAAGAAAAACATATAATATAGTATACATATGTATGTATATGAAATGCGGGCGTCTGTTTATTCAATTTTTTTAATTTTATTTCTCATGGTGTTAAATGGAGTACACTTTTAAGTAATTACAAACTATGTATGAGTAAGGAAATGCCAGTATTGAACAAGAATAAATGTGTTGTATCAGAAAGAATTACATGCTGTAGTTCGCATTACATACATACATATATATACCTATATATTATTATAATTAAAAACACACACACACATGCAGATACTAGAACGCAATAAAATCCTCGCAAAACCTTCGATGAAAATACGAAGGCAAATTAATATTACACTTGCCAAACTTCCCCCGCATATGTATGTACATATAACATCCGTGCGTTCATGCAGACATATGTACACATGAACCCCACCCTCAACACAGAATATAATATGGGGAGATTAGATCAAATGTTACATTGCAATTAACCTCTTTATACATAAATATATATGACATATCATCATATACATAACATACCTACATAACATAGCGAAAGCCTCTGAATAGATTCACCAGCTCACTAATACCCACATATACATATGTATGTTGTTTTTTTTCAGATTAACATTTACATATCTTTTTGTTTTGTTTTTTTTGGCATTCCTTAAAATCATCTTTATTTGGGCTTTTAATGGGGGCTTTGGTTCGTGTGACTTGGTCATATTGCAAAAATATTTTGTGTGCAAATGGGAGGGAGGGAAGTGCTAATACAACTTCACGCGTACTAGTTATCTGCATAGAGACATCTGAGTACATCCTATACAACATCCATGATTTGTGAATCGGGAAGTAATTAAAATTAAAAGAAGAAGTAATATTAATATCTACGTACATGTGTATTAACCAGAGTTGCTGCAAAAATTGAGTAGAACTTACAAAAATGAAAGATATAAATACATATTTATAAAGTTCCTATATATTTAATGAATGGCAAAAGATGTGCATATATTATAAAATTATGACTAAATAAAGATATGAACAATACATATACATAACCCTTTTTTATTTCTGCTGGAACTGCGATTACATATATCGTTATGTCATCACGGGGCCACGCATAGGCCAATATGGCCTAGTCAAAGTCCTTTCGAAGTCCTTGAGAATCGAGGTATTTTTAGCAAATGCAAGTAGTTTCTCTGGCGTCCTCTTGGAGGCATCTTCCAGTGATGCCAGTACCGGGGACAGATGTTTCAGGGTTTTAGTGGCCCCGGATTTATCGCATTTCCTGCAGTTGCCACTAATGGGGATGCCTAGTTTGACAGCATGTTCCGCAGCCAGACAGAGTGACCTGTAAGTATTCGATAGCTCGGCATGGTCCGCTTTTTGTAGCCGTACTCAAAAAGAGTTAAGGGGTATATTGTATTTGTGGTAGAAGTGGAGGTGTGTAACATAGAGAAGGAACATTTTCCGACCCCATAAAGTAAATATATTTTCTTGGTCAGCATCAATAGCCGAGTCGGTATAGCCATGTTTGTCTGTCCGTCTGTCTTGATGAGCGCCTAGTTCTCAGAGACTATAAGAGCTAGAGCAACCAAATTTTGTTTCGAGACTCATGTGATATCCCACTGCTACAAGTGTATTTCAAAATTTCGCCCCGCCCCCACAAAAGACGAAAGTCTGTGACAGCCAGCTTTTCAGCTGCTTCCCCCACCTCCTCTGGCTCTACTGACGCTACTTATTCTCTTTCTCGCTCGCACACACTCTGCCCTGTGCAATGCGCGTGCGCCCCCTCGCGGAGGATGTAGATTAAGAATGTAAATGGTAGATGTAGAAAATTTTTGTTTTACATGTATAATCTACATTTTAGATGTAGATGTAGCTAAAAAATGTAGCAAAAAATGTAAAATGTAAAATATTTAAAATTTCCATTAAAATTTCAATCAACAGCTCATAATTTATATACTGACTGAGTACGGGTATAAAAGTAGAGTCGCGACTAGAAGCGACTCACACGTTCTTCGCGTTCGTTCTCGAGGGCAGGCAGGATACGCGTCCAGTAGTTCCGTGGATAGGGCCTCTAGGGACGTTTATAAGTCTTCCGCGGATCTCACTGTGACCGGGCGAGTCACGAGCTTCGAGGTAACTTTCTTTTTAAACTTTTCCCAGATTGTGTTCCGAGGGTTTCTATAGACAGTTATCGTTGGAGAGTGTTTGAATTCGCACTTGAATTAAATGTACTTATGATCTGAGAAGGATGGGCTTTCAAGGACTCTCCGCCAGATACCAAAGGACTCTTTCCCGTTACGAGTGTTACATCTAGAACGTTAGACGAGTTGGAAAAACGAAGGTGTGTTCCTCCCCCAAGTTTGCTACATCTAGGTTATTTGATAACCACCACCAGACTCCTTAGCTCTTCCGGTGGAGCTGGCCTCACTTTTGCTCGCACTTGTCATAAGAGATGGGAAAAACAAAGTGAGAAAGAGAGGAACCACAATGGTTATACTTTTAGCTCTTGCGCTTCTCTTATAGTCTTTCTATATAATTAACTATTTGATTAGGAGGTTATAATATTACAGGGCGCTTGCCAGACAGAGCCAAGTGTGAAGTGTGTTTCAGTGTGAAATAATCCAGCAGATATCGAGAGAGGGTTTATAGCATTCGAGTATTTTAGCTCAGCGGAAGATATTGGATTGGTTTAATAACAGAATACGGCATGAACTAATCGTTTTAACTAACAATTTAAGCAAGCCTTTTGACCATCCGACTATTAAAGAGTTCAGCTCCGAATATTGACACTGCGCCGTAGGTGTCCAAAAAAATATTCCGTTGGTAAATCTTAGAGAATGCATGCCTTACTTTGTTAGTGTATAATGTTATAGTTGTTTCCATTTGGCCAGACAGGATCATCATGTACAATACTTATGTACATTCATTTAAGGAAAATATAAACCATTTACGGCTTTATTATGCCCTAGAAAGTTTTTGCATTGTCTATAATGAGCAAACGAAAAAAAACACGTAGATGTGAAATATTATCTTAGTAAAACATATTCGAATATACATACATATATAAGAATATACATTCGTACATTAGTGTTACTTTATAATTTATATAAATAGTAATTAATTATTACACACAATATACACATTTCGTCACAGTCTTCCGTATTATTTCTGTATTTATGTCACAATTATATAAGTAAGCATTAATATGAATGTTTATGTAATTATTTATGATTTATGATAAAGCCTTCTCCTAAGACTTCCCAACATGCCATCAATAATTTCTCTATTTCGGCATATAGAAAAAGCTTAGCTTAGCTTACCGAATGTACTTAGTCTCCAGAAATGAACAAAAAATGAAAATTACAATTACAGTGATAAACTGTAATACTATTTTATGAGAGCCAAATTTTGAAATTCACTAGTTCTTCAGTACATATTCTATATTTCATAGATTACAAAATCTGCAACAGCACAGTGAAAATACGATCGATGTGTTGGCACAAATGTTCTATGCTAAAATAATTTTTTATGAACATACATACATACATATGTAAGCGTTCGAACTTGCGAGTACTAGTCTAGTCGCACTATGATATGTACCTACATATCACCAGAAATTATCAGAAATATTATGAACATGTGTTAATAATGGTATACATATGTATGCACTTATGAATGTACATCAAATCTATGCTGAAAAGACATTTCTAGTAACAATTGACAAACCGTTTTTCATATTGTAATATGGGATTGCTATTTAAAACGTACTGATTTGTTTTCCAGTTACGACAGTACATAGCGAAATGTCCAATCGAACAATCTCCCAAGTAATAAACTACATTTATTAAGACAGTTTAAAACGTTAGTTGTCCATTGGAAAATTACCAACAATATTCTTATTGTAGAGGCTTCATTTCTTAGCTAGTCTGATCTTTTTTAGCACAGAGTTACATTTTTTCGGCCTAAATAGTGATCGTTAAGTTGTAATGCAATACTCTTGGGCAATAACTATCACAGCATGATATAATCATGGATCTGGATATTTAAATTGCACTAATACACTTTCATTATTAAAAAAAAATGTTTTAAATAAATATAATATAGAACATACGCGGACATGTGTATTTTTAATCAAAGCAAACAATGAAGAATATCTATTCATATAATCTGCACTTTGATCGTTAAATAAATTATATATTATTTTAAGCAATTTGTATGGAAGCTTGTAAATTTGTGTCTATCTTTATATGTACTATATACGCGTTATGGTGGTAATAGCTGATTTATTTGAAAAGTCGCAAATCAACCGCTCACAATATTACGTTGGTGTTCCGTTGAATAGTCTACATAGGTATACTGTTTATTGATTGCACCTTTAAAAACTGATTTTATTGTTGTAGTAATGCGCTGCTAACATTCAATAATACAAATTTAAATAATATTAGAAATACATAAAATACAAAAACATTTATGTAAAGTACATAAATCCTTTGCTTATAAACTTTTAACATTGTGTAATTAAATTTAAATTCGCGGTGTGCACACACGTATGCATTTAGTTTAATAGTAATTAATAGGACACTGTGCACTAACATACATACATACATATGTACCTAGTAGATGACTTAGGGTACATGCATATACAATAATCGAGTATATGTATATAATCATTTAATTACATCCATATGTATGCAGTATGTATTTATGTACATTGACATTGGTAGTAGCTACTCCTATTTTCGATCTCGTTCTCGTTGCTTGGTTACCCAATAGATAATATGCAACAGTGAATTGCTGTTATGTACATGTAAGTACCGGATACTACCACTATTTTTATCCTAATTTATGTATGTATATCAAGACATTTGTGTCAATTTCCGTTAAAAATTCGTGACGGTATTACAGAAATTAAAAGATGGTATTTTAAAAACATCAGCACTGAGAAATTATTTATTAAACAAGTTAAAATGGTCACGATTTTCCATGAGTATTCGTTTTGTTTATATTCGAATTTCATATTTGTACGTATTCGTATGTAGTATTTATAAGAGCCATGCATAAATCTACTGTTAGTTTTTATTATATCAATATTAAAGGCAGTTGCTACACTTTTATCACTGTTGACTGTTGACCGTCTTGATACTTATCACCTAAACATAACAAAAATGGCGGGCTATAGTTGTTATAGAGATTTTCAGGCTCGTTGCCATTTCTTTAATAAAAAAGTTAAATTCGTTGGTTTTAATGTTGGCAAAATATACATAAATCAAAGGCATTTTATATTACTCGTAAAGGCAGTTTAATTTAACAGCCCTGAAACTAGACGCCATTTAAAGTTTCGTTTAGGGGATTCGGATCATTGGATCACACTGTGACGCGACGGCGAATGGTTGTTAGTTTCACATTGCTTATAATGTATCCTTTACTTTACTGTCGGTTCATGCAAGGCTCTAGTAGAGGAATATTACTGAATCAAACTGTTTGTTGTCAAAGTTCGAGTGAGTAACAAATGTTTTGTTACTATGCAAATTGAATTTTCGTTTACGTATGTAATAATATAATAATTTATATTATTATTAGGTATATTTAATTATTATTGTTTTTTTTCCAATTTTAGTATGTAACGCTACATCAAAGAAAAATCTATTAGGCGAAGTCTTTGGTTATCTTACATATTAAATCTAAAGGTTACTTAAACTAGAATCGGCAAGGCCGGAGATTGATAAATATTGCTGAGATGCGGCGGGACGCAAAAGCCCTACGACGATTCACATTCGCATCGAGCCGCATTATTCGTATCGTTGTGATTCTGATTCTGGTTATGCAAATTTCTGCTGATGTTGTTGTTGTTCTTGTTCTGGTTGCTTCCATCAGAAACCTCCGTATCCGCTTATGTCGGACGGCTTGAGACGATCAAAGACGCTGAGGTGATGCGTGGGATGACCATGGTGGGTATGAGGATGGCCATAACTTGGATAGTTTGCCTGTGGCGGTGTGTGACTATAAGGGTGGTGGGCATATGGATAATTGGGACTTGGCACATGCAATGTGGTTGTGCTGCCTGGCCCTGTAGCTTGCACAGGACTGCCCAGGCCGTAGTGGCCATGAGTGGCAGCATATTCGCCTGGCACACCTGTTATGTTGGTATGTTGGGGATGCGATCCATAAGCTGTTGGCGCATACACTGAATTCACATTGACTGGTGACATATGAGCCATATGATTGCTAATGTGCGCATGATCCATATACATTTGTGGATGCGGAAGTGTATGTGGGTGTGGGTGTGCGTGTGGATGTGGATGCGAATGTGGATGGGGTTCCGGACTATTTATTGTTGCTCCCAACGCGCTAGTGATCAAATGTGTGGCATGATGCGGATAGCCGGTGGGGCTATGGATGGCATATTCATTGCTGGTGCTGCAATTGTTGTGATTATTATTATTACTACTTTCGCTGCTGCCTCGGTTCTCTGCCCTGCTAATATATGCAGTTACATTGTCCGTTGTCGCAGCAGAGGCAGCGAGGTTGCTAACAGAAAAATTATTATTCAGTACATTGTTGCCGTCGTTTGCAGATCTACAGGACTCCACCTGTACTGTGTTATCCTGGTGGCAACGTTTCTGCTGCTGCTGTTGCTGTTGTTGTAACCCCAATAATCGACTTTCAACAGCAGCAGCCGCAGCTGCTGCCGTTGCTGGTGGTATGGTGCTTGACTCATGCTCTCTGATAGCGGGAATTTGATCAACCAGCGACTCTAAGCCCGACAAGCTTTTACGTGCGACGTCTGAACCGATTTGGACTGGGTGCTGTGTGCTGGGGTTCTGACTCTGCATGTTTCCCTGTTGGGGACTCTGCTCCAGCTGATGGTGGGGAGAAATTAGCAAATATGGATTTTGCTCCTCATAGCGCTGCCAGTGCTCCGACGGTTCCTGATGGTACTGCAATGGCTGTGGCTGCTGATGCATCTGCTGGAGAATCGGTTTCTGGCCTTGGTGCGAATGTGGTGAGATCCATTGCTGATAATGATCTTGAGAATGTACTGCGTTCGCATCTGCTTCATGGCCAGGACTAACATAGTGGCCCTTGTCCACGCCTTGCGTTTGCTGCTGCCCCATGCCGAGTCCTTGCTCCTGTGCCTGCCCTTGGGTCTGCTCCCGCCCTTGCCCATCAGAGTTATCTTCCGGTTGATCGAAATCGACCACGGTGCACATATTCGGAGAATTAGGCGGCGGCGTTTCGCCCAAGTGTGGTTGATCTCTTATGCCGATGCCGATGCCCATTCCCATTGGCTGGCTCTGTTTTTGGGACAGCATGTGATCATTCTGCTGATCAAGAATAGGTGGCGTACCATGAGCAGCGAAGCCGACTGGCCCACTGGCGGAGTTCCATGTCCGTGTACTTGAGTGTAGTTGCAGTTCAGTGCTGGGGATGCCATTGGCGACGCCGATGCCGTATACAATATATGAGAAGGTGGCGGCGTATTGTACAGACTGGGCGGCATCTGATGGTTGCTCTGTGGCGATGATGCAATATGCTCCATCGAGAGCGGGTGCATGGCAGACAATCCTGCTCCTGCTGACTGTGAGTTGGTATTTGTGTTGCTATGTTGGTGCTGCTGCTGCTGTTTGGCTGGTATTATGTTATCCATTGTGGGCTTTAGCTTCTTTGGCCTGCCCCGCTTTTTCTTGGGCAGTTCCGGATTGGCCCCACCCGCAATCATGGAAAGATTCATAATATTATTAAAATCGTGGTGTGCCATTTGTTGACTATTCATTGTGATTTTGCTTCCCGTGGAAGGATCAGTCAGCTCTTGCCCCTTCACCTTTTTTGGTCTGCCACGTTTCTTTTTCTCTTGCGGCTGCTGTGCTAACGCCTGCTGATGCCCAAACAAATAGCTGTTTTCCCCAATGGTGTTTGGAGTGGTGTTTGGAGCACTTCTTATAGTATTATCACCGCCAGTATATGCAAACGTTCCACGTTCATTTACACTGTTAGGGGATGGCACATTAGGTGTCATATGTGGCAATAGTTTCTCAGACATCTGGCCAGGACCATCAACGCTTCCGCTTCCGCCTTCGCTAGCGCAACCACCACCTCCATCGACAAATATCAAGCCAGCTTGCTGATCGACATGCGGCTGTATAGTACTGTTGACATCATTCTGCTGTTGCTGTTGCTGCTGATGCTGCTGCTGCTCACTGCACTGACGTATGCGCTGATCTGTGAATACGCACTCCGACTCATCAATGTTGGGTATTAGACCATTCAGAAAGTCACGAAACTTCTTTAGCGCCGCATAGAAGGGAACTTTATCTGCCGCGCGTGGCAGCTGAGCGCAACGTGCTGATGATGAGGGCATCACCCAAATGTACTGCAATAAAAATGAATTAAATTCTTTGAGTACTGGAAATTTAGTAGGAAAATAATAAAAACAAATTGAATGGACATTTAAATCAGATCCAAATGTACAGTCGATAGTCTATAGTCGGTAGATAATAACTCACGGTGTCAGTGCCATCGACACGATCAGGTTGACGACCAAAGTGAAATTCCTTTTTACCCGAGAAGACCTCGAATATCAATTTGCCATTGAAAACGGCGACTTTGGGGCGGAATCTTTGCAGTTTTTCGAGCAAAATGCGGCTTCCCTCCTTGATTTCTTTTCTGGTCAAGTCAGCCGAACCTTTTGTGGCACGCGCCACCATATTAGTAAAGCCAATGCCATGATTAAGCAGCTTCTGATCCTCATCCGCGCTCATTTGCTCCTGCGTGAGTCCAGCCAAGTACAGGCACTTCCAGAAATGATTTCCGGGTCCAGCGTAGTGATGTCCCTTGTATGCCGCAAAGAGACCAGGGTTTATACCGACCTGACAAATGTTAGTGGAAGTTAGTTTCACAAATGGAACTCTATCATAGACTAGATCATAGATTGCGAAATAAGGTGATCGCATTTTATCCGAAATTTACAACTCACTATAACGATATCGAGGTTATCACATAGATGGTCTGGGATAGTCCTTTTAATGACCTCTGCCTCTGACATGCCATTGAATCTGTCATGCTTTTTGCGCTCCTTGGGCTTCATTCCCATTACCAGTATTGAATCGCCAGTAGCATCATCGCAGCCAGAATTAATGCCACAGTTGTTTCTGTTGAGCAAAAGTCGATATCAGAGTATGTATCAGACAGAGTATATATAAAATACCCGCTATTGGCAGACATGTTCAGACAGTACTTACCCCTGCTGAGAAACGGATGCAGACATTTGCATTGCGTCGCCCTCCGTTATAAGCTTCTTTTTTCGACCTCTCTTCTTCGGAGTTGGCTTAGAGGGCAGGCCGCAGAGAGAGTTGTCATTGGACTCAATTTTATCTGTGTCATTGTAAGTCTCGCTGTTGTGCAGGTGCTGTTGTGGATGTGGATGCTGATGTTGATATATCTCCCCTCTGGAACACTCTGTGTTTTCACTTGGCACTGAAGAAATTGGCGCTGGTACGGCTGCATAGGTGGCCGTATTTGAAGCGACGTCCTCTATATGGCGACTAGCCGGGGAAAGCATGCGCATCTCCTCGCCCATGAAGCAATATGGATCGACACCAGCAGCATTAGCATTGGTGGAACCGCGTGAGCTAACACTCTGGCTGTGAGCCATGGAAAGATGGGGCAGGTTCGGAGGAGCTTGTGCCTGATTGCCATTGGTGCTAGAAGCGGGGGGTCCTGCAGCGGTAACGGCAACGGATACTGTACTCTGTGATGACACCAGCTCTTCCGTTTTGTTTTGACTTTGTTGCATCAGCCCAATGTTGGGGTGTTGCATCTGATGCTGTGGTGTGACAGAGTGTGTGGATGAGCTGTGGGAATTGGGAGTCAGAACATCGCCAGCACTTGTCTCGTAGCCATCGTCTTGATTTTCCGGCTTCGCATTACCAGGAGAGAGCGTTCTGTAAAAGATGAATGCAGATGAATTAATCAACAGAATGGGACATTGCCGCATAGAAATTCATTAGTACTTCAGAGTATTATTATACCTATTTTAGTGTATATTTTTCATTACTTACAACTTGTACGCGGAGCTGGGATCTTCGTGAAAATCATCCATTATGAGATCCTGATAAGCTTCGTGTATTTGCTGTTGTTGCTGTTGCTGCTGTTGTTGGGCAATCGGAGCCGGCTGATGCAGATGCCCATGACACTCCATGTGATGTGGTAGCTGTTGCTGTTGCTGACGGTGATGATCAGAACTTTGATGTGCTCCAAAGAGTTCAGAATGCTGAAAATGTGGGTTATAGCTGGAGTAGCTTGCATGTTGCTGATGTCGGGAGTTTTGCTCATGAAGGATCTGTTGATGTTGATGTTGATGGTGGTGATGTTGCTGTTGCTGTTGCTGCATCATTTGTGCGTACATATTGCTATGAAGCTGGCTGTCAATAATTTGCTGCTGGCCGTATTGGACATGTGTCGAATTATCGTGATGATGCTGCAGGGCCAATGGAAGTACGTCAACTGGTCCAGAGCCTTCCTTCTCGATCTGAAGCAACAGTTCAGAGTGTCGTTGCTGTTGTACCGTGCGATATGGCAGCTCTGAGCCTACATTCACAGATCCCTGCTTGGTTTCGTCCGGTGCCGTTGTCTCTGGCGTTGTTACCTGTACTTGCTCTTCATCATGTGGAGCCCATATCGAAGCCCTTCGATCGGCCAGCAAAATATCACCCGTTGCTGCTGCTAATGCTAAGTTAGTAGGAATTCTTACATTCAAATTGGAGGAGTCATTTGCACAACCATCGATTTTATCATTTGCCAAAATTCTTGTCGTATTGGAGGAACCAGTGGTGCTATAAAGAGCACCCGAATTGTACTGCAGCTTGTTGCTGTTGATCAGAGATGAGTCTCCCACTGACACTGAACACGGCTCCTCCGAGTTCCGCACAGCCGATGTCTGTGGCGCTGGCACTACCAACTCTACGCTCGTAACCAGAGCCTGCTCCGGGGCAATATAGAGATCGTTTTCATATCCGCCAATCTTTTGTGGACTTTTACTGCTCCCACAGTTGTTACTGGAGCTATCGAGAACTGGAACTGACGGTGCTTGTGCATGTCCTTTCTCGACGCTGACAGATTGATGTAGAGATCCTCCGCTGTCTCCTACACACTTATCCGGTTCGACGTCAGGAGCTTGGATGGAGATGGAGATGGGATCATCAAGATCACGGCCGCTTCTGTTAGTGGTTTCAGCTAGACCGCAAAACTTCTGCCGCTTGCAATCATTCGAACGTCCGGCACCTTTGCTGGCGTTGCCATTGGTTGAACTACTTTGATATGAGTTCGATGCTGCCGCTGTCGCTGTCGCAGTCACTGTCCCTGTTGTCGTACCCAATTTGCCGTCCTCAGTTGAGGCCATTTCAATATTTAGAGCTGCTTGCAGGACTCTAATTAAATCTTCTTGACCGGCGAAAGAAATATTTTCGTGCCTTGGCAATATTCTTAAGACTATTGGAGCTACTTTAGGCGTATGATTAAAGGAACTACTAATCAGTGGGATCTTCTCTGGCAATAAACTTTCCACTTGCATCTCCTTGTAATTAATCGTCCATTTATATATAAAACTGTGGTTTTAAATCGTTTTATCCCGATTCCACTTAATACTACTCGAATATGTTTCTCGTAGTTGATCACATGAATTTCCGTGCGCCTCTCATGGCTTTCTATAGTAGTGTAATTCTTCGCGGCGAATAAGTAGAATCAAATCTACGACTGAAAAGATTGGATTTCAAGCAAACGGGAGACATATTATATTTGGGTTATTTTTCTCAAAGTACAGTACGACTAGTGCTATCTTGTTAGCAGGTTCGTCATTAGTATAGGCATTTCTATTTTACTTCCCACCCACTTAACATTGACCTTTTACATAGATATGTACGTTCATATTACATACATAGATCCATTATTAGCATCGATAGCTTAATTGGTAGACATATCTCCAAAACCCAATTGTATCCACCATTTCATAGTTGTAACAATCGGATAAATCCCAGTAAAAAAAAAATTGATATATTTTGGTGGATTATATTAGCCCATACACCGTAACCCGGAGAGTCACTTAATATTAGAAGGCTGCTAATAAAAGCGTAGAATATACAATGTAACCCCCCCACACCTTACATGCAATGGGTTGGACACACAAAGATCGACTTGATCGCTCATGTGGCAAGTGATATCAATGTCCTTTGCGATAGATAGGGCTATAATACAGTAAGGCTGGATTTGGGGTAATTCAGAAAGCTCATTCCTCATTTCTATGCCATTGAAGCAACAATATAATGACATGTGTACATATTGTATGTATATAAAGTATTCATGTATACATATGTACACAGCTGTATTGACATCTACAGAAAGTAAGCATAGTTGCATCAATCCATAGAGTGAATCTACAATCACTATGGCTGTATATCAATGTTGGGGGGAGCACTTTTTGCTTGCTACATATATGCATAGATGTAAGTATGTACAAATGTATGTATGGATAGATGTACTTATGCACATGTTCAGGTACATACATATGTGATGAATCGAAGTGCCTATAGGGACTTACAAGGTATTTACAAATATGTATGTATGTACCTAGACTGCGTACATATAAAGATTAAAATATGCATACACATAATATTTAAGCAAATCCCCCAAAATGCAACGAAGCGAAAAATGGCAATGGCAAGTTATGCATATACTTTTGCACATATGTATGTATGTGTGCACTTATGTAGCTATGTATGACTGTATGTACCTACATTTGTACATGTGTGTCCAAACTACTGTACCAGAAAGTTTAGCAAAGTCAGCAACAACAACAGAAACAACAGCAGTAGCAGCAGCAGCAGCAGTAGCAGCAGCAGAAACAGAAACAGCAACATCCAAACCAGTACGCACTGACGAAAAAGCTCATATATTGTGTGGCTGTGTGCATGTGTGGGGCTGTATGTACAGTTATTCAGAATTACAGGGTTCGACATCAAAAATAAGCTCATACTAAACAAAATATGTACATATGTATGTATGTACATACATGCATACAATATTTAGCATTTACTAAAGATATCTCTTTTCTTGGTATTAATACATTGCCTAGGATGGCATGGGTCTACCAATCAGTAAAAAGTACAACTGTAGCTAATCACAGTTGCACTCTTTCTTATGTGTTTGTCCAACAGAGTAGGGCCAACAACGTAGGGCACCCTGTTTATCAAAGTACATATGTATATGCATGTAGGTGTATCGCATACGTATTCGTGCACATGTACAACGTATCCCTGTCACGAAAGAGCCCCGAAAACAACGAGTAGAACTGAGTCAGACCCAGGCCGAGAGAGTCAGCAGCAGCACAGCTAACACAGATCGAACCAAGAACAAAACAGTTGCATCCAATGCGGGGGCTGGAATGGGGTGGGGTGGGTGATTTCTGCTGGGATGTTTTGGGGAGCTGGAGCTGGGCTGGCCCAGCAGACCCGTGCAGGCCAGTATTTCCAGAAAACATAATGGAAAATAAATAACACAATACTGGAATAGTGGAAGTAGCAGCCTACACTACACACATCGTTCAAATTCGCGCCCTTTGTTGTGGAGCTATAGCCAGATATCAATTGATCGATGCATACCTAATATATATACATACATACATATGTACATATGTGTGCAGATGTAAATTCCCAATTGCCATACTTAAAACGGTTTAGTAAAAACACAGTTTCGGCCAACAGTACACATACATACATGAATGTTTCAACCGGTTCATGCGCCTAAATGTACGTAAGTATATGCATATGCATATGTATATGTATATGTACATGGGCAGTGTTACTTACGATTGTCGTCGTTACTCAAAAAATGTTCAAGAAACGTGAAATAATCCAAAGTTTAGCATATACAGTATATGCAGATCGAACTAATAAATTAGATATGGTTAGCATAAGCAGCACTAAGGCACTAAGGCCAATCCAATTCATCGATTGTGAAATTTTCGCGTTATTCGCATCAGACAAACGAAGAGCAGACACATACATATTCTTTTTCGGTACATTCATATTTATGTACTGTGCCTACCTACATACATATGTATGTACCTATGTATATATACCGCGGATTGGATAGGGGGTACAAACACACAGAAAAGATACAAAAATAAAAGATAAAGATACTAGCAGCGAGTCGGCGGTACGGTACTCGTATTTTATTATGTACACATGCATGTATTTCTGTCTTGTGGTTTTCGCTAGCGATGTTTTTGGATGCAAAACGGAGAGCAAGAGCAAGAGCAGGAGCAGCAGCCTCAGCCTCAGCCTCAGCCAGCACGAAATAAGTATTTTTGTAGATATATATTTACATAATATGCATGCGAGTAGTACATAGTTATGTACTCACGTTTCACTTGTATTTTGGTGAGTTTAGTATAGAGCCTGCTGCTGTTACACTGTTACTGTTATTGTGCTGCGTTGTTTTGTATAATTCCAGTGCATAACT
Organism: Drosophila subsilvestris; assembly: GCA_035043285.1. Taxonomy (NCBI): domain Eukaryota; kingdom Metazoa; phylum Arthropoda; class Insecta; order Diptera; family Drosophilidae; genus Drosophila; species Drosophila subsilvestris. Next base: position 697,923 of record JAWNNB010001692.1, read on the forward strand.
TCAGTTTCGGTTTTCATGTATACATATAGATATGTATGTATGTATGTATGTATGTTTGTACATACACTCAATCCCATAAAACTCAGAGTAGTATAAATGTGGTGAAATTTCGGCAATTGTTATACAACAGAAACACAATTGTTATACACAAAACTGCAGATTGCTGGGAATCACAATCACGCGAATCAAAACAAAACTATGAATATAATGTAAAGATATTTTTTAGCTGCTATTCAATAAAACCCGAACCGTCACGAACCGTCACCACCCACTAAATGCGAATTTGTCGAAAAAATATACCAAACAACCATCAGAAATATACCGAAAATTACCATATCAGTTTTAAAATATACCTTTAATATACTGACGGACACGACAAGATGCGTTGATATTCCATGATTTTGATATTCGGTTTAATATTACTAGCATGTTATTGCTCTCAGCCCCAAACAAATAATTTTGTCCGATTCATCAATAAATTTTGAACAACATTGGCTAGTTTTCAGAACTCCTTTTCATTGGATTGTTTACATAATAGGGTTCAAACAAAAACGGCCAAGGCATTAAACGTAAGTGTGCACTCTGGTCACACTTGGTCATTGTTGCTGGTCATCCAAGTTTCTGCATGCGTATGGACATTTGTATACCTTACTTCCTTCAATTAATGTTAAATTTGTTGTTCCAAGCTGCTTTAAGACATTAATAATGAATTTGTATTAGATTGACATGTTATTTAACCATTAATGCATATAATTGGTTGTTTTTATATATATATTTATCCCGGTCCCGATACCTATTGTTGGTATGCATTAGCTGCAGAATATTGTTAATAACTTTAAAACAGAGATTGAGTAGTTTCTGCTTCAATTGGAGCCTGAAATCACAAACATTACCTCAGTTCTATAATATCCCTTCTCTCAAGGGTAGCAGACTTGTTGCGCATTCCGTGCCAAAGTTGCAGAACAATGCTGCTAACTCATTTCCCCATGTTGCTGAAAATTATCCCATACGAATCAAATGTATCTTACGGGAATTCGTATGAAATAAAGATTCATTGTTGCTTCATTTCATACGCATTCCCGTTAGATGCATGTTGGTCCCACCACGAAAAAGAGGGGAACTCACCACGAAATTTGCTCTCTTCACCACGAAAATTGCTCTCTTCACCACGAAAAAGAGAGAACATTTTGAAAACCCACCACGATTTGAGAGCGAAGAAGTTCGGTATTTTTTGTGCGCTAAATGGAGTTTGGCGGTCATTTTGAAAAGTTAATATATTAAAAAATATTTTGATGAAATTGTTTAAATTTACGTTTATATACCGGTATAGCGTAAATATACTGACGGACACGACAAGATGCGTTGATATTCCATGATTTTGATATTCGGTTTAATATTACTAGCATGTTATTGCTCTCAGCCCCAAACAAATAATTTTATCCGATTCATCAATAAATTTTGTACAACATTGGTTAGTTTTCAGAAATCCCTTTTATTGGATAATTAAATTATACAATTAATATATTAAATGGATTTATCTAACTAAAATTGTAATATTATTTCTGGTTGTACTGCTTTTCGATTTGGATGTGTTTGGGCCGGGCCTGCCATGTCATCTATGGCATTGGTTTTAATTTGAACGCACTCGTTGCTGCCGAATGTTTCTGTAGATACTACGACCTGAGCAACGGCTCGAACAGCAGCCACGAAGCGGTACAGATGGGAGACTGCGCGATCCATCGGTTGGTGTGCACTGGAGCCACATACCGTGTCTCCCATCTAAGATCGAAGCGTTGGATTCCATTGCCAGCCACACCACTAATTTCGTCCAGCTTGGCAGACTCTTTGCATCAGTCTTCTGATGTTAATGGCGACCTTTTCCTCTGATAGCGTTGTTTTCTGAAGCATTATATTCAAACTAAGCCAGCTACCAGTCCCGTCCCGCAGATATCCACAAGACAAGCCAGTACAGTATTTGATCGGATTTCTGTGGAAGAAGAGATTGAGTGATTAGAGTATATGGGAAACAAAGATAAAAGATACTACTTACGATCCATTACGCGTGACAGGAACACCCGCACACAACTATAGCAACCATGTTGTCAGTTATTTCGTTATTTTTCAAAGGACGAAAAAAAGAGCCATTGGGTCCCTTCCAAATTATTGAGCTTTATGAAAGCTAGGTAGCCATATATGTATGTAGGTACAAGTTCCAAGCAGGATATGCTTGGGGACAGATGAGTAATCTTATGAGTAAATAAAATAAATTTTTTAATGATTTCCAAGTATTTTCCTATGTGGTTCTTAATGTAACCATTATCCCGTAAACGCAGGTCAAAAAATACCTGAGATTATCCGGGCGTATATCATTTTTATGTGTTAAATGGGCAAATTTAACAATATCTGATACATTTTTGGCCAAACCTTCCCCTTGAAATTCGAATTTCAGACAATTTATTTTATCCAATTTTAATGGATCTTCCGATTGGGCAAAGTGTCGATGAACCATGGCCTTTAGGTTACAAGCCTGTATGTAATAACGTGTTTTTAAACTTTCTGGCATTAAGTGCTCTGGCATTGATCTCAGTCTGTTCGGTATTTCTGCGAATTTATAGGCTGTTCAGGCTGGGGCTGCGTCATGCTTCTTTGCGTCTTGCCGGAGACGCAGTTTTTTTTACATAGGTTAAGCATAGGGCCCTAGTGGTGGCAAAAAGTTGCGTCGCTTTCGGATGCATGTGCGTCCATTCGATATATTCGATTGCTTTTGCTCAATTTTGCGCTTTTCTGCCTATCAGCGCAACTATCATCACTAATGACAACAAAAAACAGCTGACCTATGAAAACAATTGTGCCGGCTAATAAATGTCTGAGGAAGGAAAAGGTAAATAAATTCATATAATATTTAAAACAATTAGTTTGAATCAATTCTGACATTAGATAGGAGATTTTTGTGGACAAAAACTCGCATATTTATAAGGAAATAGCTGACGCCTTAAAAGAGTTTGGACCTTCTCATAGTGAGGTGAAGAACAAGATAGAAAATATAACAAGGAAATATAGGTAAGTTACATGCCTACTATTATTTGGATACATTGTTTCGAATTAATTTTTTAACCAAATATTTTAGAAGTGAACTGGCCAAGGTGGGAACCTCGAGTGGCAGCGCATCAATATTTAAATAAAACGAAAAATATTAAGTTAAATGGTTCAAATTGTTTATTTATAAAGGAGAGTTATTTAAGAAGTGCTGTGCTATCGCTATTATTTTCTTCAGAGGGATTGCCAGTCGAAAATGTGTGTCTTTCTTGCTGAGATTGGGAGAATTCCAACCAGAATATTGAAAGCACTCCTTTCCATACGGAAGTTGTCTTTGAAAAATGCGTCGGAGTTGTCGACAACATCTTTCTCCCAAAATGATCCATATCGCGGCTATTTCAATTTGGAATAACAAATTTAATTGTTCGAAGTCTTGGAAAATTAGCAGCCTTCTACTTACAAGGGTCCAAACGCATCGAGGACGTTGTAGGCCTAGTAAAAATTGTAACTTGCCTGCAGACAAGTCCGCCGCATCCATACATTTTAAAACATCCTCTGCATTTTGCTCCACCGCAGATAAAATAATCAAGTCTGTTTCAGATAGTTGTTTCCTCGTGTTTTCATTCATTTTTGATTTGACTTACAAAATTTGTGTTGTTTGCATCAGCTGTTCTCAAGACGCACGTCTACCAATGTGAACGCCTTTTCTGCGTCATTGCGTCGATGCCGATATCGATAGCAGACGCACCCCAGTGTAAAAAGGCTATTAGATTGCCAATTACTGGTTGTAAATTCATGGTTGTAGAGCTCTGAGTGATTGTGATTTCTATTCATTCGGCCTCTCATGTGAAAAATGTCCCATAAGACTGGGTACTGGGTGGCGGCATTTGATGTGCCAAACCAATTTGCCGGACAATGGTCCGAAATTACCGCCACCAGTTTTCTGGAAAGTCCGAAATTTACAATAGTTTGTAATACTAACTTTAGTGTATCATCGATAATTACTTTACCTAGTTTCGATTGATAACTAATTACGGGAACCACCCGAAAATATAAGTAATGGAAATTTGTTCCATCTATATTGAAGGCCGCTATGGCCAAAACTTTCCAGTGCTTGTAATCAAATTGTCGCATTCTTTTCAAATGGTATTCATCCATATATATGACATATTCTTCATTAAAATGTCTTAAATTCGACAGCATATTTAGTAAGCCATTCTTGAAGTCTGTATTTTTGTCCGGTTGATCTACTCGACGAATGGCTCTCTTTATTTTATCCCTTGGGAATGGGATTTTAACAAACCCACCAAATAATGAGAACATAGCTATATAATTGGGGGTATGGTTACTCATGATGGGGCCGGGCTATATATTTAGACCAGGACAGGACGAAGCAGGAAACACTGTGGAATGAATAATGCGGTTAATTACAATCAATCTCATTCTGGAGAAGTATTTTGTTGAATCTAAATCTATCTAAGGTTTTATGTGTGTGGTGTGGCATGTATCTTATCTACCGTTTGACTTTTCCTGTGCCTGCAATTAAATGTGGGGCACGCCATAAATTACATTGCCAAAGCCACAGAAGAACTTGCAACTCAACCGAAAAACTGATTATTCCTGGGACTGGGATGTGGCATGTGGATAGGATAGGATACCCTCGAATGTGATGCTGCCTAAAACCAGAACAATTGGCATTTGCATAGGACGCATGGGGCATAGAGGATCTTGCAACAGAATGACAGAACCAAGTGGCAGATTCAGTTGCACAAAGACGGAGAGAAGGAGAATGAGATATGATATGCCACCAGGGAAGGATACAGTACATTTTGGAAGAATATAACTGAATTAATTCATTTAGCATAATGCGAAAACAGTACAGTACAGTACATTGACCTTTGGGGCACTGACCTACTATACCCTACAACACACACACACACACACACAAACACACACACACACATAGAATCAGAGTTGGTCGGTTGTGTGTGTGCTGCGCGGCGCGCGCGGCTTATACTAATTAGATTGATTTCCTTAGATTAGATATGATATTAATTAGATTTTCACCTGTATTGTATTCTTTTTATCTCTTTTTGATTTTCTTATTATAGGCCAGGGCAGGGCCTTATTTCTTCCTCTTAATAGCCAAATTTAGCAATTTAGCAATTTGGCAATTTGCCTCGGCTTGGCTTGGCTTGCAACTTCTTTTGGTAATTTGGAATTGGCACTTTTTCGATTTAATTAAACTGGCACTTGATTGTCGAATCGAATCGTACTTTTTACTTAAATTTGATTTAAATCTCGGCGCAAATGACTTAGGCCGGCTCTGTTCTTCCTTAAGAGGAGCTAGTATCGAGCTAAAGTTGTTGCGCTTTTAATATGTTTGGATTAGCTGCTCTAGAATACGAAGACAAATAAATTTGTAAACAAATCGACTGGTGGCATCTAATTTTTACAATGCACAAGTTCCTAAATGGTTCTCAAAGGCCGGACAAATTATTTCGGATCGTAATTGTAAAAACAACCCGGCGAAATTTTAAATGTTCTGTGCCCAGATTTACCGGAAATTAAACGAAAATTAACCCACATAACACTCCTCTAATTAAAAAGTTAAGCAGCCCTTGCTAAACCGCGGAAAATAATACTGTTTGTGAAGGTTCGTTGTAGCTCCATATCCTCTTTACTTAAAAATCAAAAATGACCACTGACATCTTTGACTGTAATGAGTAAAATTACATAAATTTCGTGGATATATTAAATACCCCCCTGGTCGACAATGGGATAACGTTCTATTTTATTGATTGAAATCGTATTCCATGATTTTGATATTCGGTTTAATATTGCTAGCAAGTTCGCCCTTTCAGACCTAACAAAAACAATTTTATCCAATTTCTCAATCAATTTTGTATAAGATTGACTAGTTTTTAGAAATCCTTTTATTGGATTTCTTACATAATAAGGTTCAAACAAAAGCGGCCAAAGCATTAAATGAAAGTGTGTACCGGAATGTGACGTCAAAGTTGCTGTCAACCAAGTTTCGGCATGCGTATGGACATTTGTACACCCTATTTCCTTGAACTAATGTTAACTTTGTTTTTTCCAAGCTGCTTTGACACATTAATAATGAATTTGTCTTAGATAGACATGTTATTTACCCATTAATGCATAAAATTGGTGTTTTATGTATATATTTATCCCGTTCCCGATACCTATTATTGGTGCCCATATGCTTCGAAATTTCGTTCATATCCTTAAAACAGAGATTGATTAGTTTCTGCATTAATTGAAGCCTGATAATACAAACAATATCTTAATTCTATAATATGCTTTCTTCCAAGGGTAGCAGCCTTGTTGCGCATTCCGTGCAAAGTTGCAGAACAATGCTGCTAACTCATTTCCCCATGTTGCCGAAAATTTTCCCATACGAATCAAATGTATCTTACGGGAATGCGTATGAAATAAAGCAACAGTGAATCTTTATTTCATACGCATTCCCGTTAGATGCATGTTGGTCACACCACGAAAAAGAGGGGAAATCACCACAAAATTTGCTCTCTTCACCACTAAAATGAGAGAACATTTTGAAAACCCACCACGATTTGAGAGCGAAAAATGTCGGGAGTTTGGCGGTCATTTTGAAAAGTACTTGAATTTACTCTAAAAAATATATTGGAACTAGATTAAATATACTTTTATATACCGATATACCGTAATTATAAAGTATATAATATACCGTAAACGGTCACCCTGCACGACACAAAAAATATAACAAAAAGATCTAAAATTTAGTTGCTTTTCAGAAAAAAAATTGGTGGAAAATGAGCAGCTTCGACAAGAATATCTCTCTGTAAGTAGTTAATTACTAGCCTGGCTAATATATGTCTAATAAGTGGCATTAATGTACAGAACTGAAGTGTCGCCGAGAGGGGCACGCGTGAAGGATGAGCCGAGCCCAGCCAAACGTCGTCTGGAAATGAATGTCATAGACATTTCGTTGATTCCCACGAAGGTAAGGATATAATCAGAATAGTGTTTGGTTTTGGATACTGATCCCATCCGATCGACTACTATAGTTATCCAGCCGTAGAGGACCACCGGCCATAAGAGAGGACTGCCCGCCACGGAGAGCAATGACTACAATGTTTTTGGTGCCAAAGGAAGTCAAGCCCACCAAGAGGATCTCGTCAGAGCCAGATCCGAGCGGTACCCCCACCAAGAAAGTCTGCCACGAGGAAGCGGTGAGGACGGACCAAAGCGTGAGTTGACTTGACTATGATTTAATTAAAATATACTTAGTGAAGCCTTTTTTATAGCCACCTGAGCAGTCGGATGATTTGGGGATATTTGAACTTGATGATCTTGAGGATCCACAGCAACAATCAAACGTAAGTAAGGCCCAGCCCAGTCGTGTTCTACTCCTACTGTCTAATTTATGGCCTTTATTTAACGTTTCAGACGGAAGACAACGGGGTTTTTTCATTCAAGGTCCAGCGGGACGTTCTTGCTTTGATTAACAAGCCACGTCGTTACAACGATAGAACCGACGTTGCATCGATTGCTAGCCCTTTTTTGGTGTCGAATTTGGCACCCGTGGAATGGCCGAAACCGCCTGAATTGCCCTCGACATCTGCTTGCGGCTACTTACCGTCGGTATCGGCAAGGTCAACTTGCTCCACCATTTCGGTACTCTCCGGGATTTCCGTTCTCGAGATTATTCAAAAGATGTCGACGAAACTGACTGAATTGGCGGCGTCAGGCAAAGATTTGACGTTCTGGAACAAAAGCAATTAATCAAAATTATCGCTGACTTATTTTGAGAACAAAACTTATATATCCGCCGAATACGGCCGACAGTTAACATTGGAAATTTCACAATTTTCCCAAGGAAAATTAAATGACGAATACTACGAAACCAATAGCGACCGGACGAAGTGCCGAATATATACAGTTTATGAACCGATACCAAACCATTAAGATATTGAGAACAGACATGATTTCAGCGATGGTCCTGACAGTAACAGAGAAATGTTCGCTACGTTTTCGCCTCAGGGAAGACCTTCAGTGACGGCACGATCGTACTGCATAACGCACTAGCGACCGCACGATATGTTAAACTATATTACTATTATATTTGAAATTTTCTTAAACATTCAAATGTAGGTATATTGAAATGTCGCTTCGATTAGTACTTGTCGTTCATCATTATTCTATACATAAGCATTTTGTGAAATGTTTTTCGCACAAATACACTTTTTGTTTTCATAGTACTGATACAGGCTTTTCACTATTACGATTTAATTATTTTTATTTATTTGAAATTTCACATTTCAGTTACATGTCCGTACTGTTCTGGTCGATGATACTAGGCTGCAGTATGCATTTCGGGTTGGGATTCCGCATATATGTGCTGTGTACACAGACACGACACGATTTTTCACGTCGCTGACAGTGCGATGATCAATCGTGAATATGCACGTTCGCATGGCATACAGTATGTAACAAATGACTAGTGCTTTCAGTTCGAAATGTAGGCTGCGTGTAATGATATTTTCATATTCTTTATGAAATACTTTAATTACGTACATATGCTATTGCACACATATTACATGTACATATACTTATGTATGAGTTCTACATTTATTTACGTATGACATGAACATTGTATAGCTTATGTCATTCGATCCAGTGACGTTGCATCGATGATTTGTATATATACATGATGACGCGTACTTGACAGGTATACTATGTATATATGAGATCTATATATGATCATATGACTATAGTCACGTATGTGTATGCGATGCATATATACAACGTCATTCAGCTCGATGACATAAGCGTATGTGTAAAAATATGTATAGGTACATAATGTGTATAAAATTGGCTTATATATTTACATATTCTATATGAAATATACTATAATTATGTACATATATGAATCTATATATACAAATGTACATAAAGTCAGGTATGTGGTGCGTCCAATACATGGCACATGTCACGTTTATACGCTTATGTCATTGACTCTTCATGACGTTGTCATCGATGTGTCGTCGCTTACACATCGATGACCCGTACTGCAGGTTACGTTTGCATATTCATAGATCATATATACATATATATATACGTAGTGTATGCATGTATATAAAATTATTTTAGTTAAAATCACTTGTTTACCAATATATTTATATACCAATTTCCTGAAACGTATATATATACATAAAAACATCTATAAATGTAAATATATGGATCGTAAAAACCAAAACATGTCTAAAATAGGGATATGTATACGTAAATAAATGTGCAATTTCAAGTAAATAAAACAAATATCAGCTTTTATATTTATATTTTATTTATTTCCCACGCCCAACCCCACCCACTCTGCCCATTCCTCAAATATGATGCGGAAGGTCAGCCGGTCGCTGGCTGCAAGAAAACAAATTTCAGTTCAAGCGGCCAAAAATTGTAGAACTCACACACAAGCACAGTATGTGTGAATACGTGGCACACACACATTTATGTACGTAACCTGGAACTCCAAAAAATTCAAAAAAAAACCGACCTCGGTTAACGAAACTGAACATTGGAAAAATCTTGTCGTGTCTGTGTACACACACACATATGTACATGCCGAATTTCCCCCCCAACCCGAAAAATGCTCCATAAATATTTTCAACCCTAATATCTCGCCACCAGAGACAAGCACGCGCTAGAAAGAGATAGCAAGTGTTTTACTTCTCCGCTGACAGGCGAGAACATTTTTCGCTAATAAATAAATAAAAATGAATAATAATAAATCGAAATAATGAAAAACAAATACTGACATTTAATTCGTAATTCAGAAAAATGTTTAAAAAATAAAAAAAAATTTTAAAAAAATATTTATAGTAATAGAAAGAATTTTATTTGTGAGGAAGAAGAAGACAGAAAAGTGTTTTACTTCTCCCCGCTGGCAGGCGAGAACATTTTTTCTCGAATAAATAAATATAAATAATAATAAATCGAAATAATGAAAATCAAATACTGACATTTAATTCATAATTTGAAAAATGTTTAAGAAAATTTAAAAAAAATATTTATAGTAATAGAAAGAATTTAATTTGTGAGGAAGAAGAAGACAGAAAAGACAGAAAAAAATCGTGCGCTACACAACCTCTTCGATGCCGTTTGACAAACGACTGGCATTGCACCATGGCCGTGCTCTCTCTTACTCTCTCAGGTCCCCTGAGAGCATAGTCTTACTCTCTCAGGTCCCCGAGAGCACAGTCAATGAGAGCGGGGGACCTGGACCTGCAAATTTTTCTGTAACACATTCGTTGTATGAACTGGCACATCTATATACTGTATGGTTAGTGGCCAAACTCAGCAAAGCCGAAAAGGATAACTTTACTAAACTTTAATAAAACCAAAGTTTAAGCTAAAAAATTCATTTTATTTCGAGATTTTTGTAATATTCTTACCTTTTTTGAATATTCTGCTCTGCCCTTCCTTGCAGATTTCAAATCAAATCTGGCGGGCGCGCGCGCCGAGAATTGCGATGACCATCTCTAGGAGAAATTATGGAGAAAGTTTAGTGAGACCAGATTTATATACGATGAATATCGCCCATCTCAAATTACGTAGGATTGGACCGATTAGTATCTGTATTCACAGTGCTGACTAACACACGAACGACTAATATCGTCTTAGTGTTTGTTGACTAACGCACCGCACGAGGTCGTGAAAAAGTGCGTGTGTGTGTTTGTGTGTACGTATCTGTGATTTTATTTGAATTGAAAAAATTATTAAAATGAAAGTGTTGGTTTTAATTTTTCTTTTTGATGACCAATGTCTACAGAAATAATCAATAATCAACCAGACTATACTTAAACTTACATGCTAAAAAAATAAATCGAAATTGTATCTATGTGTGTGTGTGTACGTAGGAACATTAAAAGTTAAATGTTGGTTTTAGTTCTAGCGTTTGTGCTTAGCTGTGTTTAAATTATATAAAGTTTGGGCTATTTCTGCACTGAATTAATCAATCTAAACAATCGTATGCAAGTGAAAAAGTACGTTGTACATACAGACACGACATGCATAGATACTCTTACATGTACATGCATACATATGTACGAATGGTCGTACACATGCAATTGCGAAAATGTTCAAGGTTTTCGCCTGTGTAAGGGAAAAGCTAACAGCTGATGAACCTACATATGTACATATGTACAAGAGAGAATCATTCCCATTCCCTTATGTTTCAATTGTATCCGTGTATTACATACTTGCATATGAATACCAACCACCCATGTATACTTTTTCATAGTAGGCTACGGATTGAGCAGTGACCGGGTTGAAGTTGAATCAAAGAGCAAAAGTGTCAAAAAACGAAATAGACGCAAACATTTACCAAGCTAAAAATTGTTCATTGACAGTTTTTCGTAATGTCTGATCTTGGAAGTGGAGATGAAGGCATCTCAGGAGTATCAAGTATGTCGAAGTATAAGCGGAAGCGAGTGTGTCGCATTGACCAACATTCCCCGACCCTACTGTTTATTCTAGAATATAATGTCGCTAACATGGAGGGTTCCTCAAGCAGAAACGATTTCGATTCCTCGGGCAAAGGTGGCGGAACTGTGGAACAGGAACTGGCTACAAAGATGCTTCAAATACAATCCAAGCGATTCTATCTAGATGTAAAACAAAATCGGCGCGGACGTTTTATTAAAGTAGCCGAGGTAAAAGCAAAATCAAAAGTTTATACTCATATATAGTTTATATCAAAAGATAGCAGTCCTGCATTAAGATAGGGTAACAAAATGGCATACATTTGTTCCCTACATATGTACATAATCTTACAAATTAAGATCACTTCGAACTACCCAACGATGAAAATCGTTTGTTAACTACAAACATAAAACGCACATAATTTCCGTCTCGATAAGCTAAAGAAGCAAACATTTTAATAATCTGACAGATCCTTCTCAACATAATAAACAATTATAAAATATGAGAATACTTTTTTTTATATCTGACATAGTAAGGGCCAGAGTGACTAGTGTCGTACACACTAGAATGCTCATTGGTTATACTCGTACTTAAGGAAGATTTATTAATTTCAGATTGGTGCTGATGGCAGACGAAGTCAAATATATTTGGCCCTTTCAACTGCAGCCGAATTTCGTGACCACTTATCATCCTTTAGTGATTACTATGCATCACTAGGTACAAAATTATTGATGTCCCCTTGCAGAGCGAACAAGAACTTACAATTAATAAAACTAATTTTGCGGTAGTCAAATTAGAAATGTGTTTAAACTAGGCTCAATTTTTTTTTATTGAGAAATTTAAAGATTATATTGATTTGGTCGTCCGTTTGTTCCTTTTATAGTCCACTGTGATTATTGCCGAAAGAGATATTTATATCTAGATATATTTATGTACATCTATATGTATGTGGAGTCCGTCCCCCTAAAACCATCCAGTATAAAAAAATTGTTTTAAAGTTAAAATTATAAGCCAATAAGAAAAGAAAGAAAAGTTTTAAGCGAAAAATAGTATTTTTTTGCAATTGCTCTTAACTGATAAGTTTTTGGATTCTGCAAGGGTATTTCAACATCGGCAAGCCGAATCTACGATTTTCTTTTGTTTTAGTTAGATTATTTTGGAATTAATAAAATAATTATTAATAATAAGCTGGTCAAAACACAGGCCCTCCGAACACAGACAATTTGCCGGAGGATGGTAAATTGAAGTCCGAAATGATGATCAAAGATTATAGAAGATATTATTTGGATCTAAAGGAGAATGCCCGTGGCCGTTTTCTTCGGGTAATATGTATTATATTGGCAAATATTGGCAAATATAGACTTACAATATCAATTTGAAGGTATCACAAACCATAACAAGGGGTGGACCTCGATCGCAAATCGCACTACCAGCTCAAGGAATGATCGAGTTTCGCGATGCGCTTACAGACCTGCTAGAAGAGTTTGGGGCTAATGATGGAGGGTATAGTACAAATATATATTCTATTTTATTCATAGGTACATATGTATATACATATGTATGTATGTATGTACATATGTACATTGTATACATGATATCATTTAAACTTCATTTGTTTGCCCACCTGCTTTGGTCTTTTTTTCTAACATTGTTCTACTCAATGTAAAGTAATAGCGTATAAAATTGCGTTTCCGGACCCATATGGATATTATATAATATGGATAATATAAAAATACAAAAATATATACATATATATATATACATATATTTCAATGATATTTATTTTTCCATTAGGTTTAAAGGGGATTTGCCCGAAGAGCGTCATATGAAAGTCGATAATAAAAACTTTTATTTTGATATTGGACAAAATAATCGTGGAGTCTATATGCGGATAAGTGAAGTATGTACTAGAAATGACTATAAAATAACACATTTAAAAATCGAATTTATTTGTTATAGGTGAAAAATAATTTTCGAACCTCAATTACTATCCCGGAAAAGTGCTGGATACGCTTTCGTGATATTTTTAATGATTACTGCGACAAAATGAAGAAAACGTCCGACCCAATCACTGCCGACATTAATCTACCGACATCTGCAAATAGTCTTAAATAAAGGGTATTGGAGAGAAGCCGATTTAAGCAATTTTAAACGATGCATGCATCATTCTTGGCTCCTAACAAACGCAAGAGCTTATCAAAAGTGACGGAAAAATTAAAGCTTGCAATGTTCGAAAGAACTAAACCTTACAATATGTGAATGTTTCAGCTTGAAAAGAAAAACAAAATATATATATAAACACACACACACACTGTAGCATTTAGCGAATGATGTATTAGTATTTTTTAGTTTATGTATTATAATATAGTTTAACTAAATCCACTAGCGTTAAAGTAGAGAAAATTTGAACCTAACTAACACACTCAAAAAACACAATCGAATGAATTAACTTGTATGTAAGCGTACTCAGTCAGATTCACATACATACCTCAGCCAAGCCACTCTAAACTCTAAACGTTTCTTACGATGGCTAATAAAATTGTTATTGATTAACATAAATGAATGAAGCCGCTTAAAAGCAAAATGTAAAAAAAATTAATTATATATTTGTGACTATGCGCTTTGACCTGATTAATTTATCTGCCTAAATTGATGTACATACGTCTTACCGTTGCTTTGGCCGATACTAGAAACAAGCCATGGGATAGATATATTTCGTGCGAAATCTCATGGGAGATGTATGTACATATGTAGCTAATTGATAGATTATGTCTCAATCTTAATCAGGTTAATGCCACTCGGAAACTATCATAGTAAATACATATGTACGTTGCAAATTGTTAAAGCGTCTAGAAATAATATGTTAAATATTACAAAATATTTATCTTAAAATAACTCCTAAAAGCGTTTTTAAAACAAAAGTTTCAATGTGATCACGTAGAATAAAAATTCTTAGATACGATAAAAATGCATAGCAAACTAAATTATAATAACATAACTCGATAGTGCAACACAAACACATCCACGTCCCAGTTGTTGGTCGCAGGTGGATTTTATTTGAGAGCAAAAAACCAACCGAGTCCTATAAATACATAGCTACGCGACAAATTATCTATTTGTTGGAGTTTTTCTATTGACATCAATGTGTATGTTTGGATCTGGTATCTGCATACGAGTATATAAATGTATCTATGTATACATGGATGCAGTGTATAAATTAATTATTTAGTCTTTAATGTATTACATATGTATGTATGACTTTTCAGCTTTTAAGTTAAATGAGAATTGCCATTGAATTATTATCGTAAGATTATAAAAACGGGCGCTTCTTCATTATATAAAAGGAACAAAACAACAAATAATTGTTCATGAATACTGTGTGTTAAATTGTTACATTAAAACGAACATTGGCATGGTCACTACGCGCATGCGATATAGAGCCGGAGACGGGACGGAGTTGGAATCAGAGTCGGAGCCATAAACTCTCTATACTCTTATATTTACCTGGTAAATATAAGCTAACATAGATATCAAAAAGATATAAATCTATATATTTAAAGCCCAGAAAGTTTATCTTCGATGTTGTTTGGCAAGAATACATATTGTATATTTTAAGAGTTATGTGAAAGTACTATGGAAATAAAGTTGAAACTCAATAATATAGGAACGATAAGTGTGTCCATAGTTGTAAAGGATATATAAAATTGAACAATGGTAATGGAAGGGATTTTGGATTTCTTTCTTGGTTTTGGACTGCAACAATAAATCTATAAGTCTATTTCGCACTCGACTTCATCAATAGGTTCAATAAAGCCATGATGTGATGTGCGTGCTGGATACAAATACAATAAACACAATTTTCTACGACCATAACTAGGATTTTAATAACCATTTTTCATATACACAAGTTCATGAAAGCGAAATATTGACTAAATCATCTTCGGTCTATCGATCTATCTCGCCAAACACTACGTCCAATGTTCCAATAATGGCAACGACATCGGCCAACATGTGCTGCTTGCCAATCTTCTCAAGCGCCGCCAAGTGGGCAAATCCGGGAGCTTTGATCTTACAGCGATATGGACGGCTGGAGCCATCCGATACTAAATAAACACCGAACTCGCCTTTGGGTGCTTCTATGGCTGTATATGTGGCGCCAGGTGGCACTTGGAAGCCTTGAGTAAAAAGCTTAAAATGATGAATCAGTGCCTCCATAGACGTTTTCATTTCGGAACGCGACGGAGGCGTCACTTTAGCATCGTCCGTTTTTATTTCTCCTGCAGGCATTTGGTTCAGGCACTGGTCGATTATGCGGAGGGACTGACGCATTTCCTCGATGCGGCAGAGATAGCGATCATAGCAGTCACCTTTTGTGCCAATCGGCACGTCAAAGTCCACGAGATGGTAGGCATCGTATGGCTGCTGCTTGCGCAAGTCCCATTTAATGCCCGATCCTCGGAGCATGACGCCACTGAAGCCATAGTTAAGGGCTTCCTCAGCAGTTACAATGCCGATGTCCTCGGTACGTTGCACCCAGATGCGGTTTGTACTAAGCACATCCTCCACTTCGTCTAGGCGCTCGGCGAATTTTGAGGCAAACTCATAGATATCGTCCATTAAACCAAGCGGCATATCCTGAAAGCTTAGAGATTAAGTCTCCATAAATTCGGCCAACCTTTGACATGTACATTACCAGCGACACACCACCTGGTCGAATATACGCAGCATGCATACGGGCTCCGGAAACACGTTCGTAAAACTCCATCATTTTCTCGCGCTCCTCAAAAAGCCAAAAGAAAGGAGTGAGTGCGCCAACGTCTAGGGCATGTGTCCCCACAGCCATTATATGGTTTAGAATGCGTGTAATTTCAGCAAACAGCGCTGGAGCGAATATAGAAAAAAATTTTTTTTTTTAGTATTGATTATGCGATTTGATCTGAATATACTCACTGCGTATGTACTTGGCCCGGAGAGGCACATCAATATTGAGCAGCTTTTCCACTGCCAGCGAATAACACTGTTCGTTGCACATCATTGAAACATAGTCCAGACGATCGAAATACGGTAGCGCCTGTGTATACGTCTTGTACTCAATGAGCTTCTCCGTGCCACGGTGCAGCAATCCGATATGTGGGTCCGCACGCATTACAGTCTGCAAAAAGTGAAGATATAATTAAATTTTATAAGCACAGAACACTAAGCACACTTACCTCTCCGTCCAGTTCAAGCACCAGCCGGAGTACTCCGTGGGCAGCAGGATGTTGCGGCCCGAAGTTTAGAGTCAAATTGCGCACCGACTTCTCGACGGGCGTGACTTTGCCTATTTAGGATTTGAGTGGGAGATGGAAGACGAAGGGCTAAATATTGTCAACGGAATATGTGCCGCAGCAATGTACATACTGTTCCATGGGGGCACTTTCCAGAGCGAAGTTACTTCGTCGGGATACATCACAGGGCCACTAAATTGTTTCATGAATTCCGGATCTGGGTACCATTTCGCAGCTCCACGGCGGTGTTGATGCGAACTGAGAGGCAAAATAACAAAAGTAGTTCAATGCAATTTTCTACAATTATGTAAGCGGTGAGATGTTATACCTTAGTATTACAGAGGACTGCGGGGGCTGTAACCCAAAACCCTGCAACTGCAACCCGGAGCGCAGGGAACGTTTCAAAATGTTGGCAAAAGCCATTTTTCGCAAGAAAATGCAGCTGAATTAATAAATTTCTTGGATATTTTGATTTCCTCAATGCTAGGGGGTATCGATATCTAACTATATATATATCGGCATGGCATATTTCCTATCGATATCGGAATAGACGCAATCAAGCAATGACAGATTTGTGTGTTTTAGCCTGTTTACACCGAGGCGCATCATTGGATTTTTCCGTTAAATGGAACATGCGACAATGATGCCCATAAGAGCCCTGTGGATGAAGAAGACAATCATGCGGCGCATCATTAGCTAGTGTTGCCGTATTCTGTCTAGTATTTTTACAAAATACTGAATTTATTCGTGGTATCGACGGGTATCGATAGAAAACAACTGTTTTTTATCGTTTTTTGTTTTTGTGTTTTTGTAGAAAAATGATGCGGCTTTGGTGTAAACGCCTCGCATCATTTTTGCGCACCTTCGACAATGATGCGGCAGTGTACAAAAGGCTATTTGATGACGAGAAGAGTAACGACATTTTGAGAAATCAACAGAATTATAAAAGACGACGGCAAAATGGACGAAAGAGAATTGATTCTTATAATTATTTATTATTTTCAGACATATCTTTGTACAGTTTATGGGTGTTCTTCTTCAAGCCTAGTACTCAGACGCGCTAAATTTTCCGTCGACCGAGGGTGCTGTATATGTATGTACCTCCCGGTGCCCAGTGTGACCAAAGTGTTTAAGCTGCGTGCTCCACGGTTACACTGTTTTATGTTTGTTTAAAACCAGAAATCTGTTAAAATTTTATATGTTGTATTAAAGCAAGCAGAAATGTCTTATTTGTGGGCGCTGAGGAGCTGGAGGACGATAATGCACACTGCAATATTGTATAAATCCTATCCTGCAGGACAGATATGCAATCAACATTGTTTTTATTTCCCTTTGATTGATTAAATTGAGTACCGAGTATAAAATTAATAAACTTTAGCGACTGCAGAGCTTTTGCTCACTCATACAAGCATACAAAATTGTATTGTCACTCTATGTGAATGTATTATGTGTGCAAATATACGCACAGTGGCGCTTCGCAGCATTTGGTTAATGCGAGCAACATCGGCAACATTTGGTTTTTCTTGGCAACATTGATAATTTCATTATCTTATCGATAAACATATTTACGGTATATTTCTGAGGGTATTTATTTCTGCAATCTGTTTTATTTATTTATCCGTCCTCGTCGGCGGGCGATTTGAATCCTGGTGTATTATCCTGGTGGTGACACCGACCCTCAATCTAACCTCACAATTTGTAATTAGTGATGACACCGCCCTCAATCTCAATCTCAATTCGTGACGTGACGTCATTCGGTGCTGCCAGCTCGGATGAAAATGGATGTGTACCTATGTAGATCGTGCTGTAACCTGCAGATTGCAGCTCCTCTGTAAAATAGAATAAGTTGGTAGGTACCTACTGTTCTGACTGATTTTTGGTTTGTCTTTTTTTGTTTGTCTTTATTTGTCTGAAATCTCTTTTCCACACCTAGAGGTAGAGATTTTGGTGCGTTTTTTCTCCCCCTCCCCCCAACAAGAGGCCCTATCCACTCTGTTGCACCATTACTGCGCCTGAAAAATAATTTCACAATGTGTTTATTTATATTTATATGTATGTATACATATGTATGTTGGCCAGGCAGTCAGGATGCGAATGGACTGAGAAAGAGGACGATGCGAGAGCGTTCGATGTGATTGAGGAACTGCTCGACTTTTTAAATAGAGAAGTGTTAAGTGGGTTAAGTCTCGTTTGATCGCCGGTTTGTCTTAAATTGTTTTGTAAGCTTAACCCATTTTAAAAAAAACTTGTATAAGAATATAACAAAACTTGGTCGAAAACATAGTTATTTGTTTCTAAGAAAATAGCTATGGTGCTTAAATACTCATATCTTCTTAAGCCTAGTACTCAGATCCAAAAACTGTTTGGTAGCGAACTCATGTCATATAATTCACTAGCGGCCATGTGGTGTGACCAGAGGTGTGCACTGCATTCCGTACGGTTACACTGCTCAGACAGATGCTTGGTTTTGTTAAAAGTTTATGAAATGCACTTCTTCGGCTGGGGTCGCTCTTCCCCAGGCATATCCTGGGCTCCCCAATATTTTATTGGCAAGGTAGTTTGTCTGACTATCAGCAGCAGCAGATAGCGACACCGCCCGTGCCGACCACCGTGAGGACAACATGTTTGAAAACCATATTTGATTTATATTCATGAAAATTAATAAAAATAATATATTATAATATCCATATAATCGTCCTTCATATAGTGCTGCATTAATTAGTTTCTATTTGTCTTCATTGTTTAAATATTTCATTTGGTTTTTTGGTCTCATATTGCAATGGTTGCCTCGAGTTTGCTAGCAACTTATATGCAATTTATATAACTTTACAGGGGGTAGAAAGATACCAGCACACCACATGGCCGCCAGCGAATTATATGACATGAGTTCGCTACCAAACAGTTTTTGGATCTGAGTACTAGGCTTTAGGTTTTTGTAGACGCACAATTATTTTTTCAATAAACTATTGTAAAAAGGGTGTCATATAAAAAATTCATCAAGCCGTCTAGAAGGGGCCCTTAGTGGGTTAAATTGTATATCTGAATTTTTTAATGTATGTATATAAAAAGTGTATGTACCGTTCCATGTATGTATATTATTTAGTATATACAACTAAAATTCAACTTTTTAATCTCTGTAATAATTGAAATATGAAAGAATTAAATTACTAAAAACATCGATGTTTGAGAAAAATCATCGATGTGTGCATCGATAACATCGATGTTAACATCGAGTTTCTCCACTATAATATAATACTATAATTATATTTAGATAAATATTTAAGAAAATAAATCTGTGCACGGTAGCGTAGCGCCTTGATGTAAATATCTCGGGATCCTGTTTTTCATTTAGAAAACATACATTCCATTTTGAAAACCGATGGAAAATGTGATTCGTGAGAAGTTATATGAAATGAAAGAAAATGTGTACATAAAAATGCAGTGGCTGTGTGTGTGCGTGTTTGTTTGTGTTTCCCCATTTTTATGAGTATGTGTGAATGCTCGGGAAAGTCTTGTTGTTAAAAATTGAACATTTTTAATGAAAATTGAGTCCAGATTTTAAAATAGCAAAGATTATATCTACAAGTTTGGGTTCGGTTCTATTTTCACAGCTTACTGTGTGAGTGAGTCGTCGTCGTCGTCGCTGTCGCCGTGTATGTATACAGAAAACGTCTCATTTGGTGTATACATACATATACATACGTACGTATGCACTCGGATATGATATGTTTGCCGTCAAGAAGGACGACAGGAGTCCGAGGGTAAATCGCACTAGCACACTAGCACTAGGCCGTACCGTGAATTCAAATTCCAATTAAATTCCAATTGTGGTGAAAAGTTCTAGGCAAAGCAGAAATACGTACTTGCACTACGATTCTACCAGAGAGGTCCATGCTCCCGAGTCAGGACACTTGACAAAAGCATAGCCAAATAACCGTATAACACAAAGCGGTCAGAAATACGTATCAGTATTCATTTGAGATACAATATTTGTGTAAACTAGTTACTAGTACATTCATATGTATGTACATATATATATATTTAGTGGAAGTGCCAGTTTGTGGGGTTAATGTTAATGCTGGGGAAACGGATGTGAAAGTGAATGTGCTAAAGATGAGTTGTGTGATCCTACACGGGAGAATGTCTTGGTTTTAAGTCTTGCACCGTATCACCTATTACTCAGATGCGCTTTATGCTAGCACGATCATTAGAATTCTAATAATGACTTTGACATCCGTGGACCCGTCCACGCTCATGTACTGGCACTGGCACTTGGCATGGTTGCTATTGGAGTCCCGCATTACACCCACATATTACTCTTGACGTACCAAAGCCCATTAGTTCAAATTAATTTTTATCTTGGTAACTTTACAGATGGAGCAAGATACACATCGGACGACAGGAGTCCGAGGGTAAATCGCACTAGCACACTAGCACTAGGCCGTACCGTGAATTCAAATTCCAATTAAATTCCAATTGTGGTGAAAAGTTCTAGGCAAAGCAGAAATACGTACTTGCACTACGATTCTACCAGAGAGGTCCATGCTCCCGAGTCAGGACACTTGACAAAAGCATAGCCAAATAACCGTATAACACAAAGCGGTCAGAAATACGTATCAGTATTCATTTGAGATACAATATTTGTGTAAACTAGTTACTAGTACATTCATATGTATGTACATATATATATATTTGGTGGAAGTGCCAGTTTGTGGGGTTAAGGTTAATTCTGGGGAAACGGATGTGAAAGTGAATGTGCTAAAGATGAGTTGTGTGATCCTACACGGGAGAATGTCTTGGTTTTAAGTCTTGCACCGTATCACCTATTACTCAGATGCGCTTTATGCTAGCACGATCATTAAAATTCTAATAATGACTTTGACATCCGTGGACCCGTCCACGCTCATGTACTGGCACTGGCACTTGGCATGGTTGCTATTGGAGTCCCGCATTACACCCACATATTACTCTTGACGTACCAAAGCCCATTAGTTACAATTAATTTTTATCTTGGTAACATTACAGATGGAGCAAGATACACATCGGCATGTGCCGACGAAGCCATTAGTTAAATTGCAGTGAAATAAACCATTGAGACGGTTGCAATATACATACACACAACATATATAGATCAGTTAAGCAATATATTCACATCGAACAAAGAGTGCTAAAAGAATGCAAGAGCGGGCAAAGGAGTTGCATGCTACTTTCTCCTGGACCCAGTCACAGTCACAGACCCAGCCACTGGTAGAAGCCCAAGTAAGAAATGCCTGGCAATCATCCGTGCTATGTTGCAATAAGCCGGAGTTAAGTCGCAACAAACTTCAGAGTTGCTTGGCTTTGAAAAAGGAGCTGGCTGAGCCACAGAAACATCAGGAGGCGAAAGAAAGAGATCTCGCTACCCCCAATTGCAATAAGTGTCCACAGGAGCAGCGGGTACAGCCATATTCTGGTTATCCATTGAACATTAAGCTATACATGCCAACGACTACCGCGAGAATGCCAAGTGTTCGAATGCCAAGTCGAAGCCAGGCAACAACGACAACGACCAGCATTAATCAACCAGCTATGCATCGAAAATCGAAGAGCAAAAGCAAGAGCTTTGCCAACAGCACATTTTTTCCGTTCCAGTCCAAAAACTCCGTGGAACAACAGCAATCGTTTACAGCGGCTATAGCGGCTGTTAGCGAAGAAGCAGAAATCGAAACAGATGCGACAACATCAACAGAAATAGGTGTGAAAAGGACGTTAAAGCAACATCAACATCAACGTCAACATCCCGATATCAAGAACACCACGCGAAGAGTCCATAATCACATTTACACCAAGAATAAAAACCGCTCCTCATCCTCTTCGCTGGTGCGATGCAAAATGTTAATTCCCTTGCCCACATTAGGCGCTACATCGTTCGTCACTTTGCTCACGCTCATCTGCATAGAAACCGTTTTGCTTTCGACCATGTCCAGCTGCGCCAAAACCTTCTACATGCATTGGAATACATCAAACAGCATGTAAGTTGAATGTAAACTTGAATCAGACCAGACCACACAGTTCAAACATTTATATAATCATAAATCTGAAGCTGTTGTTTCACTGGATGTACATATATTTATATGTGCAACATTTCGTTAGATGGGCTCAAAACTACTTAATAGACCAGTTTGCATAGGTAAGGACGCACAAGTCAGCTACAAACTCCAGAACGAATATCTTGTAGTCATTTTTCGGATCCATTGGTTCTGTACTGCATAGTAGTTCAGTGCAATGATTAAACTCGCATTACTGAATTGCCATGATGTACATACATATGTACGTATGTACACAGAAATATACATATCTCACAGAAAGGTTCCCTCTTCTTACGCAAAAGGTGAGGTGGAAAGTAGAGGTGAGTGCGTCGTTGGGGTGTGCATCTGGTCTTGTTGTTGATAGTCCTACAGGGATTTTGGGTGGGTGTCTACTTATTCAAATATGTGCAAATAAAAATATATACCGTGCGCCCAGCAAGAGCATGTAACCCTAGTTGCAAGTCGATGCGTGATGGTGAGTGTGTCGCTAAAGAAGGCATGTAAAATATGCGTACTTCATCATTAGGGGTGATTTTTAATTTACGAAGCGCTTAAAAAAAAACAAAGGAGAAGTAACCTGGAATGGCACAACGAAACCAAGGAAACGACGAGGAGGTTGTAGTCATGCGTGCGTGCGTGCGTGGAGGGGACCAAGAATGGAATAGGAATGGGCTTTCCAGCCATTCGTCCCAATCGTCTTTGTTCCCTCAGCGATTCGTATATTCTTCGTCGATTTTGTTTATTTTCATTACCGTCTACATACAAGCATGTACCTAGCTACATATATATGTAGTATATATGTATGTCTAAGTAAAGCTGTGAATTTTTAATAATTTCATTATACATCCCATTATCGTATTACTACTTCTTTCACGAACAGAAGAAGATTAAAGTTCAACGAATACGTACATACATATGTAATATGTCATTCTGAAATATTTAACAAATTAACAAATTTTATAAATTTTTAGATTGTCTATTTATTGAGGGAGCACATTGACATTTCCTTGTGCGATGCGTAAATCTTCCGCACGTACATATGTACCTGTTTTGGCCGTTTTCACTTATAGTCAATTCCGCTTTCTTATGTCTAAAACTTTCGTATGATATTCAGGCTATTAGTAGGTGTCGCACTTGTTTAAAGTAATACTACTCAAAATCAAACATTCGCAGTCTTGCAGCCATTATGAATTCTTATTCTTGCGTTTATTGTGAATAGATTACGCATAGTTGTTATTTTGAAAAAAAGTCATCGTAATTTTTAATTCGCTAAAAAATATAGGAGCTAATCGTAGGATTGTGCATTGTATCTCGGCTCGAGGCAGCTAGAGGACTTGATATATCGCACATAGTTGGTCGAAAATGCATCGCTACAAATTCTGGGAGGGTAAAGATATAAGGGAGCAAATATGGAGAAATTGTGCAGTTTTGGGAAGCCAAACGTTAGCCGTATGACCTTCAAAAACGTAATTAAAAAAAAGCTTAGTATGAGAGCTGACAAAAAAAGCGTATTCGCAGTTTCAGTGAGGCTCAATAAAAAAGGGAACAACAAGAAGGAAGAATTTGACTCTTCGGTGGCAGTTTTTTAGGCTGCAGAGAAAGCACAGATCAGAAAATGATAAGTTGTATCCGAAAAGCATGGTAAATATTCCAACTATTAAGAAAGCAATTGAACCAAAGACAATAAAACTAGATATGTAACGCCATACAAAATTTTTGCAAGCGAATTTTTCATGCTGGCTCTAGAGCTGGCTCCAGGCTCTCTTGAAATTTAGTTGAGAGAGCGCTCTAGAGCCAGCGCTCTAGAGCCAGCCGTTCTCTCATATGTATACAGCATACGAGAGCAACTGGCTCTAGAGCGCTCTCTCAACCAAGACTGTATGTCAAGCACTCTAGATCTGCCTGCATACATACCACTATGGGAAATTTGACCACTTTTTGTGGCAATAATTAATAACTACCAAACGAAACAATATGGCAACGCCTTTTTTAAATAAAAAAACATATTTTAATTTTTTTGCTCAAAATGTAAAAACACATAAATGTTGGGCGCACGTTGGGAAATTTTTATTTTATCCAAGAGGGCGTAGCACGCCTTAAAATCAATGAACAACAAGAAAAAATTATTATTTCATGTAGCTTCTTCACAAAATTTGACCAGAAAAAGTGGTCGAATTTCTCATAGTGCATATGTTACAGCGCTGAAGAAATATACCCTTCACTTTATAAATGCTAAGTTAATTTTGCAAGACGCTTACCACCCGAATATTAAAAAACTTCTATTTTGTATAACCTTTATATGATAATTTATTTTAATATAGTATATTCGATAAAAATGAACGGATATGAATATATAAAAATACATAATACCTATTTAATACATGATTAGGGTCTTTAGGGTATTCAGCGTGCACGTGTGAAAAAAATGCGTATTCGTTTCTCAACTCATAAAAATGTTTTTGCTTGAAAATCATCTGCTTCGCACAAGTACGCACAAAAACGCACTCTTTGGTTTTGTGTGTACTCACACATGCAACCGGATTCTATTTTTAGACTCGTACGCTCCCAAATTTTTTGCGAGAGAGATGGCGCTATTTTCGTCGCTTGCTGAAAAATTGCTTGCATATGGCTACGAAAATGTATGAGCGTTACTTATCTTATAGTTATATTGTCTTTGATTGAACAGTATCAAAATGCGATATCTGTTATGGTTGTGGGGCCATATCCGTTATATGAAAACACACATTTTTGCATGTTTTTCAAAATCATCTCTTTTTGGATGAACCGGCATATATCAATTCGGGATCTGAATCAATTAAACTATGGCATATGGGGTTCCATGCTGGGAATATTCAAAAGTCTAAAAAACATAAGTTGCAGTAATTTGGACATTACCTGCTCGTCTTCACCTGTAGCTGTTCGTAGTCGTATCAGTGGCTCCACATTTACTTTTACTATTGAATAGGAAGCAACTGTTTCCGAAGTCAACACACATTCGCTTCCAGGGCCCACTGGAATTCGATTCGTAATTCAATTTATCTGCTTCGGGAATCAATTGCAGCATATCAGTAGCTAGACCGCCATTTTGGAGGGCAATCAAAATAAGGAGTAGCGAATTTTGGTTTAGATTTAGCCATTACAGAAGCATCCATTTCCAATTGACTGATGCGTTTTTTATGCAAATTTCATCCGCTCGTTTATTCGTGGAATACGAGATTCGGCAATCTGTTAGATATAGTAATTCTCTTCGGCTTCGTCGTATGCAAAAGTCACCGTTACAGAGTTACAATGCTATTCTACAATATTCTGTTTAGTTTCTGGTGATGGTATGCGGGCTCTTTTGTACAAATTTTATTCTGTAAGAATACTCGTACCAGCATTTGAAAGTTTAATTGTTGTTAATTGTTGCAGAATTTGCAGAAAGCGTTGCGTTAATTAAAGCGATGTTCCTTATGATCCGTTTATGTGATTACTCCATGATATTTTGTTTTATACCCGTACTCAAAGAGTTAAGGGGTATATTGTATTTGTGGTAAAAGTGGATGTGTGTAACGCAGAAAAGGAAACGTTTCCGACCCCATAAAGTATATATGTACATATATTCCTAATCAGCATCAATAGCCGAGTCTATATAGCCATGTCTGTCTATCCGTCTGTCCGTCTTGATGAGCGCCTAGATCCTAGAGACTATAAGAGATAGAACAACCAAATTTTGTTTCGAGACTCATGTGATATCGCACTGCTACATGCCCCTTCCGCCCCCACAAATGACGAAAATTTTAAGCTAAAAACGCAGTATCGTAGAGAATGACCATATCTACCAGATTGCCGAATCTAAGTCAGATGGGATCATTATTATAGCCAAAGTAAAAAAACCGGGGTCGGATCTCCTTATTTTCCATGAGTTTTCCGTTATATACTTTAACTGATGTATCTGAAGGACCAATATCTTAACCGGCTTTAGTTGTGGTTTGCGTCTTTTCGCTGTCCATTGATTATTTTTATCTTTGAATAAGTGTATTGATTCGTTTATTTTGATTAGTTTGAGTTTTGTTTGAAAATGTTTGTGCATTAATTCCTTATTACCTTATGCCGCAGATTTCGGATAGACAACACTGATCACATAATTGATGTCAACAAAGGCAACCTGGCCTTCGAATTCGACCAGGTGCACATAATATGTCCAGTGTACGAGCCAGGGACATTTGAAAACGAAACGGAGAAATATATAATATACAATGTGTCTAAAGTGGAGTACGAAACATGTCGCATAACGAATGCAGATCCGCGAGTAATAGCTATATGTGATAAACCTCAAAAATTAATGTTTTTTACAATAACTTTCCGGCCATTTACACCGCAGCCAGGTGGCTTGGAGTTCCTACCTGGAAATGATTATTACTTCATTTGTGAGTTCGTTTATATTAAATAGATTAAAATATAATTTTAGTAATCAAAATCGTTTAATTTGTTTGTTCCCAAATGCAGCAACTTCATCGAAGGACGACTTGTATCGACGCATTGGGGGCCGTTGCTCCACAAACAATATGAAAGTTGTGTTCAAGGTGTGCTGCGCCACCGAAGAAAAGAACAAGACCACACAAACCACCACATCCGTGGCTGTGGCAGGCGCAGACACAGGAGGAGGCAACAGTGTCAATATTGCGGCCCATGATGACAGTCATGGACATATCTACGGCCACAATACAGGTGCCGGAAACACCATTGGAATAAGCGTTGTCAACGGAGGCCTATCGGGCGGATCCCCCTCAGGGGGAATAGCCATAAATCCAAATAATGTCAACATTAATGGCCTAGGAACCTCGATCAATACGAACATCGATCAGTTCAACCGGATACCGATTCAACCGAACATTATGGGTAACAATGTTGGCTCTAGTGGCTTTGGAGGTGGAGTTGGTGGTGGTGGTGGTGGTGGAGCTGGTGGTGGAATTATCTTGTCTCCTGGTCATGGTCATGGTAGCATCAACATGCTGCCACCTGGCCGTGGTGGAGTAAATATTGCATACCCCGGACATCACCACATTCAAACTGGCATTCGGATAAACAATGTGCCAACGCAGCACAGTTATCCATCGCACAAGGGTAACGTTAACGGAAACTCTAATGGTAATGGTAATGGTAAGGATACATTAATTAAACAGTCCTCCGATCATCATTACTACACAAACGAAGTTGGTGGCGGTAACGGTAACGGCAACGGCAACGGTGGCGGCGGAACCATTTCATTGAACGTTGCAAGAGATAGTGATGTTTTCTACTTACCACCAGTCGTTGACACAAATCAGAGTAACATAGTGCAGAGCACTATAAATTCGTGCGAACGGACACTTACATCATTTGCTATTGATAATAGACCATTTTTCAATCCAGAATACACAAATCGAATAAAAATTGAGAATACCACAGACAGTCAAATTCACAATCTTAATAACTCTAGAAATCACACACCATTAATGACAATCAGAATACGAAAAGTAAGTAAAACAACCAGAAATTCCTCTTGCACTCCCCCTCTTCCTGTGCATTCATCAATGTCCTATGTATACAAAATTATACTTTCCATTAGACAAAGAAACGAAGGGGATATAATGAAGTATGAAGTACTCGTTGGCGTTGTCGTCCATTTTTTCAGTAAGTGTCAAACACGAACAGGCGCGCTTGTCTCCGTTTTAATAGTCGTTGTGGATTTCCTTTCCTTCACACTCACATTCTCGTTATCTTTTCGGATTCGTACGTCCGTTCTGTTATACTATTTCGTATGTTTCTTTCTTTATTGTTCATTGTAACACACCAATTGGCCAAATGCAGTTCCTAATGATCCAAATCGGTATGCAAACCTCGCAAACTCAGTCACAAATCGTGTAAAACACATTTACAAATAGAGCAAGTGCTTAAATTTTGTATGAGATATTCGGATATTGTTCATAAAAAATTACTAAAATTCCTATTAAAAAATGGTAGGAAGTACAGTGGTAGGAAGGTGAAAAATACTCTACGACCTATTCGCATACCTAGTAAATATACAAAAAAAAGTTTCATAGTAATCAGCATGTTCAATATTTCAGTTTAGCGATCTACATACATTTACTTACAATATTTACACCCTACGTCCAATACCAACTTCATTTGTATGAATAAGTAATTGATAATTTATGAAAGAAGTTTATGTTAATTTATATGACTATATGTATGTGGCTGTTTCATTAGTTTAATACTGGTATTTTGTTAAATATTTATAGATGATCACCACCATTACGACAAACATCCCAACGAGGTTGTGAAGAACGAAGAGCTTACATACAACAGTGGCTCGGCGATTGCAGGTAGAAATAACTTCAACGTTTGGATCTGGCTATCCTCCTGGCTGCCTCTGCCTTCCCATTTAGCCGGTTGCATGTCTGCCAATTGGTTAAGTTCATCTTTAGTCAGCATTTTTGCGATCCTTGCAATGCACCAAGTAATTCGGATAACATTGCCCACCCAGCGTTTCCGCCCAGAAAATATGGCATTCAGTCCCTCCTCCAGGAAGAGCTGCCGCATCACCAACACCAAAGGCAATCGGTGAATTTATTGAGAACACCAGTTGACCCGTTCGTTAAGCTCTGAAATACTTATTTATATCATAAATGACACAACACTAATTTTTCCTATTTTCCATTCGTCATAATATGCGAAAATATGAGAATATTTATTTTGATGCGATTTGTGTGACTTCGGAGAGGGGTGAGATTGTATTTATTGATTTTAATGATTTAATGTAATTGTAATTGATTCGAATCATAGTGATTCGAAAATATACGAAAATAGAACAGAAAGAAAGGAGAAAGGTGAAATAGAATTCATAAGTAAAAAAAATTAATTATTTCAATCGTATTAAAAATTAGACGTAGTAATCTAGATTTAAGTGATATGGCTTAAGTAAATGAAGAATGAATGTCGGCAGCAATTGAGATTAAGTGCAGTACAATGTGCCAGGTATACATAGCACTAGCTACGTAGCTAAATGCATATATACACCGTCACGTGCCTAGCCACTAGCCACTATGTCTACATCATCGATCCTCATCGATATTGTGCCCTTTTCTGTTTGTAAAATCGCTTTATGGCGTAGGTTCACATTAATCCAAGTCTACGGGCAATGTAAAAAGACACAAAGTTCAGCCAAACAGACCACACAACACACAACTGGCAGTTGATAAGTATGGCTGGCAATGTGTCATTTATCATTCCCGAATTGCGTGGCTCATCCAGTGAAAATGTAGGAAGCTGGAGGTGAGGTGCCAATTACGAATTTGTTACTAAAGAGAGTTAATTGCCTTGGGAATGGCTTGGAAATTGAATTTACCTTAACGCTCTGAATCCCATATACATTCACCAAACCAAACCACACGCATACACACATTTACTCCTCGTGCAATAACCTGCACGATGGGCATTTCGACTGAAATTATAACAATATTTATTAGAATACGTTTATATAGAGGACGTGTAGAAAATTAGCGAGTAAGGTATCCAAAGGCAGCTTAATGCTAATGCATTAGCAGACGATGTCATGTATACATACATATGTAGTATGTATGTTTCGTATGCATTTATGTATATTAACATTCGTGTTAAGTATTTTGAATATGGTAAAGGTGAAATTCAAAGAACTCAACTGTAAGTTTTAAGTTCTTTTTAAGTTTTGTTTTTATTTGATGTTTAATTTTTTAAATCATATTTTAATTTTGTAAATGAACCAAGCAGTATAGTGAAGTGTTTCTTCAAATTAATGAAAATATATGTGTATATACATATACATATATTATACATACTTATTTATATACATACAAAACAAATGTTTAGGTGAAACGTTATAGACATTGTATATTGAATAAAACCAAAACTAAAGAAACAAAATCAGATCAAGGAAAGAACAAAAATATCGTATAAAATTAATAACAACAAATTGAAGCATCGTTTACTCCATTTGTGTGAAAGTGACGCGATCTAAAATTTACATTACCTACATGAACATTGAAGAATTCGAATAACATACATACTAAATAAGTGGACATATAGAATCGTGTGTATTATTTAATTATATGTATACACTCTCACACACACACACACACACACACACACTATATATACATATATGTATACAAACCAAACAAACACTGTTCTTGACACAGCGAATAGACAAAAATTATAATCGATGGCCGACAAAATAATAGACGGTGTGTAATCTAAGAATTTATCTGAGATGGCTGCAAATATGTATAGATCCAAAGTAATACGTTAATTGTGCATTTTGTATAAACTGTGAAGTTTTTTCTCTGATTTCGACTTTTTTTTTGTAATCCAAAGTCCACATACATATGTAGGCGCGAATAAGTGCACGTGCACGTGCACTTTCACAAAGCCCAAGCAAACCCAAAAACTGCTTTTATTCTTCTTTTTCAAATTCTTTCGTACTCTGGGCGAATTTTGTTCTTGTACTGCCACAGCTAATAACCTGACCACTAAACCGAATTTATACCATCCAACGGTAATAACCGAAATCTAGATTCAGTCCCAGATTCCACCACAGAGCGAACGTACGTACATAACGTACAATAAATACAATGCACCACTCAATTAAGAAAACATACATACATACAAGAACATACATACAAACATACATACATTCATATAGATACATACATACAATAGAACAATAGCTTACCACCACATCATAAGAAACCTGAGTCCGAATAATATTACAAAAATCGTTAGGATAAAACATACTCATTCAGTACACACATTACACCATACATACATACATAAATCGTAGGGGAAGGGGAGAAGGCGGCATACAACATAAAGATGATAAAGACTCCTGGCTTAACAGGGACGAGAGACAGAGTGGGAGCCTGAGAGGACGTGTGTCTGTGCTCCCTTTACACCCCTTGATTTTATATCATTCTTGGACATTTTTAATTTGTTTCACACGCGCACATTCACGGTCACACTATGCATGTTGTACATAATTAGTACAACCCGACACCGTTCACACAGATCAGTAATCAGTAATTTGAAAACTTTGTTAAATTGCACACGGTAATTTTAATTTGGATAATACATTACATTATACAATGTACGATGCACAAATAACACATAATAAAACATCACATTGTAAACCAGAAACATACAATGTAGGCCGATCCGATCCGATCAATCAATAAGAAATAATAATTTAATTCAATTGATTCGATTCGTATAGCATGTATGCACCTTGTATGCATATGCATATGTATTTGTATGTTGGTGAAAATGAGGAGTATATTGTAGTTTGTAATGGTAGCGCAGCATATTAATATCTACTTATACCATATAAGGGGTAAAATAAGCAAATGCATAAGATAAAAAACTATGTATGAGCAGGAAAGAAAAGAAAAGAGAACCGAACCGATCAAGTAACAGTGGAGAAATTTCATGCGATAATGATAAAATGTAATATTGAAAATAAAAAACAATTTGAATTTACATTCAGGTAAAAACTATATATATATATTAGTTAACGACGTGTGCTGTGAGCTAGAGTCTCAGTCGGTAGCCCATGATCTAGTGCAGGGGTCGGCACATACTGTGCTTAGGAAAAGGCGCTTCTGCTGCGCTGCTGCTCACGTACAAGTGCATTACAGTGATTGGCACCAATGCAATGTTCCGTTTTGCCCCTGTATGCGCACACAATCGCATTGCAGAACATTTGATTGTGTGCGTGCAGACCACTGATCTGATCTAGTGGATCGCGGACGTCGAAACCAGCTCGAATCACTTTATGATAATTTTTATTGCGGTGGGACGTATGTACATACAGAATTTGCGACATATGTATACCAAATACCTAAAAAAAAATCGAGCTGTTGGTGGACAGCGGACTGCGGTGGACTGCGGTACTCTGGTGGCAGGCAGCTACGAGTAAACCACACTCTTGACGAAAACAATCTTAAAGCTATTTTTGGACGAGCTTTTGACCCTTCCAGATTTGAAAAATGTCAAAACATTACCTATTAGAATCGTCAAAGCATTTATCCCTCGAATTTTAAAAATAATTAAAATTCCTTTGTGTAAGGCTTCCCGGCTTTTCTGTCTGTTTTTTGGGAAGGCGGCAGGGGGCGTGGACAAATTTTAAAATACAATCAAGCACGGACAGACGGACGGACAGACAGGGACGTTCACTAATCCAATCAAGATTTTTATAATTTTGTGCAGTTTCGAGGGAACACTTTAGTAATTAGTTTCTCCTTGGACGATGTAAACTCGCAAACATTTGATGGGAGCGATATAAATCCAGCCGAAATATCAACAGGAATTTGGCCACTGCCGTGCGCCAGCAACCAATGGGCCGTTCTGCAACGCTACTCTCATGTTTGTGGTCAACTCAAACTTTTTGACATGATGCCAGACGAAGATTTCAGGCATAACTGGAAGCGTTCGACGGAAATCTCCAGAAATCAATATCATAGCCCCACCAAAGCTCGTGTATGCGTCATCGTGCATCATCCCAAATAATAATTTTGAATTCTCGCATTAGTTTCGCTGTGCACGTTGGCTGGTCATCAGTAAGAAAAATTATCGGCAGCTTCAATGCGGAATGTGCGAACTGTACTGGCGGATGAGTCAAAACGGGTAATTTTACCTTTCCACCAGCGCAGCACATGCCGGGGGTTTCCGATTGAAACTTACATGCATTGCAATTCTGGTATACGACAGACAATGAACCGATATCAACGCAGCGAAGATCTTGCGCATTCGTATTCAAAGGCAGCGCTTTTGGTCGAATTTGAGGTGGTAATTGTGCAAGGCGAACCTGTGCAATATGGGCACGACTCCATTCATTTTCTTCTGCACGTTCCTCTGTCGTTAGATTAATAGAGACATTCCGATTACATATTTCCCGACGTGTTCGTTCTATAGCAGGCATATTATAACTTAATTGATGAATAATATCTCGAGTTCAGAACTCATCTTCAACTATGACAATTGGCGCTTCGACTACTTCCATAAAAGAAACAAATAGAAAGCACGTTTTTCGCCATCAAAGGTTTTTTTGTTCGTAGAAACATTCTCTTGGCAAATACGAGCAACTGAATAAAAATTTAAACCAAATCTTCCCAGCCGTTCTCACGGGATGATGCACTATACATTTTTATCACTCCATTTTTATATACATACATAGATAGATTTTATTTATTTATTTATTTTTTAACAATTAAAAATTATTTGCTAATTACGGAATACAATAATAGAACTGGGGATAAATAAAAATAGGAAAGGGAACAAAAAATAAGAATAAACGAGAAGGAACATGTTAGTCGCTTCCGTGGACGCGACTCTACTTTTATATCCGTACGCAGTCAGTATATAAATATGTGAGCGTTTGCGCAATATGTTCATGCAAATTTCTGTACTTCTTGTGCATCTCTGTAAAATGCTAATAAATTTACGCAAATATGATTTGTAGTTATTTTAAATTTTATTAAGACAATATTCGCACGGGACATGTCGCACGGGAAAAAAATTCAATTTGTTGATAACAGTTGAAAATATACCGTTCTAACGATGGGGATATTTTCTAAAGGGTATTACATATACGTATCACGAGAGGACACCATTATTTGTAATTCGGAGAAACACTTTCTGAGAGTGCAGCTGAGCGAAACTAGTTCAGTTCTTGACCCATTCACAACATGAATGGACCGCGCAGCCTCAAAGCAAGGAGCCTGTGAGCAAAGAGAGAAAAACAACCACCACCCAAGTTCTGCCTTTGTCAGTCTCGATTTTCCATGCCGTCAACGCAGATATGTATGCTCAATACTGAATCAAAGCAATCAAGCAACAAACAAGTTAATTGTACATGTACAACAAGTTCTGAAAGTGTTTTGGAAAGTAAATGATAACAGTCTTAGGAATTAAATTCATTTTGCATGTAATGTGTGTAGTGTAGTGTAGTGTGTAGTGTTAGTGTAACTATAAGAGGAGTGCAGGACTCTTGCATACACATGCGTATGCAGGAATACAGGATTGCTGGTGTGTAGTGTACGGGAGGCTTGTGCAAGGTCACTAAGATTGAAACTGTGCAACGCTTTAATAGGTCAAGTGTGACGTACTTATGTAGGTATGTATATGTATGTATGCACATCTTGATGTAAATAGTGTACCACTATCCTCTTTAATAAAGCTACACATGTATGAAGAATATCTTGCCAACGATTTTACACCATTGGGGGGATACGGTACTCTTGAAAGGTCGCTGGCAAGTAAGAAATAATTAAAAAGCTTGTCATGTCATGGGAGAGCATTGCGTCCAAGGATCTGCTTAGGTATATGAATTCAGCAAATATTGCTCAAATACCCGTATGGAGCCTATGGAGGCTAATTCCTTTTAATTTTAGCATTCCTCCAAGCCAAAATCTATCCGCGACTCACCTTCTAGCGTCACCCGATGGATCGCGATACTTGTTGGAAAACTCGAATGGTTTGTCCTTAGAAATACACACATAAACAAGTACATGTACATAACAGGACATGATAACATTTGCATTGCAGATTTATGTCAATTGGATGAGAGCTATTCGAGAGTTGCGGGCTATGGCTCAAGTCCAGATGCAGGTTCGCGCTCTCTGTGGACTGGCCAAGGACTGCTACGCTCTGGATCTGTAATCAGCTGTTTTTTGGCCTGCCAACGAAGTCTTAGACAGTATATTGCAAAACGAAAGGTGAATATATATTCCTATGTACGTTTACGACTTTCATATGTAAGTGATACATATTCCACAGATCGAACGAGGTCTCCGTCTTTATGAGCAGAATAATCAAACAGCAGCAGTCCGCACCTGGCGTAGTGCCTTGAAAGGCACCTGTCGTCGCGAGGACTGCTTCCAGCTACTGGGCTATTTATATCAGGCACATATGGATTGGGGAAAGTTTCGTGAAGCTATTGAGTTCGGTCATCAACAGCTTGGGTGAGTAAAGTGTGGCTTTTGCCTTTGTGTGCCATATGTGCTATTGAATGATGTTGGCTGTAGTGTTAGTCTGAAGCACTAACTTTGAAACTGTGCCTTTAAATGTTGGCCTAAATGCAGGAGCAAGAAAAATTCACCATGAAGTGTAGGAAAAGATATCAATAGATTAAGCAGAAAAAACAAATTTAAGGAAATACTCGTATGTATGACCAAACATTCGTCTCTGAAGCGTACAGGCTCTGCGTATATGTATAGCTGACATATATGTATGTACCATTCTATGTTCGAGTAATAAGGTTAGTCTTGATTTGATCACATGTTTCACATGATTGAGGAGATAACAGGACGGACGACTGGCTGCTGGCCGAAAGTCTTTCATAGTCTCATCTAGATCTGGGTTAACCGGTCCTTTTGTTTTTTTTTTAGCATATCAGAGGAACTCGATTCACCCAACATGCGGGCAGAGACGTATCTAAACCTGAGTCGCGCACATGCTAGTCTAGGTGGTCTGGAGCGAGCTTTGAGCTACGCCCGCCACTCACTCTACAACGAATGCGGAACAAAATGCCGCAGTGGACTCGTCCACTTGACGGTGGCCCGAGTGTATCTCGAAATGGGCGGGTTCTCCAGAGCCTTGGAGGGTCTGCAGGGGGCACACAAGATAGCTACAGCCATTGGCGATCCTTCGCTGGAGCTGCAAGTGTACGTTGCACTCTCCGAACTTTTTGGCCGACTGCAGGATAACGACAAAAGTGCCACCTACGCATCCAAGGCTTACGATCTGTCTCGCTCCCTACAACTGGGTGACCTTAATTCATGTCACCATAGAGCCGCATTGCTGCGCATGGCAGCCTCCTTGCGAAAGCAGGGCGAGCTGGGGGATGCGCAGGACTACTGTAAGGTAAATATCAGGACATATTAATCAATTTCGTCGAAAATTTTTGATAAATTTCATTGTTTTAGGAGGCTACTAAACTGTCGCTTATATCCGGAGATCAGGCCACATACACTAGGAGTATCCGTGTTATGGGGGACATATACCGAAAAAAAATGGATATTGATGTTTGTACAAAAAAATGCAACTTAGTTGTAACCTCTCTCTGCCCTAAAAACACTACAATTTTTTAATTTTGCACTTTAGCGCAAACTATAAAAGAAGTAGCCTCATGCATATTCTGTACATACATATGCACATACATACAGTATATGTATATGTATATATGTACATATGTGAGATTAAATATTTTTATAACTTCATTCATTATATTTTCTTTATTGACCGATGGCAAACTCTTACATCAGCGGGCATTCCGACAATATGAGCAGGCAATGGGCACATCTGCAAGTCTAGGGGATCGCATGGCTCAAATGGAGGCTATGGATGGGGCTGCCCGGTGCCTGGAGACTCTACGTCTTCAGAACAAGATTTGCAACTGCAGGCCTTTGGAATTCAACACACGTCTACTGGAGGTTGCCAGCTCAATTGGTGCCAAGGTGAGATTATTCGATCCACATTATAGCCAGAGAGTTGCATATGTTTGTATGTTTGTTACATCTGTGCGAGTATTGCAGCTGCTGGTGCGCAAGATTCGTTGTCGACTGGCCTTAATATACCGTGCGTTGGGCGACGAGGATCAGTATAACACTCACTTCCGTCTCGCAAATCAGACAGATGCTGCACTAGGCTTAAACTGTGGTGCTTGTGGGGAACTATTCGGCCTGCAGCCGGGCAACCTAGAAGCTCTACCCTGTTCACACATTCTCCATGCTAGGTAAGTCAAATATACATACATATGTAGATCCCCAACAACCCAATTTGTTCTTGAATTGTACATATCTACCAATGCTATTTTCACCCATTTCAGATGCGCTCACGAAATAATGCGACGGCGGGACAAAAACGGACCAGCACGATCGTGTCCGGCCTGCAACAAGTTGTTAAGCTCTCGCCTGCACCTTTGCAGTAGCGGCTCTGTACCTGTGGTGGGCGAGAATGAGAGCATTGATGGAGGAAGCGCTATTACGGTCACACTGAATGCTAATGCGCTCTCTGTCGATGGACTCTTGGCGATGAAATCCGAGGCTCTGTCAGCTCAATCGCGTTCAGTCAATGGGTCTTCTGTATTTTGCAATATCAACAAAACGATGCCAGGCGTTAGTATTCAGAATTCGACGCTGCTGTCTCCGAAGGCTTTGTATCACAGCAACCTCTCATTGGCCTCCTTGCGCGCATCCAGTTTGACCATCGATAGCGAAAGAAATGCCACATCGTCTGTATAATTGCCCCTGTACACATTTGAGAACAGGTGGAATGGAACATCATCGCTCTTCGAGTAGCGTAGCGGTGCGAGTATTTAAAATACAATTTAGCACTGGAGAGAGGGGGGACTCTAATTAATAGCATCGTATGTATGTATGTAATTTGATTGCTTGAAGACGTAGATAGCCAAACCATACATCCATACATACATACATATGTATGTATGTAAATGTATGTTCTCATTGAAAGTTGCATTCTAAATGCATACAAAAGTTAACAGAAAATGCACTTCTTAATCTATGCTTCTTATAAGCACAATAAATAGGAACTGATAGGCATTTGATCGTACGGCTTAAGCTTAATTCATTACTAAATGAACAACTACTTAGAGTACCTTAACCAAACCATCAAATAAACAAATCAGTCAGGTGCATTGTTCAAGTTTTAAAATTATATATGTACGATATTTATTCTTAAAATTCAAAAATTTAAATAAAAAAGTTACTAAGTGTTAATATGATTAATGATTAATTTCAATTTCACAAATCGCACTCTTTCAATTTCATAAACCTCGGTCGGTACCATAAACGGTAAATTTTCATACAATTTGTATGGGAAAATTTCAGCAACATGCGAAGAAACTTATTGACAGCCGTCTCAGCGATTCATAGAATATGTAGGATGGTGTAGGCTTGCCAGCAAATTGATTTGGAGTACCGTTACAGCTGAAAATAATAATTCCTGCACTCGAGGCAATAGCCGTACCTTACCTCTAGCAACGTCGGATAGCGTCGTATTCCGGAATGGTTGTAGCCTCTAACTGAGGTGTCAGCTAAAATTTGAGGTCTGATTGATTATAAATATATGTATGTACATATGTAATAAATATATTAAACTTACCAAATGGTAACGGTACTTTTCTAGATTAGACAACATTTACGAAATGAGATTTTGAGCTTGCAGGGGAAACGAGTCTTGATCATTCACATTCAGGGCCATCGCTATTAAAGAAACCTCTTCGATCGCTGCCGCTTCCATACAGGCCACCATCCTCACTGGCCCCAGTCGGAGAGGAGATGATCCCCACTTGTCCTTGAGCTGTCCGCCCGCTGCAATTTAATTCAGATTCTATTCAGATTCTATTCAAGTTCCACAGCAGCAATCTTTCTTATGTGATAAGTGTGGCCTGCTGCGCTCCAAAAAGTATACAACGCGCCAGCTGTCATTCTTGATAGTATTACAAAAGGTGGTCTGTATGAGCAGGATGTGGATATGACGGCCAAAAGCAATGCGCATGCTCAAGCATTCAAATCCGTATCCGTGTGTATGTTGTGTCCGCCTTCGGGCAACGCAACCCTTATCGCGAGGGGTGGCGTGGCGTGTTGTGGCTGCTCAGTAGCCGAAACTTCATGGAACGCGGCGGTCGTCACATAACAAAGTTTCACAAAATAACACCCACATGTGTGTGCATGCACATGTACACGTACACGTACACGTACACTCATGCATACACGCGTACACCTACATGCGTAAAGAATTTTCCAACTGAAGGTTTCGCTATAAGAAATGTTCTAATTGTGATTCTCCATCGCATCGCATCGGGATCGGGAATCGGAGTCAGGCGCAGTTCAATATCAATTAACAAACAGAATTCGGAATAAAATTGCAGCTTTTTTGTGTTGTGCAAAAAGTCCAGAGAAGAGAACTATACTATACTATCCTATCCGGAAACATTTGTGTACCTGTGTACGTTTTAAAAATGTATCGAGTTGCACAAAGTGGGGCGAAGCTCGCCTCGCGGCTCTCGTGATGATGTAGTTTTCGAGTCAGCGCAGCCATTTAAGGTAAATGTTAACAACAATATAAAATGAAGGGGGCGAACAAAAGTTGAGCACAGATAAAACAAATACATTAAAAGGTGAAAATAAAATATATTTCTAAAAGTGCAAGCAACCCCAACCCCCTCTACGACTACATACGAGTATACGTACATACATACATATGTATGTATGTATGTATGCATGTATGTGCGTAAGCATGTATGTATGTATGTATAGCGTGTAGCTAGGTCGGAGCAACCCTTAAGGGTTGGCGACGGATGGCAACGTCAAAAGCGACAAAAACAAATGAAGAAACGAAACGAAACGGAAGGAACCCATGGCTAACAAAAATATAAGAAATAAATACAGACACAGTCCCAGACCCAGAACCAGTCCCCCAGCATAGCACACTCACACCTAACACACAACTTAGAAGCTATGCGTAAAAATATTTATTTACATACATAAATACATATACATATGTAGGTATATATACATTTATTGTACATACATATGTACATACGTATGTAAATGCACCTCATACTGCACTATACACATAAGTATGTATGTACATATGTTTGTACTATGTAGAAGAGAAAATTTAAGTAATACCTGCAACGCATATCTTGATTAGTCACACTTAAGTTGGTTGATCCACCTTAGGGAGGGGAAAAAACGTATTCTTTTAAGATGAAGAACTCCCCTTACAGTTACATAATTTACATCCAAAAGCTGAGTTGAAGTCGTTTCCGGGGGTCTGGTCTGTCTGTTTCGTTTCCTTTAGCTATAATACAATACTCATGTTCATCGGTTTGACATAATTTATTCATTTATTGCAGTTTGATGATTTTGATGATAACTGAAGTGGAATCTGCAACCTTTTGCTATTGACAACTGTGGCCCGCGGAGCGGAGCTTTTTACGGAATGGAATCAATTAGCGAAATCATTGATTCCCAGACATTTAGCCAGGAACTGGTGGACGAGGCAAATGAGTTCATTACTGTTGGACACCAGAGCCAGCACCAAGAGGCCGACTCCGAGTCCGAGTCACACAGTCTACATGGTGTCAGCAATGAGGCCCTTGCTATGACCATGCAATCAATGATGTCGTCGGCGGACGGCGCTGGCGAGGAGGAGCCCAGTTCTGTTG
This sequence comes from Drosophila subsilvestris, assembly GCA_035043285.1. Lineage (NCBI taxonomy): Eukaryota > Metazoa > Arthropoda > Insecta > Diptera > Drosophilidae > Drosophila > Drosophila subsilvestris. The sequence continues at coordinate 739,028 of JAWNNB010001692.1, forward strand.
TGATGGTCATTGATGAGATCGGGCACAGCAGTGTGCAGACAGCGTATCAGATTGTGCCTCACCAGCTGCAGATACAGGGTAGGAACTTGCCACTTCCATTGTCGTTGCTCCACCACCAGCATCAGCACCAGCATCAGCTTCAGCACCAGCACCAGCAGCAGCAGCAGGGCCACCACCAGGCCCAGCACCAGCAGCGTCAGGAGCGGATGCTCGCCAGTAGCCCAGTGGACTTTGTTGGCTCGGACATTAGCTTGGATGGACTGACAGTGAATACGGTGCTGTCCGAATCCGAAGGGGTATCTGTCAAGCAGGAGCACAAGCTTCTTATAGTGCGTCGCGATCACGATTTCAGCCAGATTAGGAATGCGCCTCAAGCCAGTAAACGCCATAATATGGATGTTGACGTTTCGAACGTCGGTGTTGGAATAATGGATGAGCTTTCGTCGGACGGGTTGGCCTGCGAGGAGGAAGAAGTCACACTGAACCAACATCACCAGCATCAACAGCTACTAGAACAGCAGCAGCATCATCAGTACGGTCATTTAACGCACCATCAAACTCATGGCCAAGTACATCAAAATCTGCACCATCGATCAGCCCAGCTGGGACTAGGACACAATGGAGGCGTTCACAGCGAGGTTTTATCCGTCATCGTACAGTCGCACGAAGACGACAAGGATGGGGATGGGGATGCGGAAGAAGACGACGACGACGATCGGGACTCCGGTGGACGTGGTCAATTACTCAGTCCTGTATTGGAGCACAGCTCATATCAAACTTTAACATCGGTCAATGATCGCATATCACCGCCCGGTTTTAGTCCAACCTCGTACGCCACGCTAACACCCATCCAACCACTTCCGCCCATATCGACGATGTCCGAAAAGTTCGCCTACTCAGGCCACATCTCCGGAGGAGGTGGAGGTGGAGGAGGAGGAGGAGGGGGAGGAGCAGCAGCAGAAGGCACAAACAACTCATCCGGCAGCGGTGCAGAGACAGGTACAGTGAGTAGTGGCAATGTCAGCTCTTCTGGGTGTAGCAACAACGATTGCAGCTCATTCTCAAGCCTCCCCATGCCCATGGGCAGTGGTCACCTTGGTCTGAGTGGATTATCTGGAGTACAGTCGCCGTATTCCTCCTACGATAAGTTGCCCTCGATGATTTCTCCGCCCCCACACAATTACTCCGGCTCTCCATCCCACGGGCTCACGGGCATGGTAGTCTCGTGCGACCTGCATACGCACAGTTCCTCAGTGTCAGTGGCTTCCCCAGTAGCTGGTGGATGTGTGACTCTATCCCCGCATTCGGATTCCCCTCAGTTGCAGATAGGAGTCAACGGCCAAAAGAGAGACGCACTGAATACCCACGGCCATAGCCATGGCCATGGACATGGACATGGACATGGACATGGACACGGTCATGGACACGGTCATGGACACGGTCATGGACACGGACTCCAGCTGATACCCGTTAGTCTGCAGAAACAGGTGATATGCCTCTCACCGACCGGCGGTTTAGGGGACAGTGTGGTTGTGAGTGATTACGAGTCATCGTATAGCGGGCATCACCATGACCATGAACTGATAATGGCCACGTCCTCGTCGACAAGTTCCACGGGTGGACTTCAGCATAGTCCAACACTCAGTCCCCACTCAGTTTCCGCCGGTTCAGTTGTTTCCATGTCCCTACACTCGCCCACATCGGTCGTCACCTTGCCCAACATGAATGGTTCGATACAAAGTCTCACAGCCGACATGCCTGCTGTTGTCTCTCTAACTCCTACCCCTCCACCAGTGACGGATGACGGGGCTGCAGGCATGAGAATGAGCGACGACCCAAGTCAAAGACATCAACATCAACACCAACACTTCCTACACAAAAGCCAAGATATTAGTGGCGATCAGTGCAACCCTCACGCACAGGCCAACACAAGCCATCAACAGACGCAGTCTCAGTCTCAATCTCATCAAAACGGCTACAGAACGTGCAACACCAGCAGCAGCAGCTGTCAAAATCGCATTCCCCAAAATCATCCAACCCAGGCACTAGTGGAGGCGGAAGCCGAACCAGCAGTGCAAGTGATATGGAAGAGATCAACACAAAGGAGCTGGCTCAACGTATCTCGGCCGAACTGAAGAGATACAGTATTCCACAGGCAATCTTCGCACAGCGCGTCCTGTGCCGCTCCCAGGGCACACTATCTGATCTGTTGCGCAACCCAAAGCCATGGTCAAAGCTAAAGTCCGGACGGGAAACGTTCCGCAGGATGTTTAAATGGCTGCAGGAGCCAGAGTTTCAACGTATGTCCGCTTTGCGGATGGCTGCCGCACAAATACCACAACGTACACCGATTTCAGTGGGCACGGCATCGTCATCGGCATCGGTATTGGGTGGGGCAGGAGCAGGAGCAGGAGCAGGGGCGACAACTTCGACCATAACGACTACAGACAATACGTCACCGTCACCGTCGTCTATAGCCATGCCAACAATGACGGGAAACGGTGAGTGCACTGATTGTTTTTGTCTATAAGTATTTGCATTTTCTGTGCTTCTGATTTTTGTAGCTTTGCTCAGTGGATCTTCGTCCGCCTCTTCGTCGAGCGGTGCCGTTGCCAGTGTTGTCAATTGTCGTCGCAAGGAGGAACCGCAGATCGAGCAAATGCCGCAGCCAAAGAAGCCTCGTCTTGTTTTTACCGACCTTCAGCGACGCACTCTTCAAGCAATTTTTAAAGTGAGCTTCCAATATTGCCTCTAAAAACTAGGTTATTAAATGAACAACAAATTTAGGAAACCAAGAGGCCTTCAAAGGAGATGCAAGTGACAATTGCTCGGCAGCTGGGACTGGAGCCCACCACCGTGGGCAACTTTTTTATGAACGCTCGTCGCCGTTCGATGGACAAGTGGCGCGATGACGATACAAAGAATGCAATGCATTCGATGCAGCAGAACCGTCAGCAGCAACAACAGGACAACCACAACCAAAATCCAAGCAATAATTTATCACATTCAAACTACGCAAATATCCATACGACTGCGATGTCGCCCATTGGGGCCTTCGATGACGAGGCTGATATGGAATTGGAGCTGGAGAGTCACGACTTTGACTTAGTTGACGATAATGGGGATAACAGTGACGATCAGGGCGATATGTTGTGACAGCATAGCCGATGCAGGCAACAATCAGACAACAAGAACAAGCCGAATGAGCCGAATGTGGAGGCCAAGCTATCTGAAACTCATACCCGGACCCCCCACACCACAAGTACACACACGCACACGCGCTCCGATATAGAGATATACTCTTCTGCATCTGCATCTGCATCCCGAAGGACAGTGAGAGTCCATAGCAATAAAATTCCACGAAAGGTGGAGGAGGTTGGAGATACTCTATTAACAGACAATGATGATCGTGATGGTGATGGAAAGGGCTATGTAGATTGTTTGGCTGAGATTAAGGACGCGGATGAAAATTGGGCCCCAAGCCCAAGTAATGGGCTGCAACAACATCAAACCAACATCTGTATGGATGATTTAGGCATTTCTGATTACCTGGATGACCTAAAAGTCATGATAGTCTGCTAGGGATTTCAAACGCACGTTCAAAAAGTTGTTTCCATTGTAAAAAAAGTGCAACCCCCAAAGGTGTAAAAAAGATTAAGCAGTATACATAGATAACAAATCAAGTAACACTTATCACTTAGCACAACTCAAATGAATTATCCTTTCAAGAGAAATTGATCTACATAGTATTTTTGTAAGATACACATACACATAAGTTTTGTGTATTGTGTTTCGTTTCGTTCGAGTGTCAGTGCATGTACATATGTATGTATGTTGAGAGGAGGCCAAGGCCTTAGGCAGAGGTAGAGGTAGAGGTAGTGTAGAGGTAGTGGGACAAGGATTCCCAAAACTTAATTATTACCGATACAAAAGTCTAAAAATGTAACTGTATCTAGTCAAATTTATAAGATAAACAACACCCTACATAATATACATACATAGAACTTAGAAAGGTGCAAGTAATTTATCGCAACAAGAAATGCAAAAATGCAAAATAAGAAATGCATATTAAGTTGAGTTACGTTACTGAATTACTGAGCAAATAATGAGGTGTAAATAAGCAAAATACTTACATACATATATTTATGCCCTGCCCAGATGCATTGTATGCAATGGAATAAAATGCTACTATTTATTTAAAGAACAGACAACCAAAAGCTCACACCAAATAATTTAGTAAACTCGTACTACATACATACATACATACCTACCCTACATATGTGTGTATGTATGTACGTATAGTGGTAATCAAAAAGTTTAAATAATACTCAACTGCAACTGCAACTGCATCTGTAACATGCACTTTTTGTATCTGTATGCTAATTGAAAGGAAGGTGGAAGGTGAAGGGCAATGATGCAATAATGCAATAAGATGAATATGTATGTATGTATGTATGCTAGTAAATTTAGTTTAAATAAAATTTTTGCAATGGCAAAGGGTGGGTGGGTTAAGGGCTAAGAGCACTCGTATAGTGTGCATCCACATCTACTCGTACGTATAGACATAGACCGAAACATAAATTAAGTGTCTGTAAAAATCAAGGAAATGCAATAATAAATTAAAGGCAACCCAACCGTAACTATGTAAGTACCTATGTATGTATCTATGCCTTATATGTATGTATGTATACAATTTAAAAAGCAACAACAAATTATAGCCATCCAGTTTTTTTCTTCCGCACCAATTTCAAATTTTGTAAGCCATTTTGATTGCTTATTTCATACTGTGCTTTTGGCACATTTAGAGAACGTCGTTATGAATTACAAATGTTTTTGTTACACTTTCAGTTAAACTAAAAAAAAAATAAAAATATAGAGAACATGCTAAGCAGAAGTCAAGCAGAATGTACATATGCATATGTGTTAAACCTGAACTTAATCCGCGATGATGTTTTATTTAGTGTTCAACATTAAAGTTATTATTTACACAAAGGACGCAAATCTGTGGCAATTCACAATTTTAAAGATACGAGAAAACCGAAAAGGCGAAAAACGATAACGCGGAATCATATAGACAAGCCATATTTCCTAGTTTGCCGAATTATTAAAGACAGAATGAAGAAATCGCTCACTCATTTTCCCTCTCTCTCTCTAGCTCTTCCTCGTCCATTGTTTATCGAGTGTCATACTTGCAAATTAAATTTTAAATCACATGATCAAATCTTGCTTTCTGATGCGAATCCAAAGAACGAAAGAACTTGCTCTTTGCTTCGCACCATGAGTATATGTATATCAGTACATCAGTATATAAATTTATAAGATTATGATTGAAATTTAAAAAAAAATTTTAAATATTTTACATATAACATTTTTTTGCTACATCTATTATACATTTAGAACAAATATTATACATTTACCATTTACATTCTACATCTCCTCCGCTAGGGGTTGCTCGCGCATTGCACAGGGCAGAGTGTGTGCGAGCGAGACAGAGAATGAATATCGTCAGCAACGCCAGAGGAGGTGGGGGAAGCTGAAAATTAATTTCTTCATTCTGGCCATAATAATGATCCGATCTGTACCAGATTTGACAATCTGATAGATATGGTCATTCTCTACGATACTGCGTTTTATTGTATCTTTAAAATTGTGGATGCCACAGATTTTCGTCCTTTGTGAAGGAAATTTTCAAATACACTTGTAACAGTGTGATATCACATGAGTCTGGAAACAAAATTTGGTTGATCTAGCTCTTAAGGTCTCTGAGATCTAGGCGCTCATCAAGACAGACAGACGGACGGACGGACGGACAGACAGACATAGCTCTATCGACTCGGCTATTGATACTGATCAAGAATATATATACTTTATGGGGTCGGAAAATTTTCCTTCTCTGCGTTACACACATCCACTTTTACCACAAATTTAGTATACCCCTTAACTGTTTTTGAGTACGGGTATAAAAAAAACTTTCCACACAAAAATTATCTGCATTTTATCCCAAACGGTACCTACCCTTCAGCTTACCTACGATAAAACCACAAAGTGCTTAGGTCCAATTTATAGCTGCATTAATTAGCTTTTCAGTATGACAAAAAAGGAAACGCTAATTCTGAAAAAAGGCAACAAAAAATAAAATTTTTTTTTAATACTTAAAAAAGGTCTGTCTTTGAAATAAAAATTCTCATGAGCCATTTTTATAGTATTAAATCTAACAGAAAAAATAGGTTTGGTTCCTCGAAGAAAAACCGTGTCGGGTAGTGTAATTTACGTGGACAATGAAATGATAATTACACTTAACATGAAAATAAAACGAGAAGGAACGTTTGGAGGGGCGGACGGACTCAGTCAGTATATGAATTTGTTAGCGTATGAATTATGTAAAATTTTATAATATTTCATATTTAAAATTTTGTTTCTTTATCTGTTATCTACAATAACAATGTCGATTATACAGCTTAAATGTATATTATATGTTCAGCTTCTTCGCGAAAGGTCGCGCACTGCACAGGGCAGAGTGTGCGCGAGCGAGAAAGATAATAAGTAGCGTCTGCAGCGCTGCGAGAGGCGGGGGATAAGCAACTGAAAATTAATTTCTTCATTCTGGCCATAATAATGTTCCGATCTGTACCAGATCCGGCAACCTGATAGATATGGTCATTCTCTACGATACTAGTTTTATTGTATCTTTAAAATTGTCTGCCACAGATTTTCGTCCATTGTGAAGCAAAAGAGGTGTAGCAGTGTGATATCACAGAAGTCTGGAAACAACATATGATTGCTCTAGATCTTATAGTCTCTGAGAACTAGACGCTCATCGTGACAGACGGACGGACAGAAATGGCTATTGATGCTGATCTAGATCATACACATATACTTTATGGGTATTCTTTTATCACAAATCTAATATACCCCTTATAAAAACCAAGAAGTCCAAGCGAGGTTTCTCAAACAAAATCCGAGGGAAGATTTGTGCCGTGTGGCCTGCCAATCCTTGAATTTGGTTATCGGCGATGCTGCTTCCTCATCAAGAACATGCATCATATCACGCGGAGGATATTTGAATACGAGTGTTAAGTTGAGTCTATAAATTGCACACCAAAAGATCAATCCTGTCACGCATATGTCACGGAAAGATGTAAGCAGATGAAAAATCATGGGGCTTTTTGAACAATTTCTCTCCAATCGCAAAAGTTCCCAGCTCCAATTGAAAGGGATCTATTTGGTTGTCAAGATGTCGAGAGTTGTGCACCGCTCTCCCAACTAAAAAGAATTCGGACGTTAATGTATTTCAGCTGTATGAAGAGTTGAAGCAATGTTTGGGTTTTAATTTAAAACTTTATTTGATTATCAACTCATTGATAATTTTATTGACTTCCATTCCGTTTATGCATGCCATTATTTCTTGATGTGGAGGAGGCGTTTCCTGAGAACGTGCCATAAGTCCAGGTGGATGCGATGCCCACACCGTAGTTCCGCTCTGGGTAGCCTCCCAAAGTCAGGAGTACGCGGCTAGGATAAAGGAAAATTAAATAATGCTTTCCCAGCGGGAAAACTGTTTACCTAAAGAGACATGTTTGATGAATGGGGGTTAATTGGGTTAAGCTCGTTTTATTGTCTCGGTATATTTTGACGTCGAAATCGTTATGAAGGTCACACCATTGTCGACCCTGAAACCTGAAAAAGGCCGTTTTCATCGGTATATTTACGGTATATTCTGAAAACGAAGGGTATATTGGGATACTGGTATATTTTATCAATAAAGCCGCGGTCACACTGGTGGGCAACATTAAGAGAAACAATAATAATGCACATTTGGATATTTTTACTAAGATTTCGGATAACTAACTAAGCAATAACGCGCGAAAAGAGCTGAGAATTAATGCCTGTTACCATATATAAATGGTCCGTTCCATTCATACGTTGAGTCCCAAAATTATCCATTTTCTCTGGCTGTCTTGTGAATTTTTGTACAAGTGTAATAGTATTAGTCCAGTCCACTGTATACCGAAAATCGTGAAACTTTGGGCATATGTACATGCGTAGGCATGATATGATCATTAGAATGAATCAATTTATGAATAAATAGATTGTTGAGTGGCGAAAGGATATATTGAAAAATATAATATCAATTAGAGTAGTCAGGAATTAGTCGTTGCCTATAATAAGTGAGTGGAGTGTGTTGAAGTGTATGGTAATGCAAAAATGCGACAGTGTGCGTAAAGTGACATGACATACATATGTGCTCTTTACTGTTTGGATTTCGTTTCTGTTTGCCTAGAATTGTAATTGCAATAAATCAAAAGTTATATGTGCATCTTAGGAGCTGGACCATGGACTAAGTAATTAAGCAAATTGTTAGCACGGGCAAGAAAAAACGCCTTCGTCTCGTTCCATGTAGACTTATGTAGAATGCTGTCGACAACAATGCCACTTAGCCCTGCTCAAGCACAGACACAAGCAAACGTTGATGCTTCAACAAGTGCATCGTCGGTTGGGATCGGGATCGGGATTGGATGTGCCATTGGGAACTCTCCCAAAAGTGAACCCTTTTCTACCCTATCGCCTGGTAAGGGTCCAGCATATGTTGTGGTTCTTGATTCTTAATATAGTTGTTAATCGTTGCAGATCAAACAAAAGCAATGTCAGACGATGCGAGCGAGAAAAATGGAGTATCAAAGAGTGGGAAAGATGGCATCGGCGCAAGTGGAAATGGGAGTGGAGGGGGTAACGGTAACTCTGGAACAGGCAACAGCGATGGTCAACCATCGTCTTCTGCAGTTGGCGCTGTCAGCACACCAATGCTGAGGCAGAACTCCTCGAGCAGCATCAACTCGTGCCTGGTGGCCTCTCCAAACAATACCAGTGAGCACTCCAATAGCAGTAATGTGTCTGCGGTGGCCGCCCTTGCACAAATGGGTGATAGCGATCTTGTCCAGCAGCAGGATGAGCATTCGAAGAAGAAAAAGATAATTGTCAAGGATGAAGATGCGGGTAAATTGATTTATTTATTTGCTTTTCCATTATTTTTAATTACGGTTCCAACAGAAAAAGCTTCTAATAAAGCTAAAGGCTTAGGTTCTGGAGCTGGCTCAGGATCGGGATCGTTATCCACTGCTACCGTTGCGATCAAAGAGGAACCCGCCGACGTTTTAACTAGCTTGGTGAATGTGAAGAAAGAAGAGAACCACTCACCAAACATGTCACCTGTCGGGTTTGGTTCAATTGGAGGACCATCTGGGAATGCACAGGAGAGTGCGGTAACGACTGGTACGTTCAAAACATATGCATGGTACAATAGAAAACCCTAAAAAAATAAGGTTCTGTGCTTGTGTCGCCAAATTACCGTTTGGACCCATAAACCGTTATCACAACTAACTGGATTTCGTAGACTTTATTTCGTGGCTAATACGGCAGCAGAAAGTTGATTTTCTTTCTTGCTCGACGATGTGAGTCTATCTGTCCGAACTTCTCAGGTACCTCAGGCAGTATTTAAGTATAGTCCGCAAAATCGGAAGATTAATAAGCCTTAAATAAGCCTTAAAATAATCATATATGTATATCATATATAGCTGGCATGTACAGATGCGGTCAAAATAATAGTAGTACCAAGATGACTTTTCTTATCGCCTCAAAATAATTTTAGTTTTTTAGAGACTAACTTAATTGCAGAATTTTATAATAGAAAACAACTCAGAAGAAATCATCAACATTTTCAGAAAAAAATTAAAATGTTGAAGTACCTCAAAAACGGGTCGGTCAAAATAATAGTAGTGCAACTTTTCATAAGAGACTACGGGTCTAACAATATATTCTGAGAGTGTTCATTACATCCAATTTAAAAACTGTATATTCGAAGTTAGTTTTAAGATTTTTTGTAGTAGCCTATGTTGGCTCTACCGTCCGTACGACGCTTTAGCATGGAGCTAACTAAATTTTGGTGCCTTTCTAAATAAATCTTCCTTCAGGACCTTTGTAAAACGTCCCAAAGTTGATTGTGTTATTTATGAGACTTCTCTTCTCACATAACAATCTAAATTCTCTATTAGAGTGAGATCGGGGGATCGATCTGACCATTCCAATGAATTTACTCTATTGGCAGCGAACCACTCTTTGGTAACTTTGAGGCTGTCCTTCGGATTATTGTCCTGGTGGGACATTGAAATACGTTGCATATACTCAGATGCATAAGCATCGAATTGGTCGATATCTGAACGTATAAATGACGATCCAATACGTTTTTAACACATAATGGGCAAGTTCCGTGGCTAGAAAATCTCGCCCAGTTTTTGAAGAAAATTCAGATAACCGTGGTCGTCTTAGATACCAATAAGATACCAAACTACAAAAAAACACTATTTTGGACCCGTTCGAAAATAAAATATTCCTCCACTTTTACAATGGTCAATTTGGGTATTTCCTAGCAAACTTCAACCATGGGACTTCATGTTTTTTTGACAGTAAACATTTTTTCCGTAGGGTTCGTGTCATTAAATTATAATCTTTAAGGCTTCTTCTAATAGTTTCAATACTTGTTTCCAAATTTAACATTTTTTTAGGGCTGAAGCAGGAGCAAAATGTTTGCACCTCTCCTGTCGTAAAGGTTGATCTAGTCATATTTTTCCGAACAACTTCGTTGATCGTGTGTTTTGCTTTTTTTTTTCATTATCATTTCTTATTATAAAAGCTAGACAACCAATAGTATTAGGCATCTCAACATATTACTTTCCTTCTGAAACGAGCCCCTTATGACGAGCGCTTTTCCTCTCTAGAGTGTTTGCCACGCCCCATGATACCGGAACCAAATCACCAAAAACGAAAATAAAAAGCTTGAAGCTGTAAAAAAAACATTCAAGTATTGTTTAACAAAAAAAGCCTTACAAAAAATGCAGTAGTTTTTTTATAATTTTCAAAATTTTCTGTATCACTACTATTATTTTGACCGCATCGAAATAGTGATATTTAGCGAAAAATGTCGAAATATAACGGAAAGAAAAGGGACACGCTACTATAGCTGTATAATCAAGAACAGCAATTCTTGATAGTTGTACGAGTAAAGAAACAAATTCGATTGTTGAAGGAATAGCGAAAAAAATGAGCAATATGTAAATCCATTAGTAGCACTACTATTATTTTGACCGCAACTGTATATGTATGTCATATATAGGAACGCCCAATCTGAGAGGGTATCTCTAAATAAGCCTACCTGTCTAGATTTTTCATTTTTATATTTTTCACGTAAACTTACCTATTGATGAAACAATATTTTCCTCACCTAATTTAGTTAAAATGGAACTCAATGTCGGAACAGGCAGCTCCGAAAAAACACCCTCGGCGTTGAGCACGGACGAATTGGGAGGCATGGGAGGTGTTGCCTGCAATCAACTAAGCTCCGATTTAATGAGCGAAACTTCCAGCAATACGCCTGGCTCCAGCGGAGTGGCGTTAAACATAAGTGCTCCACATGCCAATGCCACTTTAGGAGGACCAGGATGTGGCGTTGGAGCTGGAATGGGAAATTTAATGACAGGCAATGGAGGTACCTCTATCGGCGTGGGAGTGGGAAATTGCTTGGATTACATGCAACAGCAAAATCACATATTTGTATTTTCCACTCAGCTTGCAAACAAAGGAGCTGAATCGGTTTTAAGCGGTCAATTCCAAACTATTATTGCTTATCACTGCACTCAGCCAGCGACTAAAAGTTTTCTGGAGGACTTCTTTATGAAAAATCCGATGAAAATGAACAAATTGCAGCGACAGAGCTCATTAGGAATGCCTTGGATGGGTATTGTACCCGGAATCACTGCAACTGGTCCCAATCTTGTATCAAAGTTATCCCAGCAGTCGACGCCACAATCAAAGTCGTCGGGCAGTCTGCAAAAGTCGCAGACGCAGTTTAATCAAGCTGATAACAGTAAACGTAATTCTATGAATGCTCCTGGCAGTAATTTTGCTGATCAGAGCGATAACCTCAATGAGAGCGATCTAATGTGCTGGGAGACCGGAGTGGGAGCTGGTGCGGGAGGCACCGGAAGCGGCCCTGGATCCAACGCTCGGAATAACATCGAAAGCTGCAACGGACCCAATGAGTCCCAAGCAATAAAACTTTTGGAAGCTGCGGGCGTTGACTTGGGGCCGGGAAAGTCTAACGATTTGAACCTCAGCCACGAGAACAACATAATTTCGCTGCAAGGGGTTAAAGTGCCGGACGAGAACCTTACCCCTCAGCAGCGCCAGCATCGGGAAGAGCAGCTGGCCAAGATCAAGAAAATGAATCAATTTCTCTTTCCAGAGAACGATAATGGCAGTGGAGCAAATCAAATAATGGGAAATCAGTTGTCTAAGTTGCCAGCCGACATGATGATGAGCATGCCTGGTGGAGGCAGTGCAGGAGCCGGGGCCCCTATTGTAAATCCGCAAATGCGTCATATGCACTTGCCAGGAAATATGAAGCCTGAACATATAACGGGCCCAGGACTGCCAGAAGATGTATTGCTGTCTGGAGATGTAATGGCCGACATGGGAACTGCAACGTGCAATAGCGGTCAAAAAAATAGCCTGCAGTGCGGGCCAGCACCGGGAGCGACACCTGTAACTGGAGCAGGATCGATAAACGTTAACATGCAATGCCAAAACTCTGGAGCCCCAAATGGCAATTTGATTGCAAATTCATCGGATTTGCTGGGAAACCCGTTTGGAAACCCAAACTGTGGCATAGGCATCATAGGAAACGGGCCAGATATGTCTAAAGGAATGCCAAATCAATTGCAGGATGGGTTATCTCAGGCGCCTCAAGCGGGAATGGCCCAAATGGAGTGGTCCAAAATTCAACAGCAATTTTTCGAAGAGCGCTTGAAAGGAGGAAAATCCAGACCAGGGGCAGGACCTGCAGGACCGCTAGTAGCACAGCCACATCAGCAATCTGCCGGCAGCAATCAGGTGCGGAACTCTCTCCAAGGACCTCCGCCGCCATATCATTCTACTCAGCGGTCGGCTTCCGTTCCGATTGCCACTCAGTCTCCAAATCCGTCGAGTCCAAACAACCTATCCCTGCCTTCTCCACGAACCGCTGGTGCTGCTATGGGATTACCAGCCAATTCACCCAGCATGGATGGTCCAGGATCAGTGCCGGTATCGACCACTGCAGCAGCAGCGGTGGCAGCTGCGGCGGTAGCTACGTCGCAAGCAAACACAATGGCGGTGCACTCAGGGTCGAAGAACTGTTATCAGACGGACGCGGCCTCGCCATCAAATCAAAACTCGAATTCCAATCGAAATCGAAGTAGTGGCACATCAGGAGTGCTAAATCATCATCTAAACAGTAATCCGAGCACGCCACTATCTCACCTATCCCCGAAGGAATTGGACTCGTTTAACCAACCCAATTCTAATTCTGGTAATGCAAAATATTTAACTAGAGTAATGCTTGCGTGCGATATAGATTTATGCATACGATATTCCTTATTTGCCGAATACTTTTCGAATTCAGTCATTATACCCGTATTCGAAGAGTTAAGGAGTATATTAGACTTGTGGCAAAAGTAGAAAAGTAAATTGTTTTCGACCCCATAAAGTATATATCATCTTGATCAGCATTAATGGCCAAATATCTGTCTGTCTGTCAGTCTGTCTGTCCGTCCCGATGAGGCGCTCATCGGTTCTCAATGACTATAAGAACTAGAGCAACCATTAATTTTCAATTGCTTATCCCGCCCTCGCAGCGCTCAAGACGCTACTTATTCTCTTTCTCTGCTTTGTGCAGTGCGTGACCTTTTGTGGAGAAGATGTGTAATCTACATTGTAGATTAAAATTAAAATTCTACATATGCATATCATAGTTTCACATATTTATATACTGGCTAAGTACGGGTATAAAAGTAGAGTCGTGGCCACAGCAGTGACTCACAACGTTCCTTCTCGTTTTTGTTTGCTTATGGTAATGCAATATGCAGCGAAATTCGAATAATTATATCAAATAGATGCAATGGAACGAACTTCTAAGAAGCAATATCCACCTAAGGATAATATTTTGCTCAGATGTTTGTGACATGTAGAACGAAGACTTAATTCGACCTCATAAGATCATATCTTGATCAGGAACACAAACCGATAAGTTTTCTTAAATTAGAAGGAATAGACTGGTTCCAATAATCGTTTAAAAAAGGGAAAAGTTTTTAGTGTAACATATAAACATAAGCTTTGACACACTTCTCCTCCAACAATATATTTGCAGGAGAAAATATGAAAAATAGACGACCAAGCCCACATCGTCCACGTTCTCCAGGAAACTGTCTTATAGAGGCAAATATGGAAACCCGATTTGCAGCTTCTAGTCCTGGCGTGAATTTTAATCCACATCCACATATGCAAAGCAATACAAATACAGCATTGAATGCCTATAAAGTATCCTCTTCAAATATTGCCATGGAGGTAATTTCCGATTAGTTAATTTTATCTGATTCAATTTTGAATTTTTGTTTTTGTTTATTTTAGCGACAAAATTCTGGACCTGGTGGTCAGGTGCAATTTAATCGGCGTTCCGATAATATTCCACTGAATCCAAACAGTGGCAGTCGCCCGCCTCCAAATAAAATGGCTCAGAGCTTTGATCCAATATCTTCATTAGCACAGATGTCCCAGCAGCTTACCAGCTGTGTTTCCAGCATGGGAAGTCCTGCCGGTGCTGGTGGGATGAATATGATGGGCGGAGCCGGACCAGGATCAGGACCGGGTGATATGAACATTGAGCATGGAATTGGAATGATGTCCGGCATAGATTCAACTGGCATGGATGCCATGAATGCCCAAAACAGTTGTCACCCCATGAATCCCTTGATGAATCCGATGGGTCAGCGTATGCTGAATCCCAAAATGTGCATTCCAGGTGCTCCTCCTGGATTTAACCCCAATTCTCCCAATGGTGTTATACGGGAAGGTTTAGGGCCTGGCCCTGGCCCTGGGCCTGGCGCTGGACCTATCCCGTCACAAGGTAATGCACCGAATTTCCATGGCATTCTACCACCAGGCGCGCGTTTAATGGGTCGAATGCCAGTCAATTTTGGATCGAACTTTAACCCAAATATACAGGTAAAAGCCAGTACGCCGAATACTATACAGTATATGCCAGTTCGACCACAGAACGCAAACAATAACAATAATAATGGAGTCGGCAATATACGAATGCCACCTAGCCTGGAGTTCTTGCAGAGGTACGCAAACCCGCAATTGTCTGCAGGTGGCAATGGGCCACCATCAATCTGTCCTCCACTTGGCAGTGATGGTGGAATGATGGTTGGTCCAGGAGCAGGACCAATGCTCATGAACACCTCCTCCGAACAGCAGCAGCTTCAGCAGCAGCAGCAGAATAAGATGGCAAATAATCCAGGCAATCCTGGAAACGGCATGGGCTTTTTCCAAAATTGTAATCAACTAAGTGTCATGGATGACGAGGGAACTCTGGCAGGTCATGATATGGGAATGGGCATTGGACAACAGTCGATGATACGCGGAATGCGCCCACATGGGATGCGCCAACACGGAATGGGTCCACGTTTACAAGCACCCGTCGGCAACTTGATCAATAGACAGCAGATTCAGTTCACACACACACCAGACGGGCAGCTTGATTGCGGTGGCGACCCCACTGCTATGTTTAATAACTCACCTTGCAATAGTTCTGGACCCGGACCCGGTCCCGGCATGTTTTCAGCATCACAACAATCCAATCAGACAAAACCTCAGCACTTGAAGTCGATGCCTAGTGGGATGTGCCAAAATCCAACGGGTGTCGGTGTTGGCCCTGCAGCGGGACAAGGACAAATACAGTCACAGGTGCAGGGGCAGGGGCAGTCTGTAATCGGGCCCACCAACAATAACATAATGTCAGCAGCCGGTAATAGCACATCGAATGGAGCGACTGGCGTTAATTTCGTTGGTCCCTCTTCAAACGATCTAAAGTATGCACAGCAATATCACAGCTTCCAGCAACAGCTTTACGCAACCAATACACGGAGTCAGCAACAACAGCAGATTCAGCAGCAAGGCAACATGATAGCGATGCCACCTAACTTGTCACCCAATCCGGCATTCTTTGTGAATAAATAGAGCTTGCAACTGCTACGAAACTGCAGTCCTTGCCATGATTCAAATACTAGTCTCCATTATCAAGCATCCATCTCTAAATAAGGTTTTCATTAAGCTTATTACCGTAGATGTTTTAGATGGGGAGAAACAATTGAAACACTCTGAATATCAAAAAGAGATCCATCCCATCCGTATATTGTGCATGTATTTTACGAACTCTGTAAGAATCGACTTGCGATTGTGTATAAATGATTGGCTATCGGTCTATCAGTTATTAAAATGCAGCTGTCTTTGTATTTTCAATTGAAAGCTGCTCTCTGTGTTAAATGCAATTAAGAAAATCTATGTAAAAATCTAATATAAAAAATTACTCTCAACTCTATTATATCCAATTTTAAGATGACTGTAAATTCTTCCATTAAAAAGATAATTAACACAACTAAACTTGTCCAACAAATTGTGTCTGTGAATTTTATTTAGAAAACTGCCATGCTAGTAGAACGGAAATAATATTTCTACCAAATATTGTTTGTATTTCAATGCTGGTTGACCGTGAGTATTACCACCACCTCTGCTCGGTTAAAATCATACACGATTATAGCAAGGGAATAAACATAAACTATGAAGAAAGCTACCCTCGGAGCTGCAGATCGATTCCTATCTTTAACAGACAAAAGATGATTTCTATTCAAGTTTTTTTTACAATGGTCCCAAAGATTGATCTGCCCAAGCAGAACACAAAATTGCACCAGATTGCACATTTCCCGCTTGATTTTTCATACCCTGAAATTTCAACATTGTTCCTGATGACTTTACATACCTTTAGGCAAACTTTATTTTTTAAATTTAACTCGTTTTAAACTACGTCCAATAGGGTGGAAATATAATATGTTTGCCGACATCGATTCTATAAAAAATCCATGCGCCATGTTTGTTTTTCCCTTTATAAAGATACAAACCTTATTTTCATAGGACGAATGTTCAATATTCATAAAACAAATGTTTTAAAACTTCTTATATGTACATACATATGTATGCATGTATGAACATACTTATACATACTATTTAATAGTTAAATAAATTTGGCTGCATTGGTTACATATTTATATTCAGAATTAATTTTTTTATTTAACTTGATAATTTTAAATGTAAAATATATAAATGCACATATTCAATTTAAATTTAAATTTATCAATTTTTTTAAACCTTATCTTTACCTATTAGCTCTGTTGGTTGGTATCCGACTTAAGAACTCGGAAAGCCTGCATCGATTAAGCTGAAATTTTGAAATATCATAAAATTCAGTTCCAGGATGGCTTTATATAAATATCGGCAACGCGCAGTTTCGGAGTGGCTCAGAGCGGGTCAGAGTGTAAGAAGAAAGCCTTTCCAGAGCTGTCAAATGTATGCTATTTAAGCAAATAAATAAAATAGTTGAATATCAGCTTCCGTATAAACGAGACGTGTATGTTCTGCCTCTCGTTCTTCAGTGAAAGGTTTATGCATTGCAATAAAAGTGTATTATTAAAGATTTAGCTGCGCCGTTTGCCAATTATAATTGGCTATATAAATATCTTGATCAAATCTGGAAGCAAACTTGATTCAGTTTGATATTAGATCAATCTGAACACAAAATGTGGATGCTATAACTACATACGTAGTCTCTGAGAAAAAGGCACTAGACGATACAAATGGACGAATGCACGGACTAAAGGACAGACCGATAGTCATACGTAAATATGTATATAGACCCTCAAATCTTTCGGAGATCAGACATTCGTTCGTGAGAGGAACAGACTAATCATTGAGATGCAGCACGGGAGACGATGACCAGAAGATAACGGAAACCGGAACGGAAAGTTGCGAGTTCACGCAACGGCAAACCAAAAAGAATTTATATCTATTCTGATGCTTTCTCTAAAGAGAGCCGAGCCGAGCCTCCTTCCTAACTTAACATTTATGAAAAGTATAACAATTAGAGGCTGGCGACTGCCACTACGCGTGTTACCATATATGTACACCGATAGAAAAAAAGCCCTGAAATTTTAATATTTTCACTCATTTATGGCATTGATTTTCATTAATTGTATTAATATTGAAAATTTTTCACTTACATATTGTTATAAATATGAAAATATTAAAATTTAATATATTTTATATTTAATTTAAGTATATTTCATATATAAATTTAATATATTATACTTATTTTATGGTGTTTGGTATTTCAATGTAATATATTATTTTAAAGTGTTTTGTATTAAGATTAAATATGAACGTATTAAAAAAAGCCATTTTAATACATTTATATTTGAATCAAAGTGAATTCTATTTAATTTGACTATGTTTGTATTTAAAAATCGCATTTTAAATTCAAATATGATTGTAGTTAATATTACTTTGGTTTTTTTCTATCAGTGTAATATGAATTTAAAATGGTTAATCCAACGATAAAAAGTGCCAAGTGTATGGTTTCAGATATTTCAATATCAATTTCATGCCACGCCTTCTTATATTTTCACATCTAATACAGCCAGAGTAAAAAAGAATATCGTAATTTCCTTTTGTTTGTTTGTTCTTGCTTTGGACAAGGTTGAGCAGGGAATGGACCAGTAACAGAGTCCAGTGGGAACGGAACAATTGACTCGACACTAAAATACCCCTTAGGTAGGAGGAGCGATGTCCTTGAGACATGCCGGAAATGAACATTGCCCATCTCTTATAATATATATATGTACGTATGTACGTGCTCTGTATTAACATACGTTTTCACAAAATTTAGTATACCCCCTTTGCTCTTTGAGTAGCGGGTATAAAAACGCTATCGGAATTTCTCTAGTTACCTCATCTGATTGTATTGGTGAGGGTGAGTGGGTGAGTTCTGCAACTGAAAGAAAACAAAATGGCTGGCCAAGCTCGGCCGATACAATCCACCCTCAGCTTGCTTGCGTAAGTTTGGGCAATGTAAAAGCGAAAAAAACGAAAAGTAGACAATCGACAAATGGGACAACTCTCCTCTCTCGAGTACAAAATGGTGTAGAGAAAAAAGAAAATGTGAAAAAAGTCCCGAGAAGGCTACTTATGGAAAGTTATTAGCTAAGAGAAGTTTTCCTTGTTTCGGCGATAGTAAATATCCAATCTAATGGATGACAAAGCGGGGCCGCACATTTAAAAAATAATTTCTATTAGCGAAATTCATCGACTTGGACGAAAAGGATACACAAAAACTTTGCTGATTTATATTGCAAGATTTAAGGTCAACTTTGTGATATTGTGCATATCCAATCTATGGGTACTATAGCCAAAATCGTGAAAATGATTGAAATATTGTTCTTTCTTGATGGAAGGAATTGCATTTTGGTTGTTCAAATTATAAATTATTCCCCAATAATAGTAACAATCACTTTGGAAACTTTTCATTTTGCTGCTAGCGAGGAAACCTTCTCTTCGATTTCTTCATCAGATAGGAAATTACTCAAAGCCCGCCCATAGTATGTATCCATAGTATATTCATTCGTGTCCACACTTCACAACAGTTGTATTATTTAAATAACTTGGCACTATGCTCTCATGCAGTTCCACTCAATTAATTATGATTCTATATTTGTGCTATTGTTATCCACATATTGTCGTAGGCAATTTTAATATTTTTTAACAACTCCGTAAGTAAAGATTGTCCGGTCTGTTTTTAGCAGATTTGGAAACGCCGCAAGACCGCCGGCTATCCATTCTGAACAAATGGTCAGTTTTATGTATGTACATAGGTGTGTATCGTGCATCCGTATTCGATTTTTGCAATAACATTCAACTGCTATGGCCCAGCGTCAAACTCTAAATGAGCCTACACGAGCTTTCCTGCCACGGACTGAATGTGTGCTAAAACCAGCCGAGAGTGAGCTGTGACTTTGACTCTGCTCCAGCTCCACGACGTTCACATGTGAGAGAGAATGTATGTACGAGGGTGAAAGAGGGGAGCAGCAAGAGCAACAGAAACGACAAGGACATGTGCTAAAGGGTTTTTGGGCCACGCAACGCCACGCCACGCATGGGCTAGGGCTAAGCTGAGGCCCTTGGGCACTGATGGGCTCGATGGGCTGGGCATGCATATGCTGAGAGGACACAACACGCAACACAAAACAACACAACCGGTCTGACTAGTTTACCGGTTCTGATTCAGATTGCTGAAGGTCGGGCGTTTATGCAAATTCAAATCAACTGACCCAACTCCAGTGCAGCCCTCTTACGGATTCTCCACTAGGTGTCCGTTGGGCTGTATTAGCCGGGCTGTGGACGATATCAAGCTGACGTGACGGTGGCGTCCAGCCAACAGTAACAAATACAATTTGAATACTCGCGCGGTGAGATTTTTGTGCTATCGGGGTCGTTCTGGATCTGGATAGGGTAAGCGTGAGAAAACCAGTTTTCCAGATGTTCCCTTCCTCGACCCTTTGGTCAGATCGTCCAGTGTCCGGTAACGGTCCAGGACTCTGGGCCCGAGTAAGCGCAGCTGCCTGCAAGGCTAGGTTCCGTTCCTCACAATGGCACCACGCGGAGGACGCAAAGGGTTGATGCGGTCTACACGGAACTCGAGATATAAAACTGATAATTTGCATATGAATCTTGGCGATCCCAAGAAGCGCATAGATGATATTTACCAACCCTAATGAAAGTATTGTAACCTGTGAGTGAGTGCTCCAGACGCTTCGAAATTTGACTGTGCTGTGCAATAGCGAACAGTATCTCGCGATTACCTAACATACATACATAGTACATACATATGTACTTGCTTACTTGTATTTCTACTTGTCCAGATACAAATGCGCAACCATCCTTAGTCGGTGTATACAATTATGCGCGACTGTACCCGGGACATCATTAGCGATGACTTCTTTCGTTCTCTAGCGCCATCCCGTTTGTACCCACGCCATTACCATCCATCCTCTTCCATCCCACTCCCACTCCCACTCCGACTCCCACTGCCATTTCTTTCCATCCGCGCCATGCTGATTTAAAAATTTAATGCCTCGCGGCTATTAATGGAGGAAAATGCTTGCGTAATAAAACAAAACGGCATTGTGGACCAAACCAAAGGAAGAGGGAGTGCCCACCACTGGCAGAAGGAGTGCCACCACCACAGGCATCGGGTGGTGGATGCCTGACCGGACCGACAGAAATGGGACGCAGAAAAGGCGATAGCAGGAGGCGAGAAAAATCATATGAAAAGAAATAAATATGGCGCGTGTTTTGCAAAATAAGAAATTTTAAATTCAAATATTGATGATGACGATGACGGCACGGCCCGACACGGCACCACGGTCATCCTCCAGCTCCAGCTCCTGTCCTCGTCTACAGGACAGGAACTGAACAGGCGCAGAGCTGAAAGGCGATGGAAGCCGGCTCGCCTTTCCTTGGCTGCCCTGCCAGAGGAGTAAGTGGAGGGGGATTTTTTTGATGCGAAGGAGATAGAGTGGGGTGGACAGTAATGGTTTGGCGAGGGTGCGGGCGGACCAAGTCGCTCAATTTTCCTCCTTTCGGTTCTCAAATCGTACGAGGGTGGATCCGTAAGTCTGAGACCTTTTGAATATCCCGCCACTTTATTGATATGGAAATGGCGAATATTATGCCAACTTATTGGATCGATTTAATGAACGACAGTATTTGGGCCAGAAACAAATTTTTTTAACCACAATAATGCAACATGTTCAGTTTCGAAAATCCATGAATTATGTATGCTCCCTTACCCACCGTATTCTAAAAAAAAGCCTATTTTGAGGACCTCGACAAATTCTTTTTTTTTTTAAGGGATACAAAATTTGGAGACGTGCTGAAAGAAGTATATACATATGTACTATATAGATCTAAAATAAGACCATGTTGATAAATAAAATGATTGTGTATCCTACAACCTGTTCTTTATCCAAAAAGTCTCGGACTTATTGATCCGCCCTCGTACTTGCTATCTGGCCTTGCCTTTGGTGGTTGGTTTTCATCTTATTTATTTAAATTTTTTTCCCCCTTTCTTATGAAACGGCAAAGGAATACTTTGAAGAGTAGACCAGTCCAACACAGCCCTGGTCTTAGTTTTCAATACAAATTTGTCCGTATTTCATCGAAAAAGTATATTTGCCTGGGTAAAAAATTATACATACCTACATACATACATATGAATGTAAGTACATATGTATTGTATTGAGAAACACTTGTTAATTTTTTAAGTTTAGTCGTTCCAAATAGCTGGCCTATATTTAACTTGTGTATGTATGTACGCAGTATTTATGTCGACATATCAATCTTCCAGAATATTTCATTTCGATTTTTCCACGTTACTGCTTCGTGCCGTGGTACTAGTACTGTCCCATTCAACACGATTT
This sequence comes from Drosophila subsilvestris, assembly GCA_035043285.1. Taxonomy (NCBI): domain Eukaryota; kingdom Metazoa; phylum Arthropoda; class Insecta; order Diptera; family Drosophilidae; genus Drosophila; species Drosophila subsilvestris. The sequence goes on from JAWNNB010001692.1 coordinate 761,482, forward strand.
CCATCCCCCATCAACAGCAGCCCCAGCTCTTATTGTGAAACCCCCCCGCCCTTTCAGCTAACGGTTTTATTCGGACTGTGTCCCCGTTTTGCCCTTGCTCCGTCGTCCCCATTCCGTAATTCTTCAACTTTTAAGTACTTTTACGCGAAGAGAAAAATTTATTCAATAAACTTGGCTTGGCACTTGCAAAACAATAGCAATGAAAGCTTGCCGAGGGCTGCATTTAAATACGAGATGTCCCACGTCTCCGGCCCTAATATACAGGGACGTAGGTACTATCAGCAGGCAAAAGTATAATTTCTTGCAAGTATTGTTGCAAGTAATATGCAAAACGTAAGATTTCCATAGGTTGTATCATACGAGTATAAGGAGAACTTTTATGTCAAGCTATCTTTTATTTTTCCATGCAAAACTTTGTGTTGTGTAACTGAACCACCACCAGGAATAAGAGAGTAAGTCGAAATTAAAAATGTCCCGTAAACAGCATACAAAATTTCACATAATCCAATGAATAGGTTGCAGCCAATCATTTTTGGTTTTGTTGTCGTTATTTGTATACCTGGTTTTTCATTGTGTATGTATGTACCTATATACATATATATATCCATATGCATGCAAATATTATAAATTATGTACTAGGGGACAAGTTCCGTGTCCAATCGCTTCGCTCGTTCGCCAAACCCCAGGTCTTCTAAACTTATTTATTTTTCTTTATTAAAAGGATATTTTTGTTTTAAGCTTGTTTCATATTTTAGTGTCCATAAAAAACACAGTATCGTATTCTTCATATTCATAAAAACATGACTAAACCAAAAATGTTGGTCCTCACCGCCCCTGAAGTATATTCGTAAAAACTGATGTGCTTCACTTGGCACTTGCCTACTTCGTGGCAAACTTCTCCTTTTATGTTAAATTTTATGTGGAATTGTATTGTTGACCATTTGCCGCAGTATTGCTAATAACTATTTCTATTGCTACGAACGATGTCATTTGAAAACATGATTTCGAATTTTCGAATGGACTTCAGGAAGATGTTTAAATCTGGATCTGTGCCGATGAGCAAGCTGTTCAATGGTTCCGGTGCTGTCTAAATTTCAGGTACTTGCACCATATACGGCTTGGGAGGAGTTCAACCACAAACACCGTGATAGGAGATTTTTATATACAAAGATAGATAACATTTACTATTGCGCGCTGTCCCAGTAAACACCGAACGCAGGAAAATAAGGCCAAAATGAAGAAAGGAAGAATCCTGTCGACATCTTTATTGTGGTCTCCGCTAACTCAAGCTCCTACGTCGGCGTTTTTATTTAGCATTTGTTGATTTTTCCTGGGCAAGCAAACCAATCCAATCTAATCAAGTAATACTATGGGAGCGTCGTGGAATAAATATTACATGCAAATGAAGTGTCGAAATAAAATAATTAATTGTCATAAGTCAAGGAAAGTCAAGGAAAATTTTTTTTCCAAACTCAAGCGCTTAAGTTCAAGACCCAAAACAGACCGACAACTGGCTATTGTTGCTGACAAAAAAATAATACGTACATATGTATGTGTATGTGTATGTGTTAAGATACATATATTTTATTTTAACTTTTGTTTGTCAAAAGATGTATTTTCTTGGAATTAAATATTTCATTATACATAGGTACAGATGATTATTTTTGTTCTCCAAATTTGTATGTATTTGCATATCGACTAACTCTGTTATTTTAGCATATACTTTATTGACTTATTTTATATAAATATAATTTTTATGAATGGTTCAAGTGATACGGACGTTAATTTAGTGAGGAAGAAAATTCTTTAAGAAGCAAGACAGCGATTTTGATCGAAGATCTCTACGCTTCAGCACTCGGACGCTTAAATGCAATAATTCAAAATGTTTTCTCTCCCATCAACGATTCGATTTTCATTGGTCCGTGAAACAGGAATTTCTCTCTTTCCCCTTACTGGAAATTGAAGGGGTGTGTATCGAAAAATGGTCCTTATTTCCAGCTCGATATTCGTTTAAGGGAGTAGCTAAAAGAGAGGATTTCCCTTAAGAGATAAAGCTCCTGCCGTTTCGCTGTGTCACATTCTCGTTGTAAGGATAATTGCAGGGATGAAGCATCAAAAATAAAACATCGCAAAGGCGTATGCACAAGTTTAATTACCGAGAACTTAAGTGTATACAATAATTTTAGATTTTTATTTGATATAGAGACTATCGGCCCCAAACATTTCAAGTTTCACAATAAAATCCATTACGATCCGTTGATGATTGTCCAATATGTTGATGTACTATCTGTATCTCCTCCCAAGCTGTATTTGTGTAACGCACATAAAGTATACATATATGTACATATATTCTAGATCAGCATCAAAAGCCGAGTCGATATAGCCATGTCTGTCTGTACGTCTTGTTTGATGCCTAGTTCTCAGAGCAACCTGTTTTTTTTTGTCCAGACTCGTGATATCACACTGCTATAACTTCCCAACATGCCATCAATAATTTCTCTATTTCGGCATATAGAAAAAGCTTAGCTTAGCATACCGAATGTACTTAGTCTCCAGAAATGAAAAAAAATACAATCAAAATTACAATTACAGTGACAAACTGTAATAATATTTTATGAGAGGCAAATTTTGAAATTCACTAGTTCTTCGGTAGATTTCATAGATACCAAAATCTGCAACAGCACAGTGAAAGTACGATCGATGTGTTGGCACAAATGTTCTACATATGCTAAAATAATTTATTATGTGCATACATACATACATATGTAAGCGTTCGAGCTTGCGAGTACTAGTCTAGTCGCACTATGATATGTACCTGATATGTTCACCAGAAATTATCAGAAATATTATGAACATGTGTTAATAATGGTATACATACATATGTATGCACTTATGAATGTACATCAAATCTATGCTGATAAGACATTTCTAGTTGGTTCATATTGTATTTAAAACAATCTCCCAAGTAATAAACTACATTTATTAAGACAGTTTAAAACGTTAGTTGTCCATTAGAAAATTACCAACAATATTCTTATTGTAGAGGCTTCATTTCTTAGCTAGTCTGATCTTTTTTAGCACAGAGTTACATTTATTCGGCCTAAACAGTGATCGTTAAGTTGTAATGCAATACTCTTGGGCAATAACTATCACAGCATGATATAATCATGGATCTGGATATTTGAATTGCACTAATACACTTTCATTATTGAAAAAAATGTTTTAAATAATTATAATATAGAACATACGCGGACATGTGTATTTTTTATCAAAGCAAACAATGAAAAATATCTATTCATATGTATAATCTGGACTTTGATCGTTAAATAAATTATATATTATTTTAAGCAATTTGTATGGAAGCTTGTAAATTTGTGTATATCTTTATATGTACTATTTGCGCGTTATGTTATGGTAACCGCTCACAATATTACGTTGGTGTTCCGTTGAATAGTTTAGGTATACTCTTTATTGATTGCACCTTTAAGAACTGATTTTTTTGTTGTAATAATACAAATTTAAATAATATTAGAAATAAATAAAAATAAAACGAGACGGAACGTGAGTCGCTTCTAGTCGCGACTCTACTTTTATACCCGTACTCAGTTAGCATATAAATTTGTGAGATTATGATTGAAATTTAAAAAAAATTTAAATATTTTACATTTTACATTTTTTTGCTACATTTTTTAACTACATCTACATCTAAAATGTAGATTATACATGTAGAACAAATATTCTACATCTACATTTTTTACATGGTTACTACACGGTAACTACACATTTACTACATTTTACTCACATATGTTTTAGTCACTTAAGTTTAGCTTTCTGGCAGCCCTTACGGTCCTTCAACCAGCGACATCTGTTGGGCTGTAGATAGCTATGTTTTGATGGCGGCGAGCTTTTGTCAGAGATTGGGCTGTAGGTAGCTATGTATAGTTTGATGGCGACGAGCTTTTGTCAGTGAATATCGAAGTTAATGCAATGAAATAATGAAAGTTATCGATGAAATAATGAAAGTCATCAATAAAAAAATGATTATGTTAAACTTAGTATTTTTTTAGTATTTTTATCTCCGATTGAATTTATTAATAATATTCATTTTTAATTAGATTTATTTTTTTAATTAGAAATAATTTTATAATTTATTATTTTGGGTCACAGCGGAAATAAAACGTTCAATTTTAATTACCTACATTAACCGGTATTTTAACTGTAATGAATGAAGTTGGTTCTACAAATTTATATTAAATAAATAATTATATATTTAATTACGATTTATTATATTTTTGTATATTATGGGCTTTTTTAGTTAAAATACCTATGTATATTTTGGTTATTGCGAGCTATTTTATTTTTACAATTAATAAATTTACAATATAGATTTGTATGAGTTAGAATTAGTTTAGTTGGTGTTTTAGTTAGATTAGTTTACGTCAAACTGATTTAAAATCTGTAATTGCTTATTCATCAGTTGCTCATTTAGTCTCTAGAATAATAACGAAGACTCTTTATATCTCGGTTTCTTGTCCGATTTTAGAATACGACCCTTGTGCATGGTGCCAGTAGAAAGTACAAAAGGACAGCATGGAATCTGTCAAAAAGGTGTTTTTGCCTTGGGCTGTTTTAACTTGAATGCATATCTAATTTTACTATCTTACCCAATATGTATTGCTGATTACCTTCTTTAGCTAACCGTAGAAACACTCTTTGTGTGATATTTTTGACAACAGGATAAGGAGCGACATAGATAGTCCCTAAACTATATACTTTCGTTCCTTTGTTCCTTCATCATCCTAAAATGCCAACACTAACATACCAATCCCCGAATTAGTATTAATATTTGTTTTTTAAATGCGTTCCAAACTCTTAGCTCTTAGCCCCTCGGTCGGCAGTTGCGTTTCTTGATGGGATTCGCTTGCATCGGGATGGGATGGCTACTTGATGGTGCAGTGCAGTTATCTCAGCGTCATAAAGAGGGAGGGGAGCCTGGCTGCTTCCTTAAAAAATATTTGTTTAAGGGTCGGCTAACTTCAAGAGAACGTAAGCCTCGATTAAGCATCGATGCAAACTTCGTTAACTTCCTTACTGGGCTTTCTTTGTTTTATACAAAAGTTTCTTAGCTTCAGAAAATGTTAATGATAATGTTTTTGTCCATTTCTTAGCATCGCAGTCCCTAGAATAATTTTTTACTTTTTCCTTGCCTTCCGTGCGAATAGTTTCCACCGAAATTCGTTTATACGAGTATGTACAAATGTATATTCACTGTACATATGGCCATACATACATATGTACATACATAGTATGCGTATGATTTTTACGTTTTACGTGTGTACACCGTACCGAGCGGATTGCCGCGAAGCATTTCTTGCGTCTTGGGGATACATACATACATACAAACCGCCTCTTGGCCATGTTTCTCCTTCGCTTTCCCCATTTCTTTCTCATGTCCTTCCTCCTTGTCCTTCCTAAAACTTCTTCCATGGGGCGAAGAACGCGAGTTCTAACAACCAATCAAATTGCGCTGCCTGGGCGTCCTTTGCGCGTCCTTTGCGTTTGGGGGGTGAATACTTTCACACACACACATATATACATAATATATATATGTATATATTTATATATATATATGTATATAAGTACAATATGTGCTAGGACAATATAATGAGGAAAATCTCGCGGGCTGTGGTTATGCATATGTATTCCATTCCTGAGGAGAACGACAAGAAAATTTAGGAATATTTTTAAGACATGAGCATGGGCCTTGGAACGAAAACCGAAGAAGTGTCGGTGGAGTGGAGGTGAAGTGTAGACAGTCATTTTAGCTTTTTCGACACAACTGTACTGGGTGGATAACTGGGGTGGAAATGTGTGTGCTCAAAGTAAATTGAATAAAAAGACGAACACGAATACTTATTTGATTAAAATACACTTTCTATGCTTTTCTTGTAACTCAGTAACTTTGACGTGAAAAACAGCACATTCAATGATACAAACTGGCACTATTTTAGAGGAACCGGAGGCATACGTCCTGTTCCTAACTATACATACACATATGGGCTAATTCGAAAATTTGTGAACCAAAATCTAAATGTTTTTTAATGGAATAATAGGTTACATATTCAAGCTTCAAAAGATATGGTTCAGCAATATGGTTTTACGGTGGTTTGTTTTTTTTTACCTACACGTACCTCTTGCTAGCATTTATTTGTGTACAAAAATGGTATCTTCCATGGCCAAAAAAGTGGGCAAGTATTGAGCAGTATTGAGCGCCTAGCAAACCTTAAAACTTGTTAAAATCATACTTGTAAGTTATCTAATATATATTTACAAATTTACAAATTACAAATTGAAATACATCTTAAATGTAGACTATATATATATAGAACAAATATTATACATCTACCATTTAGATTCTACATCTCCTCCGCTAGGGGTTGCTCGCGCATTGCACAGGGCAGAGTGTGTGCGAGCGAGACAGAGAATGAATATCGTCAGCATCGCCAGAGGAGGTGGGGGAAGCAACTGAAAATTAATTTCTTTATTCTGGCTATAATTATGATCCGATCTGATTCAGATTCGGCAATCTGATAGATATGGTCATTCTCTACGATACTGCGTTTTTAGTTTTTTCGTATCTTCAAAATTGTGGCTGCCACAGATTTTCGTCCTTTGTAAAGGCGGAAGAGGGCGGGGCGAAATTTTGAAATACACTTGTAACAGTGTGATATCACATGAGTCTGAAAACAAAATTTGGTTGCTCTAGCTTTTATAGTCTCTGAGAACGAGGCGCTCATCAGGACGGACAGACGGACAGACGGACGGACGGACGGACAGACAGACATGGCTCTATCGACTCGGCTATTGATACTGATCAAGAATATATATACTTTATGGGGTCGGAAAATTTTCCTTCTCTGCGTTACCGCAAATACAGTATACCCCTTAACTCTTTTTGAGTACGGGTATAAAAAGATTTGTAAATACATTATTATACCCGTACTCAAAAAGAGTTGAGATACTGTATTTGTGGTAAAAGTCGATGTGTGTAACGCAGAGAAGGAAAATTTTCAAATATATATATTGATCAGCTTCCGAGTGTCTGTCTGTCCGTCTGTCCGTCTGTCCGTCTTGATGAGCGCCTCGTTCTCAGAGACTATAAACTGGCACAAGCACCGACGATATCACACTGTTACAAGTGTATTTCAAATTTCCGCCTTCACAAAGGACGAAAATCTGTGGCATCCTACAGATACGATAAAATAACGCAGTATCTAGAGCCGATATCAGATTGCCGAATCTGAATCGATCGTGTAGAACAAGAAATTTTTTCAGTTGCTCCCACCTCTGGCGCTGCTGGCCTCATTCTCTGTCTCGCTCACACTGCCGCAATGCGAAGAACTGTAGGGTAAATGGTAGATGTAATTGTTCTAGATGTGTGTATACATTTTAGAAGTAGATGTAGTTAACAGATGTAGCAACAAAATGTAAAATGTAAAATTTTTTTTTAAATTTCAATCATAAGCTCATAAATTTATATACTGACTGAGTACGGGTATAAAAGTAGAGTCGCGACTAGAAGCGACTCACGTTCCTTCTCGTTATTTTTTATACCCGTACTCAAAAAGAGTTAAGGGTATACTGTATTTGTGGTAAAAGTCGATGTGTGTAACACAGAGAAGGAAAATTTTCCGACCCCATAAAGTATATATATTCTTGATCAGCATCAATAGCCGAGTCTCTGTCTGTCTGTCTGTCTGTCCGTCTGTCCGTCTGTCCGTCTGTCCGTCTGTCCGTCTGTCCGTCTGTCCGTCTTGATGAGCGCCTCGTTCTCAGAGACTATAGAAGCTAGAGCAACGAAATTTTTTCCAGACTCATGTGATATCACACTGTTACAAGTGTATTTCAAAATTTCGCCCCGCCCCCTTCCGCCTTCACAAAGGACGAAAATCTGTGGCATCCACAATTTTGAAGATACGAAAAAACTAAAAACGCAGTATCGTAGAGAATGACCATATCTATCAAATTGCCGAATCTGAACCAGATCGGATCATTATTATAGCCAGAATAAAGAAATTAATTTTCAGTTGCTTCCCCCACCTCCTCTGGCGCTGCTTACGCTATTCATTCTCTGTCTCGCTCGCACACACTCTGCCCTGTGCAATGCGCGAGCAACCCTAGCGGAGGAGATGTAGAATCTAAATGGTAGATGTAGAATATTTGTTCTAGATGTATTATCTACATTTTACATGTAGATGTAGTTAACAAATGTAGCAAAAAAATTTAAAATGTAAAATTAAAATTTTTTTTTAAATTTCAATCATAAGCTCATAAATTTATATACTGACTGAGTACGGGTATAAAAGTAGAGTCGCGTCCAGAAGCGACTCACACGTTCCTTCTCGTTATTTACAAAATTTGGCGTGATGGAGAAAGCGTAACGTCCGTAATAGACAAAAATTAAGATTTATTTTCAACGGGAGTACTTGTCGTTCTTTTCTTTGCTGGATTAATATGGTCATATATTGCACTTTATTTGTTGTATATGAACTTTTTTTTCCATTTTTTGTAACGTCCGTAACGGAACTTCAAAAAGTAAGTTATAAAGAACTCTCAAAGAACTGCATTTGGCAATTTCATGAAATTATACTAATGTGAACCAGCTGCCGCTAGTCAATTTGAATAAGCTAATTTGCGTCCAATGTAACGTCCGTATCGCAGGATTAGCCCATACATATGCATACATATTTACATAAATGTACGTATGTATATTATGCACATATCCAAAATTTGTTTAGTATTGACTTTTTTCTCTTTATTGTCGCTTTAATATTTGTGCGATCACAGCCAGTCTAAAATGTTTTACATACATATTTTCCTATGTATATGAAAAATTTAATTTACACCTTTTACAATTTTTGGGGGCGAACTTGAAACAAACTCGATATTGTGTGATGCCAAAAAAAATCTGTTTGCTCTAGCTTTGGCTCCGCGATTAAGGGCCTCACTACTGGCAGAAAGACCTTCAATGTCATATAGACATAGTCTCGGTGATTGATGGTGACGAAGAATTTGTATGCTCTATAGGGACTGCAAATTTCATTTTCTTAGTACGAGTATGTAGTGGGAAAGCAAGTGTGTCATTTTGTGATAATGGCAATATTTCGAAACAGTCTGACTTTTAGAACAACAACGAAACACAAAAATCTACCCTTGAACATAAAAAAGAACATGCCAAAAGGAACTTAAATCAACAATGGCTACGCAAAATGGCCACCCACTCTAGTGGTTGAACCACCACCCCCTTGGCATGGGACAAGGAAGACATCGGACGTTTTAATTTAAATTTCAATATTGAATAAAAGTTTTTCTGTTGAGCGGCCAAGATGCACAGAAAATCTTTTCCGATCCCATAAACTATGCATGTTTCTTCTTGATCAGTGATGTTCGTCGCCCAAAGTTTGTTTCAATGTAGAATGTAATTTGGAATGTAGTTGCATTTCTCATGATTTTTCCATTTTTCCAACAAAATGCCATCTGACTAATGTTTGAATTTGAACTTTGAAGACTTTGGTGATAAACCAAAAATAGTTTTTTCTTTACTGTTTACTTTAACACACACAAATCGACCAAATTGCAGTCCTTGCTGATGCAAATCGGTATGAAAACCTCTCAAAATCAGTCACAAAACGTGTAACATACATTTTACAAATAGTTTTGTTTGAGATATTGTTCATACAAAAACACTAAATAGTAAAATTCAGATTGAAAAAGGAAGGTGAAAACGCCTGTTAACATACCTACTAAATATATGTAGAGCACAAATATCATACAAATCGGTCAAGCTGTTTGGGAGGAGCTTAAAAAAAAACACAGCGACACGAGATTAGAGAAAATATAATATCTATAAAAATACTATAGGTAGGGAGAGGGCCCGGTTGTGGACCACGTTTTTTTTTTGCTTCATAACTTTTGATCAATTGCATATTATACAAACATATTTGTAACAACTTAAAGCTAGAGGTATTAGTTAACTACCAGTGAAGAACTAAATTGATTCCTTCATTCTGAAAAATTTTATTAAGAATTTAGTGAAGTGAACTTTTTTGAGAAAAAAAAATATAGGCCTAGTTGTGGACCACCCTGAAAAATACGCCTACAATTAAACAATATGAAAGAAAATCACCACAAACAACGATAAATTGAAAGTTTATTTACTTCAAGAGCCTACTGGCATAAAGGAAAAGAAGGATGACACTTTTTAACAATAATCATCGTAGTCAGAGTCGCAGTGCTTTCATGTGAAGTAGCTGGCACACATATAAGCGCACTTTAAATGCACCAGACGACTACATACATTGCATTTAATGGAGTTTGCGGCGGGTAATGTCCTTGGCAGTAGGTGCAGACAGATGATGCGAAAATCCTCATCTTCGTCCGAAAGAGCCTTGCTTCGTTTAGCTTCGTTTGGGGAGAAACAGATGCCTGGCTTTTTCTTAGCTTCGCATCTTTCTCAGCTGCTTTGTTCTTCAAAGAAGCAACGCACTGTGGTGAGGTAAGCACGGAGCTTTTCATTGGCATTCTTCCACGATTCGAAGGCTTCTGTGGAGTAGCCGTTTGCAGAGGACCAATGTCTTCTAAAAGTGACAGGCAGCTCGTTAAAGATGCTCCTGATGATAACGCCAGAGAGAGAAATAGCTAAAAGCTCATGACCCATCGCAAATATCTAAATCAGTTTGATATTCTGTGCAGCATGTACATTGTGTGATTGTATGCGTGAAATGAGATCGCATACGTCACACGTACACGATTCGTCTAAACTCGATATCAACCTTAAAGCTCTGACTAATGTAAAGTGGTTTAAATGTTATCATTTTGCTAAAAAATACCATAAACAATGATATTATGCAGTTTCGTAACCAAATACACGCATTAAATACAAAAAATCAGGTGGTCCACAACTGGTATCATGGCGTTTGTTCACAACCGGGCAAAACAGACAATTATTCCAAAAAACCAAAAAAATCTGATCTGCATATATTTTGACCACACTACACGAAAAACAAAACAGTAAAATTGTTGGACAAAATTTACATTCATTTTTTCGCACTTCAAAAATAATAAAATTTACTTCCAAGTTTTTTTTTTCCCAATTTTTTTTTATAATGCTCACAGCACTTAGACCAAAGCATCTATTTGTTTCGGAATAAGCACAAAAGCTGTGTATTGTGAACGAATATGACTCCCAATACTCAGATCAGTAGCATCTGATTGCTTTCTAAGTTTTTGGGGGGTGGTCCACAACTAGTACCTGGTCCACAACAGGTCAATCTCCCCTATAACTTCAATCGTATTTACCGGTTCTCTGTTACAGCTAGTACTCTCGATAATAGGCTTCCACAGATATCTAAGGCTGTCATAAGGAAAACAAAGAGTAAAAATACAAAAATGAAAACATAATACAGAAAATAACTATATTACTTTCTTTCTAGTACTTTTTATGTGACTGGAAGACTGTACTTAAGGCTTTTAGTGGTGCTGAAAAACACTTTCCGAGTGTAATATACTAGATACATATACATGCATACATACATATGTATGTACATATGGATATGCATAAACTTTCAAATATGTATCTGTTGGGTGTTCAGACTCCGACTCCTTCCAATAGTACATGGGAAGGGGAATGTACACCCAGTACACCCAGCTCCCAGGTTCGTCTCCATGTACGTTATGTGCTTGCGTTGCTCTTGACTTGGCTTGGGAAAAGAGCTAAGAAAATCGCAGAAAATAATTTTCACCAATGGTGAGCCAAGGACGATGCGGAACAGGACGCGATGTGCCTATTGGCTTCGCTTCTTTCATGCCTTCCTATTTCGCGCAGGACCTTCGCGTCTTTCCACCATTTAGTCTGCAGCTAAATTTAGTTTTTCGCGTTCCACGAAATGTTCCTTTTTGCTTCGCGCGATTTTAGGGGTGGTGTGCTGTCGTTGCCCACTTTCATCACTCCTTTCTTTCAAAGCATACCAAACGTAAAAAAAAAGGCCAAAACAGCCCGTTTGTGGATAGATTTTCGAGAAACATTTCTCATTCTATATTGAAAAACCAGTCTATCCAGAAAATTTTCTCACCAATTTAAAACCTTTTCTTGGGTGCAAAAGGACAATAAAACTTTAAAATCTTGACCGTTTGACCACCAAGACAACACAACCCTTGTCGACGTCGAACAACTTTTTTCTCATGGAACGACACTAGACAGTGCCAATAGGAGATGAGATTCGTTTCGGAGGGTTTTCGTGAAATGGAATCGAATAAGAACAATCAGTACAGCAAATTGTTTTGATTTGTATTTGTCTGTCGAGATTCCTTGAGGGGAGGATGAAGTGTAATTGCCAAATCTGAATTTATTTTTTATGCCGCCTGGTGGGAATGGCATGTTTATCGAGGTATAAATCTACGGTAGTTGCCTCTTTATGTTTTTGACATATTCTAGTTTATTTTTAATATAATAAAGCTCAAAAGAAGAGCTCCTTCCGATTATTCTTATAATTTCCATATAAGAAAGGTTTAGCTCCCTACATGTAGACATTTTTGTTTTTTCTTCGAATGTTAATAGGCTTTTTGTCTCAATTTTAGCTAAAATATTAACTAGATACCATAAACTAATTTTACAATATTTTTGCGGAACGATTGGGTTCCAAAATCTGTTAAAAAAAAGCGCAAAAGATGCTGTTCTTAATCAAGTGACCCAAAAAATATTTCGATGAGCTTTACAATAAAGCGCAATTAAAAAAAAACGGTAATCGCTCATGTCTTCATTTTTTGTTTGTAAACAGAGCTTAATGAATGGTTCTTTGATGGAAAAATAGAATCAATGCTCTAGCAGTTAAGGGAGATTTGCAAAATCAAAAAGTGTAAACGAAAAACGGTGTATGTATAGCAAATGATACTACGATACAATTTTTATTTATTTTAGCTGAGATTTGTATCTATTGTTGGGCATGTACATCCAAATCCACATGTACTATGTAGATATTGATCGACCCAAAGTAATAATCTTTAGGAAAAACGTTAAAAATAAATGTTTTGTATTTTCGTCGGACCGATGAACTGAGTCTCAGTTTGGATAAGGATAAAAAGTTGTTTTTATTAAATCCTCCGTGTATTTTTCGAGATATTGCAAATTAACCTTTCCAAATTGTTGTCTAATATCTTAACCGCACGAAGCTCGTCAGATTTGAGTCTCCGAATAGCCAGGGAGTGCCATGGCTGACTAAGATGGCAGGTATGGTACTATGTGTGTTTTCAAAGGTCAAGGACAAGGATAGTCGATTTGAATCCAAGTTCAATATGAAGACCGTATCCATTAGATATGTAGGTGTGTGTGGTGAGGGGCAGGGGGGCTCCTAGAAAGTTCAAAACAGATTTTCCCGCCAGACAGATGCAGATGCATTCGATTGTGTTGGCTTTGGAGCGATTTAATTTTCAATTTCTGAAAGACTCACCAATGACCACCACTTCTTTGTAGGCAAGCAGGAGCCGGAGCCGGAGCAGGAGCAGGAGCATGCGCAAGATATACGAGTTTTTTGACCAGTGGCCAAGCGGTTTCAAAGAGAAATTTTCCTCTCTTATTGCAATAAAAGAGTTGTTTTTGCAACGCAAAAGGCAGCTTTAGCAGGAGTCGAGTCAAGTTTAGCGGGTCAAGACAGCCAGTTTGCAGCAGCCCGGATCCAAATCAAAGTGAAGTGGGTGCCGTCCATAGCTTAACACCATAGTTCTATCTGATCTGGGTCAAGTTTAAACAGTTTATTACCATAATGTATCCGATCGCAGATCGGAGCACACAAATCGTAAAGTTAAACACACAAATATCGAAAGAACCCGTTTTACAAATGGAAAACCAAGTCTTCGATGTACTATAAGGGAGGTCAATGAGGTTACTTTATTGGTTTGATAACTTCCAATATTATAAATAAACAAAACAAAACAAAAATAAGAGGCAGGGCAGACGCCTTTTCACCGAAATCATAATATCCCTCTTCAAAGTGCATTTCCAGTTCTATAAAGTGTTTTCCCATCGACAATGCTACATACGTCACTCTGTCATTCGCCTATCTGATTCTATGTATGCTAACTTATTTCATATCCTTGCAGGGAATGGTAAAACTGACCTGACCAAATGGATCTCCGACCACATCAAGGCAATAGTGCACTAAGATATTGAGATAAATTTTCTTGGTTTCAATCTACAGAACTCTAATTAACAGCACAGCTGCTTCGGCACTCTTATTCACGAAATAATTAATATATTCGATATTTTTATTTTGATCACACTATTATCTATATATGAATGTATATATGTATGTACTGCATTGTAGCATTGTAGCAAAAATCTCTCTATCTGTCCAATCAGACATCTATTGAATTAAAGTTGAATGCAGCTTGTAAAGTCAATCAACGTTAGGTGCTTATCATCTTAAAAGGTTTAGTCTGATGAGTTTAATTGTAATGTATCAGGATGGGTTGCCAAAAATGTCTCAACCCGGCCTCAATAAATCAATTAATTCTTAAAATGTTAAACCCATATTAATTAAAAACAATATTTTACTGGGATACTATACCGCAAAAACTTAGGCAAAATATGATGTATGTACATACATATGTATGTACGTTCCAAAAATAACTTAAAAGTTTAATATATTAAAATCGCGGATTTGGGCTCCATTATCTTCAAATCCAACAACAGCGCTGTACAATTTAAGACACCTACATAGAGTAGAACCAAAAGAACCATAACTAAAAATAAAATGTTAAGGCAAAGCAAAATGATAATAGAACAAACATACAAATAATTAACAAAAATAATACATATGTACATATGTATGTAAATAAATGAAAGAAAGAACATTTAAAAATATCGTATCCTATTAAATGAATTAGTTACTAACTCCCAAAAACAGGTTTATTATAGTGACTGTACCAAGTATTAGTTAGTGATTAAATAATAAGTTTTATTTGTAATATTCTAGTGCTCGCAAGGATTAGATTCATGAACAATCCAATGCAGAGTTACTTTTCTGAACCATAAGGTTTCGGGGCGCTACCGAAGGGGAACCGTTAGGGATCCAAATATATGTACATACATATGTACATATGTACATCCCAGGATATCAGGATATTTTTAAAAATTAAAACTTTATCATATTCCGCGTATTTACTATTTATCATGTGAAATCAAATGGAATAATCGAATAAAGCATCATAGGAATTTTGGCTTTGGAATTAATATTTAAAATTTAACGTTACCCAAGAAGTTCGCCCCAACCTTTGTAAGTCACTGTCAACAGCTATGATAATAAACTTTCTTACAAAATATACGAAAACTCACGCTCCTTGGTCGAGGGGCGTGGCCTCGCTGCCACGGTTTAAAAACTTCACACACACGCAGCGCAGAACTTGAATGGATGGATGTATGAGTGTGAAGCAGGGCGTGGCTTGGGTTTGGGTTTGGGTTAGGGTTAGGGATAGGGGTGTGTATAATTCTTCTTCATAGAACTTTCCGGTTGAATCTGCGTGTTGTTAAGCCTGAAGCTATGATTATCTAATCAAGGAAAAAATCCAAGTATTCAGACATACATACATATGTACATATGTATGTATGTATACTTAGTTAGTTAAGATTCCCTCAAGCCATAGCCATGTAGTGGGGCAAATAGTACATATGTACATATGTACCGTCTTCTGCCTTATGTATTGGATGTTGACGTGCTTGCTTCATCTGCTAAGTTTATAGTCGAAGACAATTCGGGGTACATGACCATACATACATATGTAGCTATGTATGTATGTACTGAGTCTACTGAGTCCGCCCAAACATGTTCTGGTAAACTTTCGTTTACTATGTACAAGACTCTGTATGTACATTTAAGCATGTGCATCAACACAGACAAAAAACACCCTCATTATGTTAAGCAGCGCAGTCCAAGTCCAGAGCAGAGCAGAGCAAGCAGCCTTGGGGTTGTTGGGGGTCATATTTGGAAAGAAGAAGAAAATTAAGCGAACCAAACGCAACGTCAAAGAGAGGAAAAGGACACCAGCAGGATGGCGGAAAAACTTAAGACACGACCCAAGGCGGTGGCAGTGGTAATAGTACATACATATGTATGTATAGGTATACATTTACATCAAAAGATTCTTGAAAGTATATTTATAATGAATGGACAATAAATCGCACAATAATCAATTCTTTAATTTAATTAATTAATATAAATAATTCCCAACAAAAACAAGAAACAAAAAAGGAACAATTTAAAATTTCATAGCATCGAGATTTGTAGGGTGAGCGTTAGTTCAGGAAGTGGCCATCGCGGACTGGCGCCACTGAGCGCTACATGACATGTAGTTGTTTTCTTCTGCTATTACAACCTATTATTTCCTGCCTGCTATCACATTCTGCAACCATGGCACATATATGTATATGTATTTACTGACTCGCGTGTAGATGCCAGGGAGGCCGGAGAGCTTCTTCATTCTTTATATTTCTTTATATTTTGACAGTGGCCTTACGCAGGACATCCACACGTTCGCCCTCCGCTTGGTTTTTATGGGTCCAACCCCAGCCGGAGACGATGCCGTACTCCTGTCCAACACAGCTCGGTTGCACATGGAATGTAAAGCTGACGGGCAGGACGAGTTCCAACAGGGCTATATCGAAAGAATGCCATGCAACTGTTCCAGAAGATAAATATATATTTGAATATCTACCAATATAATGCTGAACATTATTAGTGTCGAATTGCGGATGCGGCACAATGGTCAAGTCGATGGCGTCAGCGTGGGCGTGGTGTTCCTCGCCTCTTCCGAGCACGACGCTCCTCGGGCCAGGAACAAACTTAGGATGCCCCTAAGCTGCCTCCTCCAGCTGCTCGAAGAAAACTTCCTCTTCTCTTCACAGAATTCTATACAAAAACAATTCACAATTCGATCCCTTGAACAATACTCCCAAAAAATGTTGATGATGCTTTGGGGGGACCTAAGCATTCAGCACTCATTCTTGTTTCACAGCCGATGCATTATTTTAGCTTTTGGCCTTTATCTTATACATATATAGAATAAAATCGGCCTCCGACATGACTGAATAACTGCCTACCGCAACCCAGGGCTCCTGGACCGAAGCTAACGGGCCCATGGTCCTTGGCTATAGTTGAGCTGCAGCTCAGTGTCATCGGTGGGTGGCTATTCTAAATGTAGTATCATGTGTGAATACAAATTGGAAAGATTTTTGAATTAATCTATCTGAGAAATAGAAGGACATACATATGTACATATGTACATACACTGATAGAAAAAGCCCTGAAATTTTAATATTTTCACTAATTTATGCCATTGATTTTCATCCAAGAGTGTATGTATTAATATTAAATTTGTTTCACTTACATTTTGATATAAATTTGAAAATATTTAAATTTAATATATTTTATATTTAATTTTAATATTATTCATATTTAAATTAAATATATTATATTTATTTTAAAGTGTTTTGTATCAAGCCATTTTAATACATTTATATATTTGAATCAAAGTGAATTCTATTTAATTTTACTATGTTTCTATTTAAAAATCGCATTTTAAATTCAAATATGATTGGAGCTAATTCTACTTTGTTTTTTTTCTATCAGTGTATGTATACGAACAAATGATACCATTATAGAAAGCCTGGAGTGTAAGCATTCGAAGCCCTACGAAACACCGTTACATTTGCATTAAATTTTCTTGTACTTTAAACTAATATACCCATGGAATCTGCTGTTCAACTAAAATATATACCTATGCTTCATGTTCTTCGGGTTTCCTGAGCTTTAATATTTATTTTTTAATCAATTTTGTTTTAATTACGGCCTTTCCAACACTTCAATATGATTTGAGCCAATAATCCTTGAGCCACTTGCTAAGACTTTGCTCTGGTTGACGGATTTGCAGTTGTTATAATGCAATTGACATCCCCCCAGAAGACTTCGATGAGATTAGGATCCAGTTACTGGCTGCACATTGCAAAACGTCGATCTTTTCTGACGAAACACCGAAATCCTAGCGAGCTTTTGTGAGTGATTCAGATCGTTATCCTGTTGAATGAAGGGAGTTTTTCAACTGTAGTATAAATGTAATGTATTCTAAGGTGTGCCCACAGACACAGTTTTGTTCAATACTCCAACGCCAGACTATGGGTTCTAGTTCATATGCAATGGGACCAGTAGGGCTTAGCCCAGCATTGCTCAATGATATTTTTCGTTCAAGATTTTGGGCGGTGCTGGGATTTCCGTGAATGACAACCAAATTTTTTTGAATCTATGTTACCATATAGTACAACTTTTTTACTTCTAATAGTTAACTGGGTTAAATACAATAGTGAGAGTGCTTTGCACATGGTTTTCAATTCGTTTTTACCTCCTGCCTTTAGTTCTTTAGTTCGGGTCCGGGAATCAATTCTGGTGCTCTACTATTTCATTGAACAGCAGATACGTCTAAAGTCATGTAAAACACGAAGATGGAATGCCAATAGAACGGGTGTTCTTCGGTTTAATGCTTACATTCCAGTCTATTGAAAAACGAATCATCTCCTTAGTTTGGATTCCTGGAAGTGTTTGTCGAGGTCCTCCTGAGAGAGGACTCAAATCTCTTTCCGCCGAACCATTTTTGCAGGTTCGTAAAAGAAATATTCACTAGAGACTAAGTCCAGAGAATAGGGTGGGTGAGGGAGCCATTTGTAGCATAATTCATGGATTTTTGTACATATGTATGTACGTATAATCTTTAATACAAATTGATAGTCTCGAGCAAGAAGGTACAGTCGGCCAGATTTCAGACGGAAAACTCTTTTACTTTGTAATGTCGCACGTGCTCGCGTACATATACTTTTGTACATACTTATCAGCATACATATGTACATATGTACATACCCATGTCAGTATGCATAATTCACGAAATAAGAATACATACAATAGGTAAGTTGTACATACATACATACATACATCAAATTATCCTTTATCTTATCCCCAACGCTTGCGTTTATTTTATAAAACTTTCTTTGCCTTTTTTGTATTTTGTGCCTTTGTGTCGCTGCCTTCAGTCTCGCAATAAGTTGCTCCCTTTCGCTCCCCATAAGTAGAAAGCAACGGGACACGGTACAACCGTTACCCTTACCCCCATTCAACTTTCCCCCATTACCCCCCATACCAGTACCACAGTTGTTTCGCCCATTTTCCTTTTGGCATTTTGAAACTTAAGCCGCCACTTGAGTGGGTGTGGTGGGTTGTGTTTCATTAAAAAACAGCACCAGCACGCGCACAAGAACTACATCCACATCCACATCCGCATGCAGATACAAACAAACACCGACACACACACACACACACAACATGAAACACTCGTATATGCATACATATGTACATACATAGGGATAGCACATATGTACAGCGTACAGCGTACAGCATAGTGCAAGGAGGAAGAAGTACAAAACGACAAAAAAAAAGCCCCAACGCTGGCGGAGAAATTGAAGAAAGTTGCTCAAAAATATTTTACAAAAAATTTAGCCATGGCATTTGGCGGTAACAAAAATGAAGGGGAGGTATGGTATGTACGAGTATGTGTATTTCGTATAGATGTGCGCAGATGCCTGTGTGGAAGCACTCTCCCTCCGTCTCCACTCCATATTCTGTGCGCGAAAATGTGGTTGCTGTGCGGAAATGAAATAAAATACATGGTCCCCCAATGGAAAATGCAGTGACATAACGATTGTTGCAGACATTCAACGGATCGAGGACCTACATATGTACATACATATGTACAAACATTACAATAATAACATCAATAACATACATACATATGTACATACATATACAAAAATCTTTGCTTAAATTCAAATCGTGGGATCTGAGAAACCTTTAGGTTAGGTTTCAATTCACATTTTAAACAATATTTTTTAGGCATTAAAAAAATTGTATATAAAACTTCAATGTCGTATTTATGTATCGTACATATGTACATACGTATATGTAAATGCTCTTGGTTTTAACTAGTATTTATCGTACAAATAATGTGCCAAAGCTCTATTTCCTACAAGGCAGAGTAGCCACTAACTGGAATCGACGCATCTCTAAGTATGTATGTACCCATGTGCTCTTTTGCATTTCTCCTGGGAACGGCTGAGGAAACGGTGGAGGAGTTAGAAGTACCTAGTAAAGAGGTGGGTGGGTGTGTCGGCTTGTACATAAGGATACCGGGAATTTTCTTGTTCCTTAGCTCCTTACGCCTTTTTATAAGAGTACCACGTACATATGTATGTATGTATGTATGTATGTATGGCACCACGACTAGGCTAGACTTTTCCCGGTCCGGTCAGGTATTGTATCCTATCCTATCCCGTATTGGAAGACAGTACGAGTATTAACTCTCAGAGTGTATTTCTTATTCGATGCGACGCTTTTTGCGAATCCAACAACCCCTTGTAGAAATGGCTTCTTTTAGTATGTGTGTGAGAGTGAGTGGGTCGATGGGTGGGTGGGTGGCTATAGCGGGAAGAACAAGGAAAGGCAGTGAAAGAAACTCATTATACTTTTGAATTAGAATGTAGCGTTGGGTTGCTGGTGGGGGATGGGATGGGTGTGTGTCCTGAAACATGTTACTGCACAAGAAAAATCATACAAATATACATACATACATACATATGTATGTACATACATATGTACTATTCTTAAAAATAAGAAAGAACAAACTCTCTTATTACATTCAAGTCAAAATTATTTTGTTTTAGCCAAATGCATTGCGACATGAATATTGTAATACGAATGGTTGGTTCATGAGATAGAAAATCGATGATTAATATATTTTGAATTACCTCAGAGGAGTACCTACAAATAATGCATGCAATTAAAGTACGAAATTATGTCAAGGATTACTAAAAATCAGCAGAAAAAGATATGGTTCCGACTCCATAAAGTATATATATATTCTTGATCAGCAGCAACAGCCGAGTCGATATAGCCATGTCTGTCTGTCCGTCTGCCTGTCTTGATGAGCGACTAGATCTCAGAGACTATAAGAGCTAGAGCAACCAAATTTTGTTTCCAGATATCAGACTGCTACAAGTGTATTCTAAAATTTCCTTCTCGTTTTAGTTTGTCTCCGTCCAGAATAGCAAAATAACTATTAAAAAACATTCGAAAAAGCGACCGCGACTCGGGAAATGTTATTATTGTTGTATGGAGTAGGCCTTCCAGGGTTGTCAAACGTTTGCTTGATTTTTAGTAAAGATGAAATAAAGCTGTCTAGACCGTTTTGGCTAATTTTCGAAAAGACAAAAAAAATAGTTTAAAAGTGCCTGTTGGTTGAAAAAGTCGGTAAATTGTGTTGAAAGTGTTACATATATTTATTATTTTCTTTGAAAATTGTTTTGTGTGAGTATTATCATCACCTAATATATGTATTAGACATATGTATGCATGAATGTATCCAAAAGGGCATTGAATCATTCATTCTGAAAACGGGTACACGTGTTTGACTGTACAGCGTCAAAGGAGTGTCAGTGAATGCTGTCATAGTGCCAGCTAGTTTTCTCACTCACTCCCTAGTTGTACAGTAGTTAATGAGTACAGTAAAATTGGTGTACAGTATACATACTGTACAGTGAGTTAAAACAGGAAGTAAAAGAAAATATCAGATATGTCATATGCAAGAAAAACAATATACAATATATATTAATTGGTGTATTATATGTATTAAATGTAAAATGTATTATAAATTGGATATAATATGTACAGTATTTTACTTAAAACTAATTATTTAAATTCTAATTTATCAATATTTGAGTGTAAAAACATAATTATTAAATTATTATTAAATTTATTAACCATATCCTCGGTGGTGGCTATTTTGCAGCGCTTTTCGGCTATTACATTTTTAGCTACCGTTAAGGCCCTTTCAGATGCTGCACTGCTCGCTGTAACGGCGAATATCTTGGAACTTGGGTTTTGTTGTTAGTCCGCCATTGCAAAAAATCACAATTTTCACTTTACAAGCCATGTCAACTTTTTGAAAACTACTACTGCACACACAGTGTTAGAAGGATACAAAACTAGGAGAGTACAACTGTCATATGCACTCACTTCACTTTTAGTGTTAACAACTTTTTCTAGGATATACAATATAGAAAACTGTACAGCAAGAAATGAGTATAGTATTTTTGAGTACAGCACACCACTGTACAGTACTGTATAGTAGGAAATTAATGTAATCATGCAGACCTCTAATATGTATCCAGATACAGATTAACACAAAGCATCCGCCACAGTGAATTGTGGTTCGGTATAGCTAAAAATGATTTTCATGTGGAAAAAACTGGTAAAAAGGCGCAGCTGGCAACTAGTTTACAGTCGGGAAATCGGACAAAATAAAAGATATTTGAATTCATATGTACACATGTATGTATGTACAAGTTACAACTATATGTATAGTACGTTCTATTTGATCGGATTCGGGAGAGTAGGGCATTGATGTGTCATTACATATATTCGCACGTTTTTCATTTGCAGCTGGCACAGAAACTATTAACTAACACAAATTAACATGGCTTAAACAATTTCAATAATCGAGTTCGATATGGGGAACACATTTGATCCAGAATCAAAGAATAGGAGATTAGGTAGGAGATAACTTAGAGCATAAACATGACTGATTTAAAAGGGCTTCACGTCAAAGTTAGTTAAATTAAATTAATTGGCAATCGGTTAAACGATTAGATAAAGTATCTTCTTGCGCGGCGAAGATACACTGCTCAAAAATGTAATTCTTTTCCATATTTTTAACAAATATTTCGACCAGAAATTTTATTGAAACAACAAACAGCTTAACAATTACTATCACTATTTTTCCGCTTTCCCAGAAAATGTCAGTGCAGCGTTTGAGGTGTCTATGTACAGTTAGAATGGTATACACATGTATGTATGTACATATGTACCTATGCAATTACTCACAGAAGTTTATAAAAATGGTAAAGAAAAGCAAGTATAATTCACATTTTTGGCTGTCTTTAACAAAGTTCATAAGACTGGTAGGAAAGGAATGGTGGTGGGTCGGTGATAAAAATGGCGGCTTTGCTCTTTGAACGGGGGTGCGCAGCAGTGGGGTGGCTTCTTGGGAGTGGAAAAATTCAGATTGAGGCAGAAACATCTAGTTTGTGACTGTTTAACCAACCCTTCTCTTTGCCTTTTGTCAGCACTAACACAGGGCGAACGCTGTTCAGATGGCTAATTGTATCTGACTAGATGTATGTAAGTATATAACTGTGCATAACTTTAAGTCTAATATGACATTACAAAGATCTAATCGACGTATAAACTTATAAATATATCTTGCTAAAAGCATGAAACCTTGGAGTATGGCTCACTATTTGGGAGAACTGTGTGTATACGAATTTAGATATTATTTGAAATGATCTTAAGACTACATAGATGCAGAACTCCCAAGCATGTTTTTTTTGTATGTATAGGATGGAAAACCATTGAAAGCCGATAAGTGTGGGACTTGGAGTTACCTTACCCACTAAAAACCCCCCTACACTCCGTATCCCTCTCGCGGTACGACCGGTAAGTATTACTTCACGAGGGGGAGATGGCATGAAAGCCTATCTAGGACTTGACTTTCGATTGCGCTGACTTTCAGCGCGACGCAAGAATTGGATGATCTCTGCAGCGTAGGTGCTCACGGCATCCGATATCCATTAAGTCTTAGGCTAGGCTTAGCTGTTCCCGATATCCCAAGCATGTACAGATGTGTGTACATATGTGTAGGCACAACTTAAAGCAATGGACATTTGAAAATCATCGACATTTTGCAATTGCAACAGCCTTATTACAGGAGTCGCAGTAGATACATAGATTGGATCTGATCTGAGTAAAAAAGGCAATTCTTTTATCTGCATATATACAAAATGGATGCGATATATGTACATATAGTATATAAGACCTGAAATTGTGTAGGAAAACAAGGATGATGGGGGCTGAGACAACAGATTTGATTAACGCATGCTATCTAAGGAATGTGCCGATATCGTCAATTTCGTCGCAATGCGAGCTTTTGATCGTGCCATGCGATGCACCGTTAGAAAGCTCGATGAATTCTTCGTTGTTTACATGTTCTCTTTTCACCATTCGCCCTTCACCTTCAACAATGCCGCCCATTGAAGAACAAGTTCGCAAAAAAATGTTGCACAATTACTGAACTGAAAAAGGTGTGTCGTACAGACAATTAGCTAAACGCTAAAAAGTTAGTGCTAATAGTATAAAAAACATTATTATAAAGTTTGGAGTGACATGTTCTTTTAAAGACTTGCCAAAAACTGGAAGAAAAAAAGGGCCAAGTGATGAAAAAGTTGATAAAAAAGTATTGGCCTTAATCCACAAAGACAGCACGATGTGCGTTCGAGAATAAGCAAAAATCAAAATCATAACCAAAAAGTCTTTTATAGGCAGGTTACTGACAGCCGACTCTATAAAAGCCTTCAGCTCATCAGCCCACTTAGCTACTCCTACTACTACTACTACTACTACTAGTTCGATGAACTGAACTAAAAGCGTCAAATGTACAATCTGTTCAACGTTGCAGGTTACAGGCAATAACAAATTAAAAACATCACGTTAAAATCATAATATGTACATTTGTATGTTCTCCTTGCACTACTCCATCATGGTCGTATTTAGACTTTCAATCTCCATCCGTATCCGTTGTGTTTAATATGAAATCGTCACAGAACAGAAGAGAACAGAACAGAACAGAACAGAACGTTAACTTACAATATGTGTACTTGGTATTTGGGCTTGGACGGCTGATCTCAGTGTGAGTAAGTGTGAAAAGGTCAAGCAGATGTCGCCCTTGGATGCGTAGGGCTCGGCCGGCTCGGCGCTTGTCTAGTCTCGTGTTTCACAAATACAAAAATTATGCAAATCAGCCAAAAAGAATCCAGCTAAAAATGCAATAAAATCCATGAAACGATTTTTATGGAATGGAATGGCAAGGAAAGGGTTGAAAAGTACCAAAAAAGGGACAGGAAGTTAGGAAAATATGTTTGACCGCGCAAAACGCCGGCTGCGATTCAAATTTTTGTAGGTTCTTATTGTCAGATTTGGACTATGGTCAATGGTCAAAAACTGGTTTACTTTCCCAGCAGTGAGCAGCAGTGAAACAAAATATAAACCAGTTGGTTTATTCCCCCGACCTGACCGGACCTGACCTGACCTGACCAAAGGATATTACTAAGCAAGCATCTTGCTGTTGTCTTGCATTGGAACCAAGACCATCCAGCTCGAATAATCAAGTCCGCAAGACACGCTGGTCATTCCTTTCGGCTTGACCGCGTTGTCAACATCAACATCAACCCTTTATTCGAAGCAGTACCCACTCCACTTCTTTTACTCCCTTACCGTACTTACCGTACTTACAGTACTTACTCCAGACATGTGAATGTGAAACTAAAAGCGATATATATTTGTTTGCATACTTACATTGAATGTACATTGTACATACATATGTATGTACATATATTGAAATATGCATATCAATCCTGATCAAGAAATCTCACGATTTTACACATTTTAGAATTACATTTATGCGATTTACAGACATTTCTGGAGACAATGGGATGGGATGGGGTGTTGCTGTTGCTGTTGCTGGATCAAAATTAATTGTACATTTTTCCAATTTTATTTTCCCAATGCCAACTAAGCTTTTGCCACGCACATCCACCTTCTACCCCCATCTGAGTTGTGGCAATAAGTGAGATAATTGCGGTACGTATACGTTGTACCTCAACCCGTCGTAAAATCTCGTTCTGGGGAAGTAGGACACTGGGGAAAATTCACAGCCAAACGTGAAAAAACATGATAATGGATACTAAGTGCCTGAAAAAAAGCGATGCCCCAAAGCAATGAATAAAAAATTGACCTTCAGGCTTCTATTCCAGTGCATTTTAGGAAGGGTCTTTATCACGTTAGCCTGTTGCCTGTTGCTTCATGCCTGTGCGGAGATGGAGATTCCTTTTTTCCCCTTCAAAGAGCTATAAACTGGACACAACATATGTATGTACGGATGTACATATGTACATATGAATGTCTGTGTGTACGTATTGACATCTGGTTGTCCGATTGATTTACCAGTGGGCACTCACGAGTAGGTACCATACAGTCTCCTCAAATTGTTGAGTGTTATTAGTGCAGTTAGTTAGTGTTTCCATATGATGTCTGTAACATAACTTCTGTAAGAACATAACTTCTTGGGTATAGCCAAAGCCATTGTTGTCGCGCTTATGAAAAGTTGGATTGTCTTCATCCAAGTCACACGTCCGTCTCCAAGGCGAAGCCAGCATAAGAGAAGCCCTTCGTCACAGAAGAGAGTATGTGCGCGCCTCTCTGTGCGCATTTTCTCTTTGCTCGATTAGTTTGGCTCTTTTCACATATGCATGTGTAAGCATGTGAAGAGACTTTTCAAATGGAGAAAGAGAGGCGCGCAGCGGAGCGGAGTCCTGCCTTAATCTCTTCAGGAGGTCTGGAATAAAAGGAAAGTGCGTGTACACTTTTAGCTTAACTTTAATTTCAATATAACAACAACAACAAACATAATCATCAGCAGCAGCAGCAGCATATCCTAAGTACGCAAAGTTTTCAGTTTGCGCTATTTTTATGCTATTTTTGTTTTGTGTACAGAATGTAATATCAATGTGTTTCCGCTTATCCATTTTGTTTTGTTGTGTCTATGGGAATGATCTAAATGATCTATCCGCCACGGATGACTTTATGGTGAAACCGCACGATTCATCTGAAAGGATATCCAAGATTCATTCCTCTTTATGCTGAGTGCTAAAAGATTAGATTCGTGTACAGTAGTAGCGGTGTCAACATAGCCATACCCGTCTGTCTGTCTGAGCGCTTAGACCCCAGAGAGAAAACATTTTAAGGATTCAAGGAAGCCATTCGAGAAAATCGATCTATGCACATGCATAGAGAATGATCACGCATACCCGCAAGGGCTTACCAAGGGGATGGAAGGGCAACTTTGCATTCTTTTTAGTAAGAAACTAAAATTTTAACTGAATTTAAAATACAAACATAGTAAAATTAAAATAAATATAATATATTAAATTTAATAATTAATTTTTAATTTTAATATGAAATATATTTAAATCTATATATGTATATAAACAGGAATCCCTATTTCCCCTTGTCCCGGCATCACGCGTGAACGGCGTGACCGATTTCGCCAATTTTTGTTTTTGTTGTGTTTGTTATTGTCAGGAGAAGGGTTTAGAATTTAGAATTCCAGAGCTATTGGCTGCTAAAAACCTTCCCGACTGGTTATAGCTTTGACAGAGAGACCTATCAGTAGAAAATCTAGATTTGTAAACGAAACACTTCGATCATATGATGCGTTGCAATAGTTTCCTTTAATTTATAAAGGAATGAATGCAAATGCTAGCCGCACTGGAAATTGTAACCGTTTAAAGTCGAATGGGATGTCGTTCGAAATCAAAGGAATCCATGGAATCAAAACGTGGAAGAGCGGGAATCCGTACAAGAGATAATAACACGAAGCATCCGTATGCGGAGACGGAATGGGAATGGGAGTCGATCAACTGAAGATGACAGAGACTGGAGTGGAATACTATTGGGTATTTTACACCCTCCAATTATTGCAAAATAAATTCATACTGATTGTATTATTCGACTGACTTCTCAACCATGCAACCATAATGTGCCACAGTGAAGCGTGGCCGAGTACAGCTAGTCAAATATAAAATCTATTAAATTTAAATATTTTCATATTTATGTATATCAAAATTTAGGTGCAAAATATTCAATATTAATACAATTACTCTTGGATGAAAATCAATGGCATAAATGAGTGAAACCATACATTACGCTCTCCGCGAAATCCTGGGTCTGACCTGGCATACCCTATGGCGGAATAGATCAGATCGGACCGTTAGAATGTATGTACATATGTACATAAATAATAACTGAGTATTAATCTAGTAATAATAGGAACACACGACGTTTCGACTGGTTATTTTCTGTAGCCAAAAACAGGAACAGAAAAGAAATTTAATTAAATTTTAGGAAGAAAGTATACAACTTTGCAAGCCAAATTGTCCTGTTTCCTGTTAGCGGATGTAGTCTGATGCTGCGGCATCTGTGGGCGTTCGAAAAGCAAGTGGAGGATAGGATCCAGAGTTTTGTATCTCTACTGCTTCAGACTGCGCGGCCAGAGCTCGATACTGAAAATGCAACATTATCTTTATATCCAATAAAACCATTACATAATATCGAAACAGAACGAGACCAATTAATCGATGCGGTGGTATAAGCGAGAACATGAGCTAATCCCCATGTGGTTGGAGGTGGGGAAAGGGGGGCGTGGGATGGATGGCATGGATGGGAGATGGGAGTCGTGAGTCGTCCGTCCCTGCAAGCCACAAAAGAGAAAATACTTCGCCAGCTTTGACGTGTGCGGACGCACGCAAAGAAAAAACGACTAACTCCGACACTCGAAAAAATGCATGTCCTGTGAGCAGAGGTTTGGGGGCTATTGTCCTTGTCCTTGCCACCGTTTTTTTAGCCAAGTTTTTTCACACTTTCCAAATTGGGCGTCAGCTGAAGCAACAGGAGAGCAATTCACATTGGCATTTGGCTCGCTGTCCGTTTCGCTGCTGATGCCGGTACGGTACTGACCCCCAGCTTCAGCTCCAGCCCCAGCCCCCAGTCGCATTTGGTTCTCGTTCTGGCCTGGCCGCATGTTAATTAACATGACTTTGCGGTACTCCTGTACCACTGGATCTGGACAAGCCCCGCGGTCGTAGGCTGTGCCCGTGCCCTCGCCGCACAATATTTGTCCAACAACATAATGTGTTTGTTTAAATGCCAAGTGAATGGGCAGCTTGGCTTGGTCCCCGGGCAGACCAAGACCCCACTGATGGTTGGGTGTGGTGAAATTAAAAAAAGCTCCGTCAGTGGGTGTGGAAAAGTTTAAAAAAGCATACAAAAACAATTTAAAAGGCGGCAAATCGCGGCAATTACTGTCTTGATCCCCTGCGAAATTTTGTGCCGTTTTTTCACATTTACCATTTTTTTGGCTTGGCACTTTCTCCTCCCCTATTGACAATTTTTTACGCCCTTGTTTGGATGGCCATTCAAAGGTAAATCGGATTTTCATTGGCATTCTCCTTCACTCTTACCCGCACTCGCACCCGCACACGCTCGTGCGAGAACGTAGCTATCAAAAGTAAATTAATTGCTTTGCGGCTTTCCGACTTTTTAAATCAATTTGCTGGGAATGTGTTTATATGATGATACTCGTACAGTGTGTGTACAGTGGGTGGTGGTTGGAGTAGCGTAACGGCTTTGGGTGGGAAAAGGATCCCTGTGATCGGAAAAATGTCCTTGATTTGATGGCGTTCCAAATATTTGATTTTCAACCAGAGCTCGCAAATAACTGTCGACCGTTTGTTGTTGTCCGAAAATAACTGTTATTTCAGAACCTTTTAGCAAAAAGTCAGAGAAGAACCGTTCCCATCGGCTCTCGAAAAAATCGGTCTTTGCTCAACCAAAAACCGGTTTTTTGCTGCCCTTCTGCTCTGCTCATTCACGGACCGTTCTGTCGCGAGCGAAGAAAATAAAAGTCTTTTGCGTTTGTGTGCGTGTATGTGCGAGTAAGGTGTCTATTTCGGCTTGTCGGTCACAAGCCACACTTGCGCTTCGTACATACGAACATACATACATACATACTTACAGCTGCAGACACAAAAACAAAATATACACAAAAAAGACCGTTTACGCTGACCCTTTCATTTTTCTGCTCTTCTGGGGACTCTCAATGAGCGAGCGCCAGTCGGATCGCTCTCTATGAATTTGTTATTGAATGAGCATAACACGAACAGCTCAACTGAGAACCATCAACCGAAGACCGAAACGAAGAGACACGAAGGGTTCTGCTCGGAGAGAGAGCAAGCGTGCATGGGTTTTTCGGTTATGCTCCTGAGCAGACCGCAAAGGGAAAAACGGTCGACAGTTATTTGCGAGCACTGTTTTCAACTGAACATATGTACATACATATATGTTTGTATTTTACAGCACTATTTTTTGTGCTAGAAATATTAAACATTGCATACTTTTGGGAGGGGAGGCATAAAAGCCATTATCAGTTTCATATATTTCGGATTTGGTCGAGTGACAAGCCGATAACGATACATAGTTACATTTCGGCGAGCTTCTGTCAGAGTGAAACGATGCCGCCGTCCGGTAGGTGTCGCTAATTGAGTCAATCAATAACATGGCTACATTTACATTTTATGTACATTGTGTCGTAGTGCATTAATGATACTAATTCTTAGTATCTTATTCTTAACTTAGACTGTAGACAGAGCCAACAACCTTATCCCTTTCACATGACATACTCGTACACCTAGTGTTAGCAGATAGATTTGAACGAATTCTATTCAGCTTGGACTCGTCCTTGATGGCGGGCGCATATTGCAGACCGTGCAGACCACCAGACACGATGGAAGACACGCAGATTCGGATAATTCTGAAGATGATTACATAGCACATGATAGAAACTCCTACCTTAATATAAACCTGACCTGTCATTACCTATTATCCCTTCTGGACCGTATTCCGGTAAATTCTGACCATTTCCCTTCACATCGAATTTCTGCTAGGAATCCTTTTATTTTGACCTTTTTCACTTTCAACGCCTTTCAATGACTGTCCCGTGCGACATGGTGGAAATGACTATACTACGGTACATATATAATTTTTGTATTACTTTGGAAACAAGCAAATGAGTTTTTTTACAAAATTAAATTTGTATTTTATTACAGAGCCAGAACCGTACAGTACGATATGTGGATTTTTTATGATGGAATCAACGAAAGTGTTACTCGAATGGGTATTGTACCGATTAGCACAAATAACGCACAGATCAGCCCAAGCAATTTATTGACGTCGAAATCAAGCAGAAAAGAGGTGTATGGTTAATCGGTACATGGTATGTAATTTTTTTATTTATTTATTTATTGAGGAATTAACAACTATCTGATAATATAAATGTGTACATGAGATTAAAATTAAAGGAAAAAAAGGATATAAGAGTAATTAAAAACTAGAGGATTGTAGGTGCAGGTAGGTGCATACAAGCTATAATTTTAAAGGATAATTCAGGGGATAGGGTATGATTAAGATTAATATATGTAACTTAAGCATACAATTCTGAAAGGATCATGTTGAGCGTAATTTGACCTACATAAGGGTAAACGAAACGGACGAAAGATACGGCTAGGTCTAAGGGGTACAGAAAAGTCAAGCTGGCCAAGAAGTGATTCTGAGTCCATAAGCCCAACTAGCTTGTGTACAAAACATAGCGCCGTTACAAATTCTGCGATGTCGCAATAAAGGGAGGCCTAAAAGTTGTAGCCTAGATTGATAAGGGGGCAAGAGTCTATCCGAGTTCCAGTTAAAATTACGTAAGGCAAAAATTAAAAATTGTTTTTGGACTGATTCGAGAATGGCTTGTTGCACCTTGTACTGTGCACTCCACACACAAGAACAAACAGACGTACAGTGTTTTGGTGACATCAAACTCTTTGGACCAACGCTTTATGAATGCTAGAACACCCTTAGCTTTATTTACAGTTGCAGCTATATGGCTATTAAAACACAATCTATGATCGAAAAGAACTCCAAGTCATTTGAACTCGAAATTCGTTCAAGGGCATGATTTCCTAGAGCGTACGAGACAAAATGCGGAGCGCTACGGTAAAAAGTCACAAGTTTGCATTTAGAAAGGTTCAGAAAAAGGAGATTTTTTGAACACCAAATTTGCAACTCGTTTGGGTCGTGTTGAAGGCGTGTGTGCAGGTACCAATCCAAAGTAGGAGAGTTGGATTTTAACATCGTCAGTGCACATTAGGTAGCTTGAATAGCTTGAATGTACATAATTAGTAAAAACATATCCCCATTAAATCTAATTACGTACTCATTAAAGATGCGAACCCTAAGTCTATTCGATTGCTTTAAAAAGATGTCCACAAGTTGTTTCGGATACAAACAAAATTCTTTTTCGCTTTTCTCTTTTGATTGCCTTTGTACAAGTATGCGTGCAAACTTTATATTTCGAATCACAGCTCGGAAAGTTTTGATTACTTTTTATTTGGTTATTTTCATTGAATTTTTTGCATTTATTTTGTACGAATTACCATTACCGCGGACAAAGAATCTGAGCATCTAAGACTTGGAATAGAATATTCAACTCTGAAAGTACACGAAGAAGTTCGTGGATGTTTTGTGTTTCCGGGCTACTGTGGACTACCGTCTCTGGTGCGGGAGTTCATATGGGTATCCTTATGACAAGATTTGATACCTTGAAAGAAAATACAGAGCAGAGGCCTTCCTCTTTGCCGCGAGTACGTAAGTATCTGAATTATGTATCCCATAACTACTCCGAATCGAGGAAACAAAATACATATACATTTACATATGTACATAGTAGCTATGTACATATGTATGTACATATGTTTATGCCGATAAAGGGTCCAGCGGTAACGTTTTTACGCTACAGTGCCTTTCGCGGTGCCTTCCGTGTAATCATCATTATCAAGGGCATATGCACATCCATGTGTGTATGTGTGTGATGAAAAGTGCGTGAAAGGGGTATGTTGGACGGATGGGAAATGGGAAGTGGGATTGACATTGCAAACTATATAATTACAAGTAGCTGATACCATACCCATACCCAAAGACACCAGTGCATTAAGTGGATTGTTGGCCTATTTTTTTTCAGTTGTTTTTGTTATTCTTCTGTTTGATTCATATCGCTGACTGGCAGGTATAAAATGTAAAAACGTACAAAGATAATAACGTGGTATATGCTGGTTTGCTTATTTTAAAATTTTTTTACAAAAATTGAGTTTGCGGTTTTCACTTAGGTTGGGCGACGGAGGCCGAGACCGATACCGAGACCGCGGACGAGGTGAGGACCTTTCCAGTTATGTGATAATAAAAAACAAGTCACCGTGAGTATATGAACTAGGGGTATACTACATAGTGTACACTAGGGGGCCAGCGCATTCGATTCGCTCGTTTGCCAACCATTTTCAGTCGTAGAACGTGGGGTGGTGGGTGGCATGCCTAGTGAGCTCAAAATTGAACATTATTTTCATTTATCGCCACTTCTCCATCTCCTATATCTAATAATTCTTTTGAAAATATTTCAGTAAATTATCGGACATTGGAAACCGTCGTATGAACGGTGTGGGACGGAGATGACCACTCCAGATAATTGTTTCTTCTTTGAATTACTTACAATTGTCGTTAACAACAGGACGAACGTGCCCTCCATCTGGTGTTTTATCAGGATTCATGAGAAAAGCGTCAATATCACTTTCCAATTGGTGCATGTATGAATTTAATAATTTCCGTAGTCCGCCAAGAATTCCGACTATGCGCCTGGCTGTTGGCGAATTGAGGTTATGATAGCCGCAACGTACATCTACACGATTAGCGAATGCGCGTTCGTTTCCTCTCCGTTCCAACTGTCTATGTTCGTTAATTTCGTACCGCTTGTGATTGAGTTACACATTTTCGCTATCTTCTTGGATTCGTCCGCCTATGCTTTCTGTTCTACTATATGCAAATAGTTTGCATTATTTGTTGGGCGGTGCACTGCAACACACACACAAATTAACCACAGACAAATTATTATATTGTGTCACAAAACACACTGACAAATAAATCAAAGAATTACCTGTACAAAAATACTTCAATCGCGATTAAAAGGCCTATTCGCAGACCTACTCAAACAAACGGTCGAGCCGTTTGGTGGAAGTTCAAACACAAAACACCGTGACACGAGGTTTTGAAATATGTACATATGTATTTATGTGCACATATGTATATGCACATACGGACATACGGTACCATAAGAAGGAGGAGGATGGTATTGACCAATGGGCAGGCGGTTACGTTGAATTCTTTTCAAGATTTGTAGTCGCCTTCTTGGTCTTTTTTCCTTCAGTTATTCCCATCACATCTTCCCCATCTGCAACCCCCTTCCATTCCCAATCTCACTCCCAATTCTCCACGGCCACTGCGCCACTTTTCAGACAATTAAACAAGCTAGCAGAGATAAAATAAGGAAAAAGGAAAAAAGGAAAAGGAAAAGAAACAGAAACAAAAACAAAAACAAAAAGAAAATAATAAAAGAATCCACAATCTGGACTTGTACTTGAAATGAAAGCAATTCCGGCTGCTTGAAACCGGCGAATCTCCTACATTGTAAAGGGTACTAGTACTAGTACTACAACCTATGTAGGTCCTCGGGGGAATATAATTCCATTTGTCAGAGAAGAGGACGTAACCAAAATACCCTTCGATTATGACGTACAGCAAAAAAAAAGGCGACGAAAGAAAGTGAGCGCGTTTCCTTGCCCGGGCCACAGCCACAGCCACATCCTGCTCGGCTCGGCTCGGACGCCTACACCGTATTCCCACATTCATTTTTCTGTTGATTTTTCTGCTTTTCGGCAAAATTAAATTTTAAATTGTTTTTAGCACTGCTGAGAACTGGGCCGAGTCCGGTTTCGTAGAATGGGAGTGGAGTTTAACCGCGCAATCCCAAACTCCACCACCTCCCCAAGTTTTGTCAGTGCTAGCATCGTCTTGGGTTTGGGCTTGGGCTTGGGCTTGGGCTTCGCTCTCCCCTCAATTACATTTTATTTGCGCGGCATCTCCCTGCCATCCCCCTTTTTTTGCTTCCGTCTCTGTCTGTCTTGGAGCACGGCCATTCCATTGCCATCGCCATCCATCAAGGCCGACTCGGGAGCTTTGCTGTTGTTGCCATTACGGAAGGAAGTGCGCCATGCCAACATCTATTCAAGACAGAAAGAAAAAACGAAAAAAAAACGAAAAACGAAAAGAAAGAAAAAAAAGGGCAACTACAACTAACGATGACTGAGCTTGGGTGGGGGTGTATGAAGGGTGAACGTGAACGTGAACGGGAACGGAACGGGTCGATGGGTTGGAGTGTCTGAAAAGGGGCTGCAACAGCCTCACAGCACACAGACAAAATGGCAGTGTTTCATATAGAATTCTTTCCTATTTCTTGGGATTTTATTTTTTCATTTTTCATTTTATGAACTTTTTGTTTCATAAAGCCCCCTCCACCCACAACCCACCCCCCACTCATTCATTTGGTCGTTCAGGTTTCGTTTGCATTTCTCCGACACTTTGCTATTCTGTGCGACCAGTGATTGATTGCTTATGCTTTATAATTGATTAAATCTAGAACGATAACTTAATTCATAAAGAGAGTCCTTGAGTTCAAATAATCCGCATCCGCACTTCAAGTAGATTTTCTCACAGCCTTGCTTGCACCTTACCTTTTTCAACCAATTGTACCCATGACGAAAATAAAGGTACCAAAAATCATATATGTATGTACATACATACATATGTATGTATGTTTATTATTGTATAAAATTATCACACACAATAAAGTACAATTACTTGACGAACTTTTAGTGTTGATTGGCAACCTTTCTTAAGGGTCAAGGACAATTTCTATTTACTATTTCGGTGCTTCAGGAAGCTGCCGATTAGCTGATAGAGCTGAGGATTGATCATAGGCTTGATCTTTGCCAGCAGACAAGAGTGCGATATCCAGATACGCCACAGATTTGCCACTCTGTTCTCGACTTCTTAACTTCCTGCAGCGTTATCGGAGCCACTGGGAGCTGCAAATGGTGTGAATAGACTTGAGGCTGGTCGCAGATGTTTCCTTCAGTGCGTTGCTGTTTAAATTTTCACAGACATCTGAATGTACATACGAGTATCTGTATCTCCGTTAAATGTGGCTCAGTTGACCGGGTGCATCCGCAATGAGAACACGTGATATGTAAATGATCTCTTCGGGGGATGGATGGATGGAAAGCGTTTGGCAAATCAGTGTCCATCCATCAACCCTTCTACAGGATAGTATTTTGGCTTTCGGATCCGTGACCTATCTACCTATGCCTCTGCCTAAATGATTACTTTTTATTTGTCCCAGCGGCTGTCCTACGGTCCCGTCCCTCTTGATGTCCCTTTCGCTGCTCGCTGCTCGCTGTCCGCTTTATGCATAAATTAATGAAAAACAACGACCCTACCCCTGCCTTGCCCTGTCCTGCCGGCGACGCTGATCACAGGTCCCGGTCCCGGTCCTGGTCCCGTTATTCACTGGAGCTGTATTTGCACCGGACCAACACCAA
Organism: Drosophila subsilvestris; assembly: GCA_035043285.1. Classification (NCBI taxonomy): domain Eukaryota; kingdom Metazoa; phylum Arthropoda; class Insecta; order Diptera; family Drosophilidae; genus Drosophila; species Drosophila subsilvestris. Next base: position 797,822 of record JAWNNB010001692.1, read on the forward strand.
CACCATCTGGCTCTGGCTCTGTCTCTGGCTCTTGTTAAAATGTGAACCGGCTCATCCATCCTGAGCTGCGCAATAATGCTTTTGGGGCCTGTCTGTCATGTCCTGCCTGACCCCTTTCTGTTTAGGGGTTGCGTTGCTGCTGCATCTAGTTGCCTGAGTCTGCGCTTTCCTGACCCATGACAAATATATGTATGTGTATATGTATATGTATGTATTTTGTTTTTTTTATCAAAATCTCAGTTTCGTTATTATTATTTAGCGCAAGCCGTTGTCCTGCATCTGTCCTGGGCTTGGTGTAGGTAAAGCTTAAGCACCAACCGACATCAAGGGTGTGTGTGTTTGGGTTGGGTGATTTTGTGAAACTTCTCAGTAAACTAACGAGCATACATACATACATACACACATACATATGTATGTTGTGCCATAGATACGAAGTAGATCTGGGAATATCGTCAGTGTATGGACTAGCCCTGGGTAGGGTTTTTTCGCGATGGGCCTTTTCTTTCCTGTTTCTGCCTCTGCCTCGAAAGGATGTCGCGGGAGCAGATGTGCACTTGCAGATACATAAATGCATATTTACGAGTCTGCCATACCCCCCCATTCCCATTCCCATTCCCTTTACATCTGGACTCTTGCTAAATTTATGTATTTTTACTTGTTTGTATGTACATACATACATACATACATACATATGTCTGCTTGGGGAAGAAATTTCGCAATTCAACGGATCGAATGGATGGTGGGTCAGTGGCACACCATCTGCTGCTGACCTGACCGCAAATCGTGATCGCGACTCCACTCCCCGAGGCAAGCGATCAGATGCCGCTACTTCCACTTCCACTTAGTTGTAAATTATTGTAGTTTCAGTATGCCAAGTGTTTTCTCATTATGGTGCCAAGGCTGTCCAGGCAACGGCATCAGGGAAGGGTCAGCAACGCAACACACAAAAGAATGCATTTGCTTATGCTGCCAATATATGTACATACATATGTACATACATATGTACATATGTAAATGAAGATTTTTTTATTTTGTGGTGTGTGTCGGGATCAGTACGATGCATGAAATCTGAAAGAAGGACACTGGAAAAGCAACTTTGGAACAATTGAAAGATTGAAAGAACTCTACATACATACATACATATGTATGTATGTACATATGATTACATCTGTAGGTACATATTTACATACTTACATGCGCGTGGACATGCATTCGCCATTGCCAATTTCAAATCCAGACGCTTTCGACACATACATATATGCATGCATGCATATATGTATGTATATTCGCACATTTAAATGCATACACCTACATACATACATATGTATGTAGATATGTAGATGCATCTATCCTCTAATCTAAGCACACGCAGGCAGATATATGTACATACATATGTATGTACCCGTACTTATTATAAGGATATGTATGTATATTGTCATTAACAATTCTAACGGAGCAATTGTGTGTGTGGTGTGCCTTAATATACATACATATAAATAATTATATACATATACATATGTATGTACATATGTACATCTATACATGTATCGTCTTATATTTGTTAAACAGGCGCAGATGCATGCAGACTGCACATAGATATCTTGCTGCATATATTAGTTAAACAGGACCGACCACGATTATGTACAATTTACGTATCCATGCACATACACACACACACACACACATACAGATGGCTATATTATACATACATACGTATAATTGTAATTCTGTTAAACCGATGAGTGGGGTGTGGTGTGGTGTGGTGTGGTGTGGTGTGGGTGCGGGGTCCGTGAATATTCGAGCCTAAATGAAATCAAATATTCGCAGGCGGCAATATACAATGGAGCTGCAGATATGTACATACATATGTATGTACGTTCATGGCGGCAGGTGGTGGTCTGGTCCAGCAGTCCAGACGTGGAAACTTCCACATAATTATGACCACTCAGTCGTCAGTCGCGGCATTAGGGCCTACACATCTACATACTGGCGTGGGGTGGGGTGGGGTTGACACGCGATGTATCTTATTAGATGCTGAGCTCTATGACATGCCTATATTCTGGGATGTTTATAAGGTGCATCCAGAATGCCTCAAAGTATAATTAAAATATATATAAAATATATGTATGTATACAGATTTACATTGCCACATTGTTCGCTTGGCAATTATTATTATTTAATCCCTATAAGTTGCATTCAAACATTCAAAGCTACAACTGTAGTATGTACACACTTTTTGAGCATGAGGGGATATTCGCAGTTGACGCAGCGAAGTGGTGAGGGGGAGCCGATGAGCGATTTGGAACAAAATGTATGGGGAAAGTGCATTGCTGCTGTCCTCTGATGCAGCATTATTCTGCAATAAATGCATACATATACATAGATATGTACATGTATGTACAATGTACATACATACATACTTGTAAATTTACATATATTATTCGGGTATTTGGGAAAAAATAATAGGAATCCGACTGAAAGCTACGCGTAATACGCAATACGCCTACGCCTACGATCTAAGTTAGGTTTAACATTTTACCATACATTTTAACTTGCATAGGCTATACCTATGCCTAATGGTCCATTCCTATCTAACCGACTGTTGATGAAAAGGAAAAAAAAAAGGAATTTTTTTATCGAAACCAACGTGGGTCCTGTCTGCTCCAACTGATTTGCGATAGTCCCGCATTCCCCTTACCATATTCTGCCCAGAAAACTGCTGCCGAATTGCCTACTCATTGATCTGCTTATGTACTACCTATACATACATATGTGCCTATTGGCATAAATATGTATATGGTATGTACTATGAATTTCCGTTCTAGGGGGCAAGCGCCTATTCGCATTAATATAAATTAATAATACGCATTTCATGCAGATGTCGATGCACCGCACCGCACCACTCCATTTTCACTCTTATGTACATACATATGTATGTATGTATGTTCATATATTCATATATATAAAATATATAGTTATATTGATTATATCCAGCATCGGCTAGAGCATGGCAGCCATGATTAATTATAATTATTTGTATGGCCAACAGACAGTCTCTACATACATACATACATACATATGTATGTATATTGTTAAGGAGTGAATCTTTTTCTTTCTGTTGCTTAGTCTCCGACTTCATTGCATCGGAAACGCGACCTTGATAGCATATAAAATGCTACTCCGAAAGAGTTGAGACAATCGTTTTGGTGTAACGTGGGTCTATGCGTTCAACGAAAATCGATATAGTTCGATATGTTCTGGACTGGACACAGACTGCACAGATGAAAATCAAAAAATCAATGAAATGGCAGCCATGCCAGCGATGAACTCTAGTATGTACGTACATACATATGTACATACTTATGTATTATATGTAAATACTTATACTTACATATGTACTATATATGCTTATTTATTTGTACCTAAAGGTTCGGTATCATATGCTTATCATACATACATACATACATACATATATGTATGCATATGTATGTATGTATAGGAAAATGCATACATAAATGCATAAACATTTATGTGCATGCTACAGCGCCATGACGACGACCGGAAATGCATCCAGAACGTGCACAAACACACACGCACACACATATGCAGAAAATGCAACGCATAAACATAAGCCAGACAGAAAGAGTCAACAAAACTGTGTATGTGTGTGTGTGTATTAGAGGGAGAAAGCGAGAGGGAGAGGAGAGAGAGAGAGAGAGAGAGAGAGAGAGAGTGAGAGGCCTTGAAGTAGACATTAAATCGTGCACAAATTTGCATGCCATCGACCAGGTCCAGGTCCAGGTCCAGGACCTGACTGTGGGTGCAGCGCGGGTCCATGGTGGTGGTTGTTGCATTGGTCATTCCTGTTGCCGCCATATAAGGGATGTTACTGCAGAAAGTGCAGCGGGAGAGAGCGAATGCAACCAAAAATTGCACTTGAGCCGCACTTGTGTGTGTGTGGGATAGTAATCCATGGACGGGGGCGGTATAGGGGATGATGCAACGAAAATGCATGCGAGACGTGGTATGGGGCACACGAATTTTGTACACAGACAAACTCACACATGGGCACAAGTCTGTGCCTGGACATGCCCGGACAGCGACACCGACACCGACAGCGACACCGACACCGACTGCGACGACGACTGCAACTGCAACTGCCATTGCAACTGCAAATGCAACTGCACTTTGTCGAGAGCGCCGGCGCTGGCATAGCAGCAGCATTCGCGATGGGTCCCAGGTCCAGTGCAAGGATCTGTATCCACATCCGCCGCTGCTGCTGCGGCTGTTGCTGCTGCTGCGGCTGCTGCTGCTGCTGTCGCTTTTTGTTTATCGCACACAATTTTTATCTCATAATAAGCAAACCGCTGCTCCCCCTGTTCTCTCTCCTATCCATCAATGCATCGTCGACGTTGCGCTGGGGCAGCAGGCGATGATGGCAGATTTTTATTCTCAATTATTTTGGACGCCGCATTCACAAACGCAATATTCCATGGAGTAGAACAGCCGACTGCGGATCGTCCAGACCTCGCGGAGCATTTTTATTTCTCAAATGTGCATAACTTAGCTATTAAACTTACACACATAAGACATGTGGATTGTGATACAAACAAAGAATTCAATTGAAAATTAGAAGAAAAAAAAAAATAATAAAAATGAAAATAAAAAATACAAATAAAACGAGCATACATTAAAATTCAAATTTATTGAATTTTTCGGGCATCGTTTACAACCCTTTGGGCTTTGTTGCACTGAGTCAAAGAGTATCTGACCGTTTCTTTCCCATTTGATTTCAGATCATCATAATTTTAACAAAAACAATAGACCAAATACGTTTTTAAAACTAAAACCTATAGCCACCATAGAAGTCAACGCTAACTCAACTCAAACCATCACTCAGTTTTAAAAGCAATAGAACGGATGCAGTTACATATAACCTCTGATTTTTTTATCAATACTCATTACAACAAAAGGGATTAACAACAACAACAACAACAACAACATCAACTCTAGACCTGATCAATTAAACCAACAACAACCGAAAACCAAGCACATAATATAAATATATAAATATAAAAAGAAATTAAGTCAACCAAAAATCAATAAACGAAAACCCCAACCCGAACCCGAAACAGAAACAGAACCAGAACGAGCCGTTTAAAATCTATCAAAAAAAATTGAATATTCGGCAATCGAAACCAAAAGGAATAATTAACAACAAAAAAGCTGCAAAATTGAAATCAAAAGTACAAAAAAACATAATGAAGGATGAATAGACTTTAAAAAAATTAAAAAATAAAAATAAAAATCGTGAAACGTGAAACGGAATCTGAAAAATCATAAATTTATCGCTTTTCCAGCCTCACCTCTAATCAAGGATATAACAAGATTTTTGAACAGGGAATGGGATGATAAGAAATGATATTTATCAGGCCTAGAGAAAAGATATAGAGAATTCGACTTGACTTGTAGATAAATCTTTGAAGTTGTATTATAGCCAGATATTATAGAAGTAACTAAGTGTAGCCTGAACATATTAGAGACGGTACACTAGCCACAGCTACAACATACATTCGCTGAATGCTCACCCAAGACACACTGACACCGGAACAGACAGTTTGGAATATCACTTACCCTATAGCTAGCGTTTTTTCACAAAAGCTAAACACAACCAACCTTCACACCCACATAGGCATACATTTATACATACATACATACATATGTACGATCACTTTGTGTAAATAGAATTTGAAACTTAACAAAAAAGAACAGATTAGTATTAGTATTAGTATTAGAGTTTTTATAGTAGTATCTGGAGAGAGATTGATACAGAAACTAATACTAAATATGTGTGTATTATCGTAACAAAGTAGGAATCAGTACTCACTAATTGATAGCAACTAAAACACAGACTAAAACACGCAGACTACTTTCTCCATATAACCGTTAAGTTAAGAATATAGTATAGCATAGGCGTAATATGTATTAGTAACTTTGATAAATCGAAGAAGACATACATACTTTACATATGAGTATATCCGTTTAATTTCCGGCTGAATCAAAATGTTGGCTTTGTTTTAGGGCAAGCTAGACAGGGCTTAGAATTTTTGTATTATATTTAATTATATTTTTTATACCAACATATGCCTGAGGAGGGAAAATATATATTTAAACATTTGGGTGATATTTTTGGGCATACAAATAAACAAAGTTAAAACAAAGTTATCGGGCAAGGCAACAAATTGTGATGTAAAATTTACGAAAAATCTAAAAAATAAAACTAAACTCCCAATCTAAACTAAATTGGAGCGAGCAATCAACGAGTTTTGAACAAAAAACGGTCACTAGTCAACTACCATTACGAAGTTACGATATCGCGAAACCGCAACGTGTGCCTTATTCCGGCCTTATGTTCAAATAACTTTCAATAATGCATAACGCAGTAATGTAATACACACACACACACACACACACACCCACACACATACACATACACATATGGAAGACAACTAAATTTAAGTTTCAAGTGAAAATAACTAGATAGACCCAGAGGTATATTTCTGGAGTATCCTCCCATGCCTGGGAGGCATTGGCAGATTGAGGAGGATCAGGGATGCATCAGGAATGTGAGTGCAAAGCATGTAAGTAAACCTCCTCCTCTAAACTCAAAGCGAATGCAAATCAAATACAATATATTAGGAGTACTCGAGAGTTACTCGAAAAATATGGAAACAAACGCACTCTTAGCGACACGATTGGCAAGTCAATGGTTTCCCCAGCTGATTTCGTTGTGAGTTGTGAATGATCCATCCCATTCTGATGGGGACGCCTCCATCGCTGCTGCCTTGCTGACTGACACTGACACTGACTTGCTTGCTTGTCTACCACGCAACTAAGAGCAAGTTAAGAGAGCCAGCAGCCTGGATGCCCGAGAGCTTCTAAGCGCAGAGCAGAGGGCTGTTGGTGTTGGTGTTAGTGGACACGAAGACGTGGCGAAGATATTTTGCCGAAGATGTTAACGTTGAGGTCAAAAACGAAGACGTTTGGCTTACTTTGCGCCGCCAACGAACTCTACTCCAGGCCGGGCCGACTCACGCTTTTGTGTACAAGTACAAGTTCTATTTCTAAGCGAGATGTGTCTGAACTGAACCCCAAGCAACAGTCATATTTATACTTCGCCGAGGCGGCGACAAAATTAGTTTTTCAATGACTCGCGTGACGCCAGGTTATCGGTAGTTAACTGCGAACAACTAGTCATAGTCAGAGTCATAGTCGTGGCCGTGGCCGTGTCCGTGTCCGCTGCTTCGTTTCTAATGACCGGAACCGTGGCCGTGCATAAAAAAGTACATACATATATGTGTATGTATATTGGCTTATAGATTGATAAATAGCCGGTCCCAGTCGCTGGAATATGAGTACGAGTATGTGATGGACCAGCCCATAAGCGAAGTTAAACAGTTCTCCTATTAAGTCCAAGTGAAGTGCCCTTTGACCATAGCATGATCAAATCATAAATAAAGAGGAAATATTTATTTTTAAATATATTGAAAAATCACTGTTGATTGAACAGTCTCTATAGAGCAGTCTGCCCTTTAAAAACGCCGATCGTTCCCCTTTCCCCATGCGCCTCAACATGGCCACAACGAGTACATCCATATGTACATATGTAAATATGTACGATTTTGTATTAATTATAATTATCGGTACACCAATTATTGCTGCTTACCAATTTTGCAAGCTAAGCCACGTATGGGGAGACTACACAAACTGTAATAAGAGCTGAGCTCCAAACGGATTGATCATTTCTATCCTGTATATATGTACATACATATGTACATATGTATGTATGTATATAAAAATGTACCAGAAAATTCGGGAATATAAAATAGAAATTGCAAGGCATCAAAATGACCAAGAATTAACTTTCGCATCTACCATCTACCGTCGCAATACGGCAATTATTACAGCCAGAATGAAGCCAGGACTAGTATGTTATTTTATTTTGTTGCAACTGCAAGGAATTTATCTCAGTCAGGGCTACTTCAATATCAATATCACAGCTTTGATAGTTGGCGCCTGTTGAATTGAATTCAGTCCGCATGTCAATGTTTTATTACAATATTTATCCTATTTATCCTGTTTCATATACTATAATATTAAGTGAGTGGATTACGTGTGGCATAAGCCTATTGTCTATTGCCTGTCCTGCGTTTAGAAGACAACAACTTTCGAGTGTACCTATGAGATATAATAGTTTTTGATTATAAACAATCCTACATACACTCGTACATATATTTATTGTATCACTTCGGATACAGATTGTAAAGTGTTGTTTGTTTCTCTTTATAGACAGTGATTTTATTTGAAATCCAGATGCTGTGGGCAAGCGCCAATCAATCGCACTGGACTGGCCAGCTCTAATCCTGGGGGCGCAACTCCAAGGTCGGTCTTCAATAGGAAATTGATACAGAAAAAAAAACAAGTAAAAAAAAGCTACCGACCCGACAACCTTCAACCTGATGTTCAAAATGGACGCCGCAGACTTCTGGCAGCAGGCCCGCGCACCATTCGGCCTGCACACGGCGCTTCATCAACACACTCCTCCCAACCAACAGCAGCAACAGCAGCAGCAGCAACAGCAGCAACATCAGCAACAGCATCAGCACCACCAGCATCACCATCAGCAGCATCAACAGCCCCACCATCCGACAATCTCGCAACAGCAGGATCATCAGCTACCCCCCAATGCCAATGCAGATGGCACGGCTACCAGCAACAGCAGCAATAGCAACAGCAACAACCTGTCACTAAGCACTAAAATGGAGTCTAGCGGGCCTCAGCAACATGGTCACCTCCTGCAGCATCACCATCACCATGTCGAGCAGCCCTATGGCTCCGATTCCTTCAGGGGTCAGCTCTCGGCGCCAGCCCCACAGCTAAGTAATCATCATCTGCTGTTCAATGCCGCAGCTGCCGCCGCCGCCGCTGCCCACCTCAAGTCTACAGCTCTACAGAATAACATTTCGCCCCCGTCAGATCCAGAGTCCAACATGCTCAGAAGCTATGGCCATAATTCATTGAATCCCGTCATCAAGCCGAAACAAGAGCTTGACCAACAGACGCAGCGACGCGATGAAAGCCGCCAACAGCAGACGGAGCAGGCATACACTGGTGACTTCTACGATGCGGGTGACGCCCCAGGCGCCGGCCCGGATGCCGCTGCAAGTGTCACCTGCACTAGTAGCGTCGGCGCGGATCAATCGCAATCCAATCAGCAAACTCAACAGCAGAATTCAGGAGAAGGTCTTCAGCAACCGCAAGCACAGCCCCACCGGCAGCTACAGAGTCCAGGGCCTGGAACGGTAGTGCTCAACAAACCGTTATCACAAGGTCAGCAGTCGCCTCAGCACTCAATAACGCCATCTGGTGGCAGCTCTACTCCCGAAATTAAATACAACAACGAAAAGATGGCCAACGAAATTCAGGTAATAATTTGTTACATTCAAAGAATAAAAATAGAGAACGAACCAAGCATAGCGGTACATTCTATTTGCGATTAGATGTACATCCCGTGAATGTATGAACATATACATATGTAACATACATGCGTATGTACAACGTGGACCAGCAGATTTCCTTATTGATGTCCTTGAAAGTTATTTTTCTTTCTACTTTTACTTCAAAGTTTCAAAGTGACCACCGATATTTTGACGCATTCGTGTGGATGGGATGGGATGGGGTGTGATGTGCGTGTTTCTGTACTGCACGACCACGACCACGACGTACGAGTATTTTCCAGTGTGCAAAGAGCTGCCTGATCCGAGTGTTCTCTTTTCCAGTGGCTAACGAAACATTAAGAGAAACTCTCAAAATATCCCAACGGCATACCTTCTTACCCCTTTTTGAGGGGTTAAAAAGCTCTCCTCTTAGTCGAACCCTGAACTGAAGGGGTAACTGTTCTTGGAATTCCTGGCGTTTAGATGATACCAACACAGCCCTTTTCTTGCACCGCTTGAGACTTTTTCCTTCCTTGGACATCTGTACACGTAGACCAGACCAGACCAAACCAGACCGACCCCACGCTATGTAATATGTATGTACATATGTATGTGTGTGTATCGACTAGTCTGGGTAAGGGGATGGAAATTGGAAATTGGAAAAGAGGGAGAGAGAGAGAGAGATAGAGAGAGAGCAAGAGAGAGAGGGAGAGCGAGAATATGTATATTCTTATCGTTTGCTTAGTTTTTTGCGCTGTGCTTTTTCTTGAAGTAACCCCATTCGTGAGTGTTCGGCAATTTCGCCTCCTTTATTTTTGTGTGTGTGTGCGTGAATCCTTAACTGGTTTCAGTTTGTTATAACTTATGAGGCGGTGGGTTGGGTTGTGATGGGGGGCGCAAGTTTAGTATTATACTGCACACACACACACACACACACCTACATACATACATACACAACTACACAAGCACGCAAATTCGTTTCGTTGTTCCTACGCCAGACGTTTCGTTTTTATTTTTCCTTGCCTTTTCTTGCCTTGTCTTTTCCCCATTCTATGCGTTCAGAAAAGAGAGAGCGAACGAGCTTTTTCTGTCTGTCTTTTTTTCATTATAACTTTACTTTACTCGCGCAGCGCATATTTTCTTCAAGAAAACAATAATAGCAGCGTAGCGTTCGTTGTACAGGAACAGAGAAAGAGACGCAGAATTAGGAGCTGACGTCGACGACAGCGACAGCGACAGCGACGACGGCGCGATAGTATAAGAAGAAGACCCTGGTACGGGCACAGTGTCCCGTTTGTGGATGATAAGCGCAGCGTCTCTGCACCGCCAAGGACTACCGACTACCGGCAGAAGTTCAAAGGACATCGGACCGTAAGGTTGTGTGACTCCGCGCTTCCTACTTCACTAAATCCGTTCGCCAAAGTTGTCGTGGTCGCGAGAAACTGTAAATTTGATTGACAACAACGCTAGAAACTAAAAAAATAAAAAGGCCCCCGAAAAATTAAAGGAATAAAGTGGCGACAAGCACAGCAAAAGTTCTGACTGTAATATAGATCTTTCAGGGCATTGATTGTCTCTGCCTTCCCCCGCTTCCACATCAGATGCATAAACCAGCTACAGGGCAGATTTGCCTTTGGCTGTTTCATAGCTCCAATCTTATCCAGTTCAGTGCAGTCTACCAATATCCAATTGTGTGGATAACGTTGATAATTTAACCAAACCAAAGCCATTCAATCCGACAAGTAATATGGAAAAACGTGCGCGACTTTGAAAATCAACAAAAAGCAACAAAAAAAAATAAGAATTAACAAGGAGCTGCTGTGTGTTGTATTCGTTCCGTTTTGTTTCGTTTCGTTTTACGATCGGCTAAGCTAACTTGATCGGTATCGTTTACACAATGACACTTGACTATGAAGAGGAGCACGATGTAATTTTTAATTTTCAATTGAAACCTAACTTTTCAAAATTGATATTAAACCTACGCGATTTTATTTCGTTGGCGATTGGAAGTTTTCTTTATTTAGCACATGGTGTCCTATATTAATTAGTTTAAACCAGCTTTCATAGATAACAGGTTGTTTTTCATTTTATTTTATTTAATTGAACACCTTTCAGTGCTACATATATGCTGGTATGCTCATCTTGCCAATGGAACCTGTCGATCTGTTAATTTACATATTTATTTACTTTTAATTCTATTATTGGCATGGAGACATAGACATATGTACATATTTACATATTTACATACATGCATAAACAAATAAATATTTACATAAATATGAAAATCTTTTTATTTTTATTTTCAAACAACTTCAAACTCTTAGGAAATATATTGTAAGATGTTTTTATGGCCAAGGAAATGCTTCGATTACAAGAATTAAATTACTTTGAATCCTAATTTGTTTTCTCCCACTACTACATACATATATACTGTATGTATGTACATAGTACATACTGTTCGACAATATTTGGAAGACAACTGCAAAGACTCAGGCTCTTGCCAAAGGATTTTATTTATTTTGTATCCTTTCTTAATTAAAACTAAAAGATAATAATTTACTCTCGTAAAAATATTTACTTAAATACATACATATTCCTAGTACATTTATTTATAGTTTTGTAAACTTTTTGTACCGTTGCAGCTTCAGCTATCCCGGTCGAGCAGCGCAGCCGCGATCAGTGAACGCACCCTTGAAGAATGTTGGTCAACCCTGCAACGAGTGAGTTGGCATCTGTTCCGTTGTGTATAGTACTCTTCCTCGTCAAAGACACAAACACAACAATTGTACCACCACAACACCAACACCAACACCAACACTTCTCAGATTAGAACACATTCTATACACACACACACACACACACACACACAATCAAACAAATTAACATTAGCAAAACTTATGTATGTAGCTCTAATCTGGAGCGCTTAGAAGAAGTACCAGCACATTTTTTGTGATTCCGATACGCTTCAATTATGAAATTAACGTAAGATTTATATGCCTATTTTTTTTATTAGTTTAAATTCTAGCCTAAGTTTTACTTTTCCCTATAAAAATTGGTAACAAAACAGCGGCCGGTAACACTTTAATTGTTAGCAATAAACTTTTTATTTCTTAACAATATTACAATGTTTTACTTTAGTTTACATCCTCATCCTTGGTTTAATTTTAATTTTAATTTCTTATTGTACTTTGATTATACAGGCGCCGCTCACACAGGCCCTCGTCTCATGCCAATAAGGGACACATTGTCAAATCGGATGATGACTTATTTATTAGATTACTTGTATATGTATTACTGCACAAACCAGTAATACTATTGCTGTATCAGCGTTTTAGATCTGCACTTGGGATGGTTGTCGATGCGTTTCAGGCAAATTTAGGGTATCAACTTACATATATATGTATATGTATGTATGTATGTTGTAAATATGTAATCTTTCATCGAATTCAAAATCACGGTAAAGAATTGCATTTTTATTTCAATATTATGACCCCCGAAATACGGTACATATTGGTACATACATACATATGTACATGAATACAAGATGTACATACATATATGATAGAACAACCATAACAAATGCATGGCGAGCTGTTTTACTTGTTATGGTCCTAAAAATCATGTATTGTCTTAGTCCTCGATGTTTAATACTACAACCTCTATTTGGGCGAAAATAATTTGAGATAAACTTACATATGTCAGTTGTACATATGTACATACATACATACATATGTATCATATCAAATCAATCAAATAATCGTAAAAACAAAATTAAAATGAAAATACATCCGAGTAGGAGACATATTAGAAATTGAAAAGCGTATACAGTAATATTTTTCCGTTCGAAGACGCAGATTCCCTTAGCAAAAATCTCCTAAATCTCCTATACTATATTGTACTTTGCGTGGCCTTGAATAACATTGATAGACTATATACTTTATGGCTGTGAATGGGAAATTGGAAAACTCTTAAAATTTTCAAGGGTGCACACCCATATGTAAATATGAATGTACCCGTAAACATTTACATACATACATACATACATACATATGTACATATGTAGTTAAGGCAAGCGGCATTAATTTTGTATTGTCCTACCCCCAATACCGACAATGTCTTTTCTTATAGAAATGCTACCGCTACCGCTACCCTGACACCACCCCACACATTTTTTGCAACCATTTTTATTTCATTCAGTTCACCTTCGACCAACAGGGGGAAACGTGGTTACCGCCTCCTGCTACCCCTAAGGTATAGGGAATGACGGTATAGGCTTGTAAATGCATTATGTATACTACCCCTGCTAGTAGGTCCATCCCTCTATGACTGTGCATTAGATTGGGGTCGAGGACTTGAATGAAGAACGCAACATTTAAACGAAATACAAAATGCGGGAAGGTAACGGGAACATTTAAGGAATGAAACTAGAAAAATTTACCCAACTATAAAAATGGAAGTGTAAACTCGTTCTACATATCCATACATATGCCGGGAGTAAGAAACACTTTAATTTTTTGGTTTTTAATTTCCTAGTAAGCGAATTGTACGAATTTTTGTTAGTCTTTTTTTAAACTTTCATATACATATGTACGAGTATGTACATATGTATGTTCCATCGCCTCGAATGCAGAGTAACGCTTTCGTGAGCATTTTTTTGTATATGTGCACAGAATATGCACATAAATATGTACGTACGTGCATATGTATGCATGTACATACATATATACACAATCTATTTGCTATTCCCCTTTATTCACATCTTCTGGCTCGCGTCCAGGTCCAGTCCGCCTCACACTATTCCACGCACACACAGGGGCCGAGGACCCACACAGAAACGCCCCGCCATGCCGTGCTGGACCTGTTCTTCTATAGCACTCGACTCGCCTCGCCTGGTGTGGCCTCGCCTCTCCTCGCCGTTTATTATCGCAATCTCATTTGCCGGCGATTCGCAAACTGCTGTTGGCTGGTTCTGGACACAGTAGAGAGTCCTGTAGAGTTCGTTCGCCATTTTTATGCGATTCAAAGACGAAGCGAAGGGGCAAAGACGCCTGTAGTTGTGTCCGCCTCTATCTGCTGTTCCTGTGCATGTACGACTACTCACCAAAGCCAAATGAATAAAAAGTGCAGTCTGTCTCGGCCAAAAACGAGTGGTTGTGGCGAAACGACGGAGGTTGTTAGCGCCGTTACCAGTGAAAACAAAACATCGGCCACTTGGCCAACCAACCAGAGAGCGTCGTACGCAAGCAGCCCTCGCCTCGCCCCTCGCCCCTCGCCACTCACCACTCGCTCTCACACTGCACCTACTTACCTCTTGGAGAACAACGGCCGGTATCGGTATCGGACTTGGTATCGTTCTCCGCTTGCCCTTCTTCTCTGCTCTTTACTTTTTATAACCGTGCTCGAAGATTAAAGGGGTATATTAGATTTGTGGTAATAGTGGATGTGTGTAACGCAGAGAAGGAAACGTTTCCCACCCTATAAATAAATTATTATTGATCAGCATCAACAGCCAAGTCATGACTGTCTGTCTGTCCGTCCGTCTGTCCGTCTTCTTAGAGACTATACGAGCTACAGCAATAAAAATTTGTTTTAAACTCATTTGATATAACACTGTTACAAGAGAATTTCTGTGGCATTCACAATGTTAAGGATACGAGAAAACAAATAAACGCAGTAGCGTAAAGAGTAACCATATCTACCAGATTGCTGAATCTGGTTTAGATCGGATAATTATCATAGGGAGTATGAAATAATTAATTTTTAGTTTCTAGCCTTAGCCCGTCTAGTAATATTACCTATTAAAATTATTTATATAAAAATATATAGAACCAAGCTCTATTATTCTTATTCTTGACTTGATGAATTCAGATCAGATCGGTATTTGGGTCATAGGATCGATTTAGAGCAGTGGTCGGCACGGCCCTATCTATTGTGCATAGGAAAGGGCGCTGCCGTTCACGGACACGTGTATTACAATGGTTGGCAGCAATGAAATCTTCCATTTTGCCTGCTGTATACGCACACAATCGCACACATGTGATTGTGTGCGTGCGTACCACTGATTTAGAGGGTATCTAAAGTTTCGGCGCCGAAGCTAAACATTCTCTCATGTTCTATTTGCTTTTCGATTTTTTTGGCCCCAATGAAAAATTTGTTAAAAATCAGCAATTATGGCGGCCTCGCAAGGTGAGCAACACCGATTTCTAGATTTTGTATTTCTAGATCGCCTATGTTTATTTACCTTTTATAGTTTTGGTTTTTTACTTTATTCTCGATTCGAACAAAAAGGTAAGCTTTTGCTGACATGTTTTTCACTTGTACAACATGCAACGATACACATTTTTATAAAAATCGCTTTAAAACAAAAAAGTACACACATACACGTATAAGTGTATACACACGGGAACAAAAAATGCAAAAATATAGTCGAGATAATCTATAAATGGAACCGGTAGAGACCCCCGCGGAGGCAGTTTTCCCATGGAGGTGGTAGGGACAAAATGTTTAAATCCACCCGTATCCATAACCTTCCCTACTTACTGGCACATACAATATACCCACCACACTACATATACATATACTCGCACCTAGATAGATACATATGTACATATGTATGTAAAATGTGCATTAAACAGGAACAAGTTTGAGATTTAATGAACTAAGAGAAGCCAACTCCGCCGAGACAGGCTGGGAAGTGCAAAGCCTGCTGTCCTGGCATTTATTTTCAACTGACTCTGACTGGCACTGTTTCAACGTGTTACTTGCATTTTCAGCTTTTTATGCACAAAAGCGCCATGCAGCAAATACAACAACAAATTCCTCGCGTCGGACTGGCGACGCACGGAGTTACCGGCACGCCTAACTTGGGTGGCAATGCTACACCCGGAACGGACACCAAGCCACACCAGTGCCAACAGTGCATGAAGAGTTTTTCCAGCAATCACCAGCTCGTTCAGCACATTCGTGTCCACACTGGAGAAAAGCCGTACAAATGCTCTTACTGTGATCGTAGATTTAAGCAGCTGTCCCATGTCCAACAGCACACGCGTTTGCACACAGGTAAGTTTAGTACTACCATGTACATATGTATGTATGTATGTATGTATGTATGTATGTACATATGTATGAACATATGTACAAATAACGAGAAGTAATTCATCAACGTAGTGAGCCCAGAATCCTAGATCCGTTTCCGTTCAATCCATTCCATTCCACCCCACCCTATCCCATCATTTTTTTCTTTCGCAATTTCTGTTTTTCTTATTATGTGCTTATTCCTTGTTGATTTGATCTCATCTTCTTCTTCATTCTAATTGTAATTACAAAGCTGATGAAAAATGCTTAGTGCTCGTTCTTGATTAATTAAAAACGGCCGCCAGCCTCAGTCCGAGACCCAGACTCATAATTTCATCGGCACGGCACTCAGTCGTCTACTGCCAACTGCCAACTGCTACTGCCATGGGTCACTGTCTTCCTCTCACCAGGCGGCGTGCCACTGTCCCTATCTATGGACTTGCAAGTTCGTATTCGTATCCATGTATCCTGCGTTCGGCAAATATTTTTTAATGCTGGCAACACCCATTTCCAAATGCAAATGCAAATGCCAATGACAAAGATAATTAAATAAACTTTGAGTGCTTTTCGAGCAGCTCGTTTTGCGACAGAAGACAGCTGCGAAGAATGAATAGGTCTAGGAATATGAGTTCACGCCAGGTCGCGGCGAAACAACAACTGAAATTATTCAACGTCATTAGCTGCATTCAATGTCATTTGATATACCCAGACCCAGAGCCAGAGCCATACCCAGAGCCATTCAAGTGCCACCGTCTTCCGTTCTGCTCAACCAAATTATATCACACCTGATTGCAACTTTACAATTGCCTGATTTTTTTGTAATATTTTTTCTGTTTTTTGCGCATCGTTTTTATACCCGTACTCAAAAAGAGTTAAGGGGTATATTGTATTTGTGGTAAAAGTTGATGTGTGTAACGCAGAGAAGGAAAATTTTCCGACCCCATAAAGTATATATATTCTTGATCAGTATCAATAGCCGAGTCGATAGAGCCATGTCTGTCTGTCCGTGCGTCCGTCTGTCCGTCCTCATGAGCGCCTCGTTCTCAGAGACTATAAAAGCTAGAGCAACGAAATTTTGTTTCCAGACTCATGTGATATCACACTGTTACAAGTGTATTTCAAAATTTCGGCCCGCCCCCTTCAGCCTCCACAAAGGACGAAAATCTGTGGCATCCACAATTTTGAAGATACAATAAAAATAAAAACGCAGTATCGTAAAGAATGGCCATATCTACCAGATTGCCAAATTTGGTACAGATCGGTTCATTATTATAGCCAGAATGAAGAAATTCATTTTCAGTTGCTTCCCCCACCTCCTCTGGCGATGCTGTCGCTTTTCATTCTCTTTCTCCCTCGCACACACTCTGCCCTGTGCAATGCGCGAGCGCCCTCTCTAAATGGTAGATGTAGAATATCTGTTCTACATGTATTATCTACATTTTACATGTAGATGTAGTTAAGAAATGTAGCAAAAAAATGTAAAATGTAAAATTTTTTTGACTGAGTACGGGTATAAAAGTAGAGTCGCGACTAGAAGCGACTCACGTTCCTTCTCGTTTTTTATATGTATGTATGTATGTATGTATGTATTTTTTTCTGTTAAAATACGGTAAAAGAAATCAAATACGCTTTAATTATAAACCAGTTTGCGCCCTGCCACGATAACGGGCAGCATGGTGACAGAGGCAGGGAACGGGGACGGGAACGGGAACGGAAACCTCTGCGATGATGTCGCATTTTACCTCTTTATGAAGGACAGGACGGCTGCCGGTTGCCTGCCTGGGCCGCTGTGTTGGTCCTGGGGTAATTAGACAATAGTGTCTCAGGCGGTTTCTTAAAGGTTAAGCAGGCGCAAAGGAAAAACATCGCTACTAACAAGCGCGACATATAATGGATAGCGAGCCATTAAGTGGCCAAAAGCCGCAAAGCAAAGCGAAGTTCCAAGCTAGCATCGCATCGCATATTTAAAGGCGTTTAAAGTGACAGGTCAAATGAAGTGGCGCTGCTGAAGCAGCGACTACGTGCCGCAAGGTGTGAACACTGCTGCAATTTCTGCTCCGAGGAGTGTGGGCCTGGGCTATGGCTATGGCTCACGGTGTCTCGACGGTGACCGCATCTTCATCTACACGACTGCACTTTGTAACTATTTATTTGTGTTTAATGCTACTGGAAAGCAAAGTGACTCTAAGTAGCTTAAACGTTTTAGACTTCAGGTTCTCTGTCCCCTGTTCCCGGTCGCCGGTCTCCGATGGCCTATCCCTGTCCCGTCCCTGGCGCTGACCCCCACTTTGTATTTAATTGCGCGTTCAAATGAAATTAATTTTGCTTTAAATCTAAAATGCTTAATTTCCGGAGAAGTGCAACTTTTTAAAAAGCTTCCCAGTTGCACTGTTTTGGTAGGGCACCAAAGGGATTTTCATCATGGTCTAGACTCTAGACGTCATTTTCGAGAGCTTGCCGTTTAATCTCGTTAAAATGAAGTCAATCAGTCAATTACGCGCGTTCAGCTATTTTGGCGACTTCTCCGGGCAGTATTACATTAAGTTAAGGCCACACATTTTACATATTTTTACCTTAAAAATCGTATTTTCCTTTTGAGCCCTGGGCTTGCGGATAATTTGGATATTTGGATAATTTTAAGTAATTATGATTACTCATCAGTATCTCTGGATTAGTACTTTAAGAATACATATACATATGTATGTACATATGTATGTACAATTGTGAGTACTAGTATGTATGGTTAGCATGATTTCCTGAATACTTCGAATTCTTATTTAGCTTAACGTGATTAAGTAATTGTTATGTTATTTGCATGATACATATGTACATATGTACATATGTATCATGCAAATAAACATATTTACCCAAATAATAAAAATACATACATACACATACATAAATGTACACGGATAGAAAAAAGCCCTGAAATTTTAATATTTTCACTAATTCATTCCATTGATTTTCATCCAAGAGTGGTTGTATTAAAATTGAATATTTTTCACTTACATTTTGATATAAACATGAAAATATAAAATATATTAAATTTAAATATATTTCATATTTAAATGAAATACTTTATATTTATTTTAAAGTGTTTTGTAATTAAATGTAATTGTAATTTATATTATATTAATAAGCCATTTTAATAAATTTATATTTGAATGAAAGTGAATTCTATTTAATTTTACTATGTTTGTATTTAAAAATAGCATTTTAAATTCAAATATGATTGTAGTTAATTTTACTTTGGTTTTTTTCTATCAGTGTACATGGAAATATATTAATTTTTAAAAATTTATTTCACCTAGTACTACACATCAGGTTATTCTCTTCCTGTATTGAACATATTTCAACAGAGAGTTGGTGACAGTGTGGTTAGTGTGTGATTAGCAGCCAGTAAGAACTTTATCTACATGATTAGTATATGTGCATAGCTAATAGACAGATCTTAGACTGACGATTAGAATATTTAATGATTTATTGAATACACAATTGCAGGTGAACGGCCTTACAAATGCCACTTGCCCGACTGTGGTCGAGCCTTCATACAGCTCTCCAATCTGCAACAACATCTCCGAAATCATGACGCCCAAGTGGAACGTGCCAAGAATCGTCCGTTTCACTGTAATATCTGTGGAAAGGGATTCGCCACTGAGTCCAGTCTGCGGACGCACACATCCAAAGTGAGTTCTGAACCAATAGTAGTACAATAGTGACGATTGACCCAATCACAACTGCAACAATAACTACATTTTTCACTCTCATTTACGGTGTCGTCCGTGTGGCATTCTATTATTTGTTTCTGTCTTTCGACATCGACATCGACATCGATTTCGCTATCGATCTCATCTGTCCTTTTAATGTGCACGTGTCAAACATCATCACAACCAACAAACCAACAAACCAACAAATGCCGCATTTTACTGACAGGAGCTACAGCTGCATCTTGGTGTCTTGCAGCAGCATGCGGCACTCATCGGTGGTCCCAATGCAACATCCTGTCCGGTGTGCCACAAGCTCTTTCTTGGTACCGAGGCACTCATGGACCATATGAAACACGTTCATGAAGAAAAAAGCCCACCACCGAGTGGAACAGGTGAGATGAGATTAGAGCACGCATGAAATTTCGAGTTTGAATAGTTGTAACTAAAAATTCCAAAAACACCTCAATCCCCGCAGCCGCATCGCATTTTGGTGAGATCATAAATTGTGCGGGTGGGAACGGAAACGATAGTGTTAGTGGGAGCGGACCAATTGGCTCACAATGTACATCCGAGTCCACCTGTGCGAGGATACCGACACATCCACCCACTGGGAGTGGACCAAGCCTCAGCGACAGCTACCTGGGAAAACGAAGAACTGCCAATCATCCATGTCCAGTCTGTGGCAAGCATTACGTCAACGAAGGCTCTCTGCGAAAGCATCTGGCTTGCCACGCCGAGACCTCCCAACTCCCAAATAGCCTCCGCATGTGGCCCTGTAGTGTGTGCCAGGCTGTTTTCACACATGAAAACGGTAGTGTAGCAGAGCAAATGGTTTCCAGAACAGGCCCGTTAATCATTTTGTTACCTCCCACAGGCCTGCTTACCCATATGGAATCGATGCGCATGGATCCCAAGCATCAGTTCGCGGCTCAATACGTCTTGGTATGTTACGAATAGGAACCAACCCCAATTAAAACCTTAAATTGACTGATCTTTGGGCCACTGCTGGTCTGGGCTTCTAAAAAAAGCTCGGATCGGATAAATCCGCACTATTGAGCAAATTTACCTGAGCCATTTAAAAATATTAACAAATTCTATTTATGCCCGGTACTTGAAGAGATAATATAATTGTAGGTATCAGGATCACGTCCAGACAGCATATTTGTTTCTGAAGATAATTCAACAAAACCTAAGAAAATCGGACAGCTAGGAGTGGCTAGGAGTTAGCAAAGATACTCAAAGAAAATATACTGAATGTTTGAAGTATTATTGAAATAAAACACTGCCGGGCGGTTAAATATGGGCTACGGAACAATTCGCCCGATTAAATCGTTTTCTGTTTTTATTCCGCTCAGCACTTATCTCGGTTCTCTCCAAAAGTGCCGGCTTCGATCTCCCTCTCCCACTTGACTTATCGATAGTTCTTCCACGATGTATTATCTTATATTATATGGGTATCTCCACTGCTTATATCGAAAGATGACAACGCGCGCTGCATATTACTTAAATGTTGTTTCCCTGCATAGTTACAGTGCTATTATTATATTGCTACAATATATTCCAAAACTTAACAGCGAATGCTGTCATTGTAGTTCTTTATAGTCAAGTTAAAAACTCGGAGTATCAACACCTCCTATAAGAACGTTCAATATGCAGGGGCTAAAATGGGGCTACTATTCGAGAAAATCTTTCCGTATTTTTACTTGAATAATAATATCATTCATATGTATATATTTAAATACTTCCACTTTAGTCCCGGGCTGCAGCAGAGCAGCGAGAGCGTGAGAGCATACTAGCGGCCACTATAGCCGCCGGCAGTGCAGGTGCTGTCAGCGGAATTGGAGTTGGAGAGCCGAGAAACGTACTGCCTATGGGTGTGACAAACTCAGGGGGATCCAACTCAAAGTGCCCGTCGCCATCAGCAAACTCGGAATGCTCTTCGAACGGACGACTGTCGTCGTCTGCAACCTCCGACCAAGATCAAGACCACGATCACGGCCTGAGTGAAAACGAGAACAGTAGCCACAATAATATCAGCAGCACAAATAACAACACCCTTTGCACGAACAACAACAACTGCAATTCCAGCAAAATGAACCATGAGCTGCGTCTCCCCAACTCCAGCCAATACAACATGGATACCGGGCTGCACGTCGCCAATCGAATGTCACTTATGGCAGCAGCAGCCGCAGCTGTAGCAGCAGCCCGACCCCAGGAGGGAGTTGATTGTTCAAATGTCCCCAGTGCGGCCGTACAAGCTGCTGTGGTTAACCTTGCCGCTGCTATGCGTATGAACAATCCCAACAATGCTTCTACCGCCCTTGTTGGACACTCTGCACATCCCCATTCCCTCCAGCACCAACAGCATGTAAGAGATGTAAACTGAAATTCGAGATTAGCGAAGCAGCTGACATGCCGTGCAAATGTTAAGAGATCTAAATTTGAAAATCAAATCCTAAATGTCTAAATTTCGCTCATCTCGTTTTTGTTTTGTTTTGATTGTTTGTATAAAATAATAATTGTATTCTAATTGTTTGTTTTGGCCCTCTTCGCAGCTCGGCGAACATCCTTTGCCACACCATCAGCACCCTCACCATCTTCAGCAGCAGCAGCAGCAGGCGACACCACAGCACCATCAGCAGCAGTTGTCACATTTGTTGGGTCACGGGCACTCTCATCCTGGGAACAATTCCCATTCTCGCCGTTCGCCGAATATAAATGTGCCGAGCTTGCAGATGCAAAACGAGTCATCAGCTAACGCATCGTCCGTTGCAATGAACATGAACGTAAGCATGATGCGTGGCTCCCTAGAACCAGACTCAACTTTGGGAGGAATGAATGCGATGGAGGCCCTCCATCATCAGCAACAGCATCATCACCAGGCGTCAACTTATTCACAGCACGCAGTGGCTCCTAGTAGTCAGCAAGCCCATTCACAACACAGTCACCACCATCCAGAAACCGCTCTCCGCATGCACCAGCAGGCCGAAGCAATTCTGCGCTCCCATGAGGCGGCATTCCGTTTGGCTGCCAGTACTGGCGTCAAAAGCGAGTCAGAACAGCAACAGCCCAATGGTGGTAATGGTAATGGTAATGCCAGTGCCAACAGTAACGAACAGCATCGATTTTCGACACATCAGCAGGAGCAACAAGTACCGCCGAGCTCATGAAGCTTGGCGGTGATTGAGCCCAGTAGGATAGGTACAGATAGAAATACAGAATCAAGTACAACGATTTCGTAATTGCGTCGATTGCAGCAATTAAAATAGGATTAAATATATGTATACACATATAGATATACATATATGTATGTGCAAACTTCTATGAATATACTAAATACTATAAAAGAGGTACATGTTTCCATATGTAAATGGGATTACGTTTGTATGTACTTGCAGCAATGCCCGTAAGTCAGTGTGCAATATTACTATATGGAGTAAATGGAGATCGTCACTTATCGGAACCAGATTAGAAATCATGTAAAAAATCCTTTGTGTTATGTTTACGTTTATAAGATTAAAGAAACAAATCAATTGTAAATGAATTTTCTTGGATTCGTGGGAGGTCAAGGTGTGATCTCATATATAGAGCACTAAGTTGCCATGTATATTACCTCTTGCATGAACAGAGCGATATTCAATATTCGGTATTTTTCGGCTGGCACAAAATAATGTTAATGAAAATTAACGTTCCCTCAACTTAATCTTAAATTCATACATGGAAAATATTTAGAATTCCCATGATATAGGTCGGACAAATGAAGTTACATTTAAAATTAGTTCTGAAAATTCGTTTTATATAATTATTACTTCATCATTTTATCGTTTTCTTACTCGAGGTTAATCAACGAACATCTTATATAGAAAGTTTTTAAGATCTATACGCATCAGGAGAAGGTCATTTATTCCCACCGACGTCAATGCACTACTCGAGCACTCAAATATATACATACATATATTTGAAATGGGTTCGATTTTAATTTATGTATATTTTTTGCGGCGGTGGCAGTTGTGTTTACTGTGAATCTTAATGGTGACATATCCCTTTATTTCTACACCTATCTATAGACTATAGCTAATAAGATGATCAATCCTGCAAGCCCCCGCTACGTCCACGCTTTTGCGGTGAACAGAACGAATTTGCCGGGCTACCAGTGCCACTGAAAGTCTTGTCCTGAGCGCGCTTTAAGTTTGGCGTGTTTGCGGGCGACTGTAGTTTAGTTGTAGCAGGATCTACAAGAAGATTAAATAAAACATTTTAGAATACCATTTATTGGTACATAAATATTTAAAGAAACTCTTTAATTACCCTGCAGCCACCTAACTTGCGTCGCTGGTCCGTAACCCTTTTGGTTGCGCGCTGCAATCCGGAATATAATAGCTGGCTTATTCGAGCAATCTACATGTGCGTTAGAAAGCGAGGCGTTCGGCACTGTGCACTGATTGGCTGCACCTACATACACTCGCACAAAAGCCAGTTGTGGCGACGCCAACGCCTTGTCCTTTGTCGTGGGCTTTACAGCAAGGTATACCGAGTACTCGACTATCTCTTTTGTTTTCTGTGCCGGAGGCGGCTCCCATGTTAAATGAGCGCCCTCCTTAACGTCCTTTGAAATCTTTATTGCCGATGGGGCACCTGGGAAGCCGGGCAAACAGGTTTTGAAACTGGATATCTGTAACGAGATAAATTTGGTAATAGATAAAACTATAAATTTAATCAATTAAATTTAAACAAACCTCTCCCCACTCGCCACGGCCACATGAATTAATTGCAGCCAACCGAAAGCGATAGGCTGTTCCTGGGTCTAAGCTGACGCGTGGATATTGATTAAAGTCCGGCAAGTTATCGACATCTAAGCTTTCGAGAATAACATCGTTGAAGTACTTTGAGTCAATATAGCTGGTAACTGTATGCGAGAGGTCCTTGAACACCCCAACTGTTTGCCACTTCTCGTTCTCGTTCTGTGAGGTGTTTTGCGCTGGAAGGGCGATGACGTTTTGTTGATCCTATAAAGCAGACGAAGTAAAATAGTAAAAAGGGATTGCTATAAAGCACTTGTCAAGGTACACACATTGGTTTGTGGACTGTCAGTAGTCGCATTTCCTGCTACTGTGCCGCTACCCGATCGTTCGAACAAACTTTTGACCGCTTGACTAGGGTTCACCGAAGCGGTAGCATCTGCCGTAGCTGCTTGCATTACAGCTGCTGAAGCTAATGCCTCCAAATGTGAGCCATCCACTAAAACAAGAAAATAACAAGAATATGAAAGCTGTAACCTGTCGAATGCCGAATGGGTACAAACCATTTTGGTGTTGATGAGGTTTATGAGGCATGGCTATGGGCACTGATCCTGCACAAAAATCCCCAACTGAATCTCGTGTCCCATCTTCTTCCGCCACACGAGTGGTGGAAATGGTTGGATCCTTTCCGACACCTGCGCTTCCCATAACTGAAGCCTCCCCAGCTTTTATGTTTGTTAGTATAGTGGCGGCTTCAGTCTCAGACGTTGTTGGCCGGCTACAGGTACTGTCCGAGGATGAAGGCTTGACCTTTGAAAATAATAAAAGTAATGAGAAACACTGTCAAATCCACATCAGAAAACACTGCTTACCATAAACTCAAAGCTATTCATCTTCTCTTCCCCGGTTTCCGCGCTTTTAACACTTATAATGCTTTCCGCTGGCGTTTCCCTGGTATCAGTAGTGCTGCTGACGCCGGTTACATCTTCAACAATGCCAACTTGTTGGTCAGTTATCCTTTGATTGCGATGGCTTGAGCCACTTGCAGATGACTGGCCATCAGAATGGCCTGACGCTGCCGCTGACGTTGATGTGGCATTGTCGTCATTTACTCCCTCTTCAGCAGATCTTCCTTGGGCTTCATGTTTTTGTAATAGATCGCCAGCACCATCCAACTGCTCTATAATATCGTCCATAGGGTCAGTTTCCGCTATATTCGCAATCGGACCGCTCTTATCGGCTACGGCCTCCTTTTGTACCTGCACCTGTGCTGACTGCACAATCTTGGCTGGCACACTCTTGGTCGCCAAAGTCAGGGCCCGTGAGCTGCCACCGGCATTGAAAATGTTAACGAAGCTTTTTCTGGCGCTAAGTGTGGTGGTAGAACCCACGTTGGTCGCACTTGTCCCTGGCAAAACCACTAGTTTATTTGAGTTACTGCTAGATCCAGCAATGCCAGAATTCGTGCTCATTACAGTGACCGGTTTGCCGCCTATATATAGTGCCGTCTTTTGATGTAGAGGAGAGCTACTCAGTTTCTGTCCAGTCGCCACTGATCCCGGTGCTGATGATAAGTTGCGTATCATTTTGACGCCACTCTGGTTGGATATCACGGCTCGTTGGCCACCAACCGTCTGCAGGGTACTAGTCGTGGTCGACGTTGAGCCCACTATACTAACTATGCTTGCTCCCGTTCCGGCCCCGGCCGTGCTCATCACAGTGCTGGCAGGAACGGTTCGCAGACTGCCGCCCGTGGTGACAATAATGATCTGCTGGTTGCCCAGCTGCGTCCCCTGCTTGTTTGTTATAACGAAAGCAGGCTTTCCGCCCATTACATTTGGCGTCACCTTGCCCATCTGCAGAATGTTTGAATTCTTCATGATTAATTTGCCGCCACTAGTCATTGCATGGGGTGAAACAAGCTTCAGTACGTTGCCAGATACAATAGGTTTATGCTGCTGGCTCCCAGGCGGCGTCGGTCCTGCTAACGATGAAACTGTTGAGCCAGCCGAAGACGCCGACTTTTGTTGTCCAGAAGTAATCTTTAAAAATAAAGCATAATAAAGCATGATCAGCATACATAGCATATCAGTTCCAAGTTTAGCGTTTAAGAGTTTATGTGACTCTTGCACACGCAAGCCCTCATGCTTACCTGAATCTGGGCGGAGCCGGAGGACAACTGCTGATTTGTAATCGAAAGACCCTGTGAAGTAGCGCCTTTGGCTATATTAAAGTTCATTTTGGGCATCGTCTGTACCGTCATGCCGCCACTGCTTGTCTTAACAAACTGCAGCTGCACATTTGGGGCCAGGGTTAGAGGCTTTTGGATAAAGTACTGCTTGCCACCTATTGACGTTGTTGCCTGACCCGTGTGCTGTGATTGAACACCAGTGGTCGGCAGTGCTGTTTTTATAATATTGGTTGCGCTGCCTCCCCCAGTGCTATGTGTGGATGCTAGACGCAGTGTCTGGGATGCAGTTACGCTGGGTACAAGGCGTAGGCTGCCACTTGAAGCCGAAGAACTGAGCACAACGTTCGATGCCATTGAACCAGACACGCGCACAGACAAAGTGTCACCGCCAGTTCCTACTGCTGTTGTGGTGGTGGAAGATGTCCGTGAAGGGACTAGACTGGGGCGAAACTTTTGTAGCATGCCACTGCTACTACTGGTGGTTGCAACATTACCCCCGACAGAAATTGCAGTACTGCTGATTATGGATATCTGCGGCTGTACACCGATCGTCGATGTTGGCAGGGTAAAAGAAGTTCCGGCCACAGCTGTGACAGGCTTTACTTGAAATTGTGTGTTTGTCGATGACGATTGTACAATGTCAGTGAAGCCCACGCTCGCCAGTACGGATGCGGTCTTAGTCGCGTTTGTTGGTGGTTGCACGACGGCTTCGGATAAGCTAGCTGAGCCCGGACCCTTCTCGAACTTCAATGAAGCAGCAGCAGCATCGACTAACAAACGAGAGATCGGTTTCATTTGCAATTGTGTGTTTGGTGATGAAGATTGCGATATGTCCGAGAAACTAACACTCCCCAATACAGATGCAGGCTTCGTCGTAGCTGTTGCCGGCTGTGCGGTTACTTCTGATGCACTTGCAGCCCCCACTGCATGATGCAGCACTGAAATCTGACTCTTTTCGAACTTTAATGCAGCAGCAGCTTCGACTCCAATTGACGGTGTAATTTCGGAGCCATTTGCTGGTGGGGCTACTGTAGACGTTGTTCCATATTGCACCAGACTTTGAGCTGATTGCTTCGAGCTTGGATTTACAGCTTGCTCTATTTTCTGAATCTGCAACACATAGGCGGCTGCGAAGGTAGTTGCAGTCCAAGAAAGCTCCAGGGCATGTGTGGATGCGCGCACAAGTGCCACTTTAACTGCATAAAGAGGTTTCGTCACCTCCAAATACCAGAGGTCTTTGCAGCAAACCTGTGAACGAGAGTACATAGAGTTGAATATCAATTAATATTACATATATTCGGATGCAACAAGTTTCTTAAAAGTTTAACAGGAGAATATCTCACCCTAACCTGGTTGTTCCATGCTTTGCGGTAGCCATCCCGTCCTGACCACACATACAGGCGACTTTGAATACCCACTGCACAGTGGCCGGCACGAGCCCGTGGCACGTTTTCTTCCACAGTATCCAAGGTGACATTGTCCCAGGTCATAGTGTCTAAATAAATATATTAATAAATTAATTAAAGGGCATATCAAAAGGCGATCAGACCGAAATAGCACGATTGACTCGGCTTGTTATCCTAATCAAGAGCACAGTCAAAACACAAATAGAAACAGAGACTTAAAGCTAGGAAAAATCATTTTAAAGCTTCAAAGGCTGTTAACTTTTAGCTTTAATATGTGGACGTGTCTACGTGTCTACATGGAATCACTTCTAGTCGTATTAGTACCAAATGGTCATTTGCACAAACAATTTTGGGGTTTTTATACCCGTACTCAAAAAGAGTTAAGGGGTGTACTGTATTTGTGGTAAAAGTGGATGTGTGTAACGCAGAGAAGGAAAATTTTCCGACCCCATAAAGTATATATATTCTTGATCAGTATCAATAGCCGAGTCGATAGAGCCATGTCTGTCTGTCCGTCCGTCTGTCCGTCTGTCTGTCTTGATGAGCGCCTAGATCTCAGAGACTATAAGAGTTAGAGCAACCAAATTTTGTTTCGCGACTCATGTGATATCACACTGCTACAAGTGTATTTCAAAATTTCGCCACGCCCACTTCCGCCTCCACAAAGGACGAAAATCTGTGGCATCCACAATTTTAAAGATACAATAAAACGCAGTATCGTAGAGAATGACCATATCTATCAGATTGTCAAATCTGGTACAGATCGGATCATTATTATGGCCAGAATGAAGAAATTAATTTTCAGCTTCCCCCACCTCCTCTGGCGTTGCTGACGATATTCATTCTGTCTCGCTCGCACACACTCTGCCCTGTGCAATGCGCGAGCAACCCTAGCGGAGGAGATGTAGAATCTAAATGGTAGATGTAGTATATTTGTTCTAGATGTATTATCTACATTTTACATGTAGATGTAGTTAACAAATGTAGCAAAAAATGTAAAATATTAAAATTTTTTTAAATTTTAATCATAATCTCATAAATTTATATACTGAGTACGGGTATAAAAGTAGAGTCGCGACTAGAAGCGACTCACGTTCCTTCTCGTTTTTAACCACGTTCGATATCGATTAGCGATAAATCAAAAATTCATCTGGGACAAAAATTAAATTTTCACATGAAAATGTCTTTGTAAAGATTTTCTACCATATTTGAGGTATGTACATTTTTAGGCCAAGAATGCATAGATCAGCTTAGTTAAGCTTTTATTGAGGCAGCACAATGGATTGCCAATGTAAACGAGAAGGAACTTGAGTTGCTTCTAGTCGCGACTCTACGTTTATACCCGTACTCAGTCAGCATATAAATTTGTGAGCTTATGTATAATTGAAATTTAAATAGAAATTTGAAAATTTTACATTTTACATTTTTATACCCGTACTCAAAAAGAGTTAAGGGGTATACTGTATTTGTGGTAAAAGTGGATGTGTGTAACGCAGAGAAGGAAAATTTTCCGACCCCATAAAGTATATATATTCTTGATCAGTATC
Source organism: Drosophila subsilvestris (assembly GCA_035043285.1). NCBI lineage: Eukaryota > Metazoa > Arthropoda > Insecta > Diptera > Drosophilidae > Drosophila > Drosophila subsilvestris. The sequence goes on from JAWNNB010001692.1 coordinate 827,983, forward strand.
AATAGCCGAGTCGATAGAGCCATGTCTGTCTGTCCGTCCGTCTGTCCGTCCCCATGAGCGCCTCGTTCTCAGAGACTATAAAAGCTAGAGCAACGAAATTTTTTTCCAGACTCATGTGATATCACACTGTTACAAGTGTATTTCAAAATTTCGCCCCGCCCCCTTCCGCCTTCCACAATTTTGAAGATACGATAAAACTAAAAACGCAGTATCGTAGAGAATGACCATATCTATCAGATTGCCGAATCTGAACCAGATCGGATCATTATTATAGCCAGAATAAAGAAATTAATTTTCAGTTGCTTCCCCCACCTCCTCTGGCGCTGCTGACGCTATTCATTCTCTGTCTCGCTCGCACACACTCTGCCCTGTGCAATGCGCGAGCAACCCCTAGCGGAGGAGATGTAGAATCTAAATGGTATATGTAGAATATTTGTTCTAGATGTATTATCTACATTTTACATGTAGATGTAGTTGACAAATGTAGCAAAAAAATGTAAAATGTAAAATTAAAATAATTTTTTTTAATTTCAATCATAAGCTCATAAATTTATATACTGACTGAGTACGGGTATAAAAGTAGAGTCGCGACTAGAAGCGACTCACGTTCCTTCTCGTTTTACATCTAAAATGTAGATTATACATGTGGAACAGATATTCTACATCTACCATTTAGATTCTACATCTCCTCCGCTAGGGGTTGCTCGCGCATTGCACAGGACAGAGCGTGTGCGAGCGAGAAAGAGAATGAGTAGAGTCAGCAGCGCCAGATAATGATCCGATCTGTACCAGATTTGGTAATCTGGTAGATATGGTCATTCTTTACGATACTGCGTTTTTTCGTATCTTTAAAATTGTGGATGCCACAGGTTTTCGTCCTTTGTGAAGGCGAAGGGGGCGTGGCACAATTTGGAAAGAAACTTGATTCAGTGTGATATCAAATGAGTCTGAAAACAATATTTGGTTGCTTTAGCTTTTATAGTCTCTGAGAACGAGGCGTCAAACAAGACGGACAGACAGACGGACGGACAGACAGATATGGCTCTATCGACTCGGCTATTGATGCTGATCAAGAATATATGTACTTTATGGGGTCGGAAAATTTTCCTTCTCTGCGTTACACACATCCACTTTTACCACAAATACAGTATACCCCTTAACTCTTTTTGAGTGCGGGTATAAAAACTGGTATCGCGAATTCAACCGTGGAAGTCCTTCGTTACAGGACAAATTTCGTTAAGGTAGTTTAAAATTAATTTTTGTGCTACAAAATATCGATGCTATGCGCGAAATGATTGAGCAAGATCGTCATGTCACATACTGTGAGATTGAGGTATCCTTGGGCATTGGTATGATGACCATTAATAAGATTTTTCATGATAACCTCGTGGTAAAAAAAGGCTGATAGCGTGGGAGCCCACAAAATCAAAAAATTGAAAATTTTTCTAAAATATGATAGTGGTGCTTTAGAGTAGTACTCAGATCCAAAAACTGTTTGGTAGCGAACTCATGTCATATAATTCGCTAGCGGCCATGTGGTGTGACCAGAGGTGTGCACTGCATTCCGTACGGTTACACTGCTCAGACAGATGCTTGGTTTTGTTTAAAGTTATTGAAATGCACCTCTTTGGCTGGCGTCGCCCTTCCCCAGGCATATCCTGGGCTCCCCAATATTTTATTGGCAAGGTAGTTTGTCTGACTATCAGCAGCAGCAGATAGCGACACCGCCCTTGCCGACCACCGTGAGGACAACATGTTTGAAAACCATATTTGATTTATATTCATGAAAATTAATAAAAATAATATATTATAATATCCATATAATCGTCCTTCATATAGTGCTGCATTAATTAGTTTCTATTTGTGTTCATTATTTCAATATCTCATTTTGTTTTTTGCTCTCATATTGCAATGGTTGCCTCGAGTTTGCTAGCAACTTATATGCAATTTATATAACTTTACAGGGGGTAGAAAGATACCAGCAATTCCAGCAAATACTATCGGATACTTTTCTAGTATATACAGACCCTGTTTTTTCTTGAACTGAGTAGTGCCTTCCGTACAGAGCCTAGAAAACAGTTTTCGACCAAAAAAATTTCTTATCGGTTTCATACGAATATCAACCCTGATTCTGTTCTCGAGGTGTTTTTTCGGAACTGAGTACTAGGCTTTAAGAGCTGTGTTCAACATCTAAACAGGTGACAAATCTTGGATGAAAAATCAATAATGAAAAAACCATGGTTAAGTCCTGTTTTAGAGATACTTTTTCTGAGTGCCAAAAGTTTTGTGAAATTAGGTTAAAATGTTTCAAAAAAGGGTTTCATATTCAAAAAGAATGTTGATCGAAATAAAAATAAAATTTCAGACGCCTAAGTTGTGCTTTTCATAGTTAGGCCAGAAACTTAAATAGCAGCCTTCGTACACCTTAACTCTTCGAGTACGGGTATAATAAAGTGAATCGTTTGTTTGTTTTTTCTTTGGTAGGCCGACTATTTATCAGCCCGCCCTCGTATTGAGTATCCACTTTCTGAGTGCTCCAAACATTTGACCAATTTCTTTGCGCAGGGATGTCGATCAAAAGCAGCTGAATTATTGCCTTTTAGCAAAGCTTCGTTTGGTGAACTAATTGCAATACATTCGCCAGTCTAGAACGACAGATTGGCAATTTTTTAACACAAGTCCAACGTCAAAGCTTATTTTAGTGTATGAGTCCATACGTTCGACTGTTTTCATTTTTTTCTCATATATTTGTAAGATAATTAATGACTCAAGCACAAGCGTGCTTAAATTTTGATATTTTTACCACGGAACAATTATTACAGGGACGTTACTGCCTACGAAAACAAAATATAGAACGAGAAGGAACGTGAGTTGCTTCTGGTCGCGACTCTACTTTTGTACCCGTACTCAGTCAGTATATAAATTTGTGAGCTTATTTAAAAAAATAAAAAAAAAATTTTAATTTTACATTTTTTGCTACATTTGTTAACTACATCTACATGTAAAATGTAGATAATACATCTAGAACAAATATTCTACATCTACCATTTAGATTCTACATCTCCTCCGCTAGGGGTTGCTCGCGCATTGCACAGGGCAGTGTGTGCGAGAGAGAAATAAAATGAGTAGCGTCAGCAGCGACAGAGGAGGTGGGGGAAGCAACTGAAAATTAGTATCTTCATTCTGGCTATAATAAAAATGCGATCTGACTCAGATTCGGCAGTCTGATAGATATGGTCATTCTTTACGATGCTGCGTTTTAAGTTTTATCGTATCTTTAAAATTGTGGATGCCACAGATTTTCGTCCTTTGTGGAGGCTGAAGGGGGCGGGCCGAAATTTTGAAATACACTTGTAACAGTGTGATATCACATGAGTCTGGAAACAAAATTTCGTTGCTCTAGCTTTTATAGTCTCTGAGAACGAGGCGCTCATGAGGACGGACAGACGGACGCACGGACAGACAGACATGGCTCTATCGACTCGGCTATTGATACTGATCAAGAATATATATACTTTATGGGGTCGGAAAATTTTCCTTCTCTGCGTTACACACATCCACTTTTACCACAAATACAGTATACCCCTTAACTCTTTTTGAGTACGGGTATAATAAAGTATATTTTATAGGCCGGTAACATAAGATCCACGGAACGATACCTGTCCGCGGACCGGGGAATCGAGAGTAGTGGCTAAACCGTATAACCTTGGTAATGTTTAAGATGTTTTCCTCCACATTTCTTTATAGGGCCATAGAAAAAAACTATATGGTTTTATTTGTATTAACTTGCAGACGGCCAAAATATTCCCTGTCGTGACATTAAAAAAAACGAGAAGGAACGTGTGAGTCGCTTCTGGACGCGACTCTACTTTTATACCCGTACTCAGTCAGTATATAAATTTATGAGCTTATGATTGAAATTTAAAAAAAAATTTTTAATTTTACATTTTAAATTTTTTGCTACATTTGTTAACTACATCTACATGTAAAATGTAGATAATCAGAGCTCGCAAATAACTGTCGACCGTTTGTTTTTGTCCGAAAATAACTGTTATTTCAGAACCTTTTAGCAAAAAGTCAGAGAAGAACCGTTCCCATCGGCTCTCGAAAAAATCGGTCTTTGCTCAACCAAAAACCGGTTTTTTTGCTGCCCTTCTGCTCTGCTCATTCACGGACCGTTCTGTCGCGAGCGAAGAAGAAAAAGGTCTTTTGCGTTTGTGTGCGTGTATGTGCGAGTAAGGTGTCTATTTCGGCTTGTCGGTCACAAGCCACACTTGCGCTTCGTACATACGAACATACATACATACATACTTACAGCTGCAGACACAAAAACAAAATATACACAAAAAAGACCGTTTACGCTGACCCTTTCATTTTTCTGCTCTTCTGGGGACTCTCAATGAGCGAGCGCCGGTCGGATCGCTCTCTATGAGTTTGTTATTGAAAGAGCATAACACGAACAGCTCAACTGAGAACCATCAACCGAAGACCGAAACGAAGAGACACGAAGGGTTCTGCTCGGAGAGAGAGCAAGCGTGCATGGTTTTTTCGGTTATGCTCCTGAGCAGACCGCAAAGGGAAAAACGGTCGACAGTTATTTGCGAGCTCTGTAGATAATACATCTAGAACAAATATTCTACATCTACCATTTAGATTATACATCTCCTCCGCTAGGGGTTGCTCGCGCATTGCACAGGGCAGAGTGTGTGCGAGCGAGACAGAGAATGAATAGCGTCAGCAGCGCCAGAGGAGGTGGGGGAAGCAACTGAAAATTAATTTCTTTATTCTGGCTATAATAATGATCCGATCTGGTTCAGATTCGGCAATCTGATAGATATGGTCATTCTCTACGATACTGCGTTTCTAGTTTTTTCGTATCTTCAAAATTGTGGATGCCACAGATTTTCGTCCTTTGTGAAGGCGGAAGGGGGCGGGGCGAAATTTTGAAATACACTTGTAACAGTGTGATATCACATGAGTCTGGAAAAAAAATTTCGTTGCTCTAGCTTCTATAGTCTCTGAGAACGAGGCGCTCATCAAGACGGACAGACGGACAGACGGACAGACGGACAGACAGACAGACAGACAGAGACTCGGCTATTGATGCTGATCAAGATATATATACTTTATGGGGTCGGAAAATTTTCCTTCTCTGTGTTACACACATCGACTTTTACCACAAATACAGTATACCCCTTAACTCTTTTTGAGTACGGGTATAAAAAACAAGAAGTAGGTTTTACTTGGGTTACAAAATTTCAAAACTGGTGTTCTAGACTTTCGATTTTTATTTCAATTAGTTCATCTGACGAAGCTTAGTTAAAATGCAATCCTAAATATGAAGAAAATATTCTTTGTTCATTATTTCATCGATTTTAACCAATGGGCCAACATTCCCGTATACCTGTTATTACACAACTCATTAAGATTTAGTTCAATTTTACCATAAATAAAATCGGTACAGTGTTCCAACAAAAACTCAACAAGCTGTAGTTTTTGTTTTCATAGGTAAACAAAGCTGTATACTAATCGGTTGACTATAATACTACTCAACAAAATCGAACTGTTTTTTCTTGTACTTCATTTTGTAAAGTTTAATTAAAATTTGCATATGTTACGGGGGCTAATATTAGAAATTTTAGGGATTAAACCTACATACAACTTTTTCATGTTTAATATCGATTAACGATGATCGATTTTACACATGATTTCATGATTTTCTACCATATTTGAGGAGGATTTTTAAGCCATCCATCAATAAGATTTGCATTGATCACCTGGGTGTAAAAAAGGTGTGTTAATGTTGGATCCCAAAACAACAAGCGACTGTTTGGGTCTTCTATGATAACCAAAATCCAACAAAGTAATTCGCTCGCGAAGCACATCGAAGCCTATTTTTGGACGCCCAAGTTGTGTTTTTCATAGTTAGGGCAGAAACTTAAATAGCATTCTACGTACTAACACTATATTTTTGAATCTTTAGAGCTACGAAAAAGTGAACCGCTGATTCAAATCGAACCGCACGAATCGAAAACAGACTCCCTCCGAATCGACTCGGTTGCACGTTCATTCAGGGCTTTATTATATATTATGTACGTACCCAAATCAAGGACTGCAAGCGTATTTGTACATTTCCATTCGCGCTCCGTTGTCGACTTGGAATCATTAACTACCAAGGGAACCCATCCGCCAAAAACATACATTTTGTTGGCAATCATTGTGGAGCTATGTAATGAGCGCGGTAGTGGCGCTTGTCCTAGTGTGCGTGGTTTGGACCAAGTCATTGAATCTAAAGATAAATAGTTGAAAAGATTGCATGAGAACTCTTGGGCAAGTGCTAATAAAGTGAAGGGATATTACCAGTATCGAGCAGCCATAAGTCTCCCAAACGACAGCCACTCATTCCTCCGTAAATTAATAGGTTCAATTTTCCAGTGTTTTTACTTGAAAAGGAAATTCCGGTGTGGGACTCGCGAGGTGGCGGACTGTCACCATATGTTTTTGGTATAATCCATTTCCCATTATGACTGTGAACTCCCCGTGTGTCCAGTATGTACAAATCATTCAAGTATCTGGTCAAATACAAAACAATTTGTTACAGAGTCCACAGGCTAGGGAAACTAGTATTTACTTTGGAATATTATTTTTTGGGTCGTCAGATTCATTTGCAAGTCCACCAAAGAGAAAAATCTTTTCGCCAACCATTGTGAAACTGTGCCCCAAGCGTGGACAAGGTGACAAGCCGTTGTCCGGAGATTCAGGGTACATTTTTCTCCACTCCCACTTGGTCGCTTGGAGCTCATAAAGCTCGTTTGAGTACTTTCCGTATTCAATCATTCCACCAAAAACAAACATCCGAGTTCCCTCAACAACAAAACCATAAGCAGCGCATCCATTAGGGACATCTCCTTTGAGCACTGGCACGTACCATTGATTCGTAACTGCAATGTGATCATAGACACGACATGAAAGTTTTTTGTGATATAATGCTAAAATATGTATGTTTTTAAACTATGTTAACAGACTCAAACTACCTGTGTTGTAAACATGCAACTCGTCGACGATTCCTTCATTTCCACCGCCGAAGACAACCATAAGCTCCTTTATGTTTATGGCACGATGCCCGTGTCTCGGACGCGGCTGTGGTCCTGTCGGATTGAGAACACGTTTCCAACGAAAGCCAGACAAGTTGGTGGCCGCACTGCTTTCCTCTAAACTTTCCTCTGTATCCATATCATTGGGTGTTTGCCCCTCCGAATGCAATATCTGCTCCTTGCTTAGATCTTCGGATGTTGCTGTAGAAACTCCTCCTTTGGTTGGTCCCGCGAAATCTGAACTCTCCATGTTGTGGTGTTATTTCACACTTTACACTAGGTAATTCCAATAATTTTAGAATAATCCAATCAAGAATTCATTCTTTTTCATAAAAAGCCGCGAATTCACCTGAAAATAGTCGAAAACTTATCAAAAATATGCATTTTATATATATAATATAAATCAAATGATTTTCTGTATATATACATATGTATATGGCTTGTTTATTAATATAAATATTATCCAAAATTAAATTAAAGTAGTTACTTGGCTTGGCTCTTGTAGGTATTTTTCCAAAGACTAAAAATACCAAAATATTTGATATACACCGAAAGCAACATATACAATCTATTTGCGCCTGGCAATGCTGCGAATGGACGCTTCACACTTGGCTGTTCATATTTTATGTGCGAACTGTTTACATACCACTTGCTTTTCTTCATTTTTCAATCATCCAGTCTCCTTACCGAGTTCTTGATTCCAACGATGCTAGTAATGCATAGCTTTTTTAATAAAAATAAAATAACTACTCACTCACTCTATTTCGAATGTGCAAAAATGCCGAACATACACCATACAACCATACAACGAAGCACTAGCGATGTGTATATTTTCGATACATCGATATTTATAAAAATATATTTTGTCAGAAATATCACTATTAGTATAAATATTTTCTTAATATATTTTTAGTATTTTTCCTAACTAACATATAATATTTTGATTTTACTATACATATATATTCTCTCGAAGACCGGAATCATTTAAGCCTAGTACTCAGATCCAAAAACTATTTGGTAGCGAACTCATGTCATATAATTCGCTAGCGGCCATGTGGTGTGACCAGAGGTGTGCACTGCATTCCGTACGGTTACACTGCTCAGACAGATGCTTGGTTTTGTTTAAAGTTATTGAAATGCACCTCTTTGGCTGGCGTCGCCCTTCCCCAGGCATATCCTGGGCTCCCCAATATTTTATTGGCAAGGTAGTTTGTCTGACTATCAGCAGCAGCAGATAGCGACACCGCCCGTGCCGACCACCGTGAGGACAACATGTTTGAAAACCATATTTGATTTATATTCATGAAAATTAATAAAAATAATATATTATAATATCCATATAATCGTCCTTCATATAGTGCTGCATTAATTAGTTTCTATTTGTGTTCATTATTTCAATATCTCATTTTGTTTTTTGCTCTCATATTGCAATGGTTGCCTCGAGTTTGCTAGCAACTTATATGCAATTTATATAACTTTACAGGGGGGTAGAAAGATACCAGCAATTCCAGCAAATACTATCGGATACTTTTCTAGTATTTCTAGTATATACAGACCCTGTTTTTCTTGAACTGAGTAGTGCCTTCCGTACAGAGCCTAGAAAACAGTTTTCGACCAAAAAAATTTCTTATCGGTTTCATACGAATATCAACCCTGATTCTGTTCGCGAGGTGTTTTTTCGGAACTGAGTACTAGGCTTTAACGAATCATTGGGCGCGTTCACCAGGACAACTTTATCAGCGATCAGTGATTGATTTCCTTAAAAAGTGTTGGTAAACGCACATGATTTAGTGTTTTTAATACCAGAATTCATGGATCAGATTTTGAGAAATGGATCGTGAAAATAGTACGATTTAAATACTTAAAATTCATTGGGATTCGTAAAATGCCAATGTATAGTATATATCATACACATCTCTTGTGGCGGCCACTATGTTCTACACACGAAAATGTTGCTGCGTCAGGAGATCATGATTCACATCAGCAACACTCGAATCAGGAGCAGTACATAAGTCCCAACCACAAAGTGATCACCAGCTCTAAGAATAGCAACATCTTGAGGTTGCATCCACCGCCACTGTCGAAACCACCGCCTCTGTCCAGGCCTGTTTTGCAAGCTCACATCTTGCAGCGAACCCAGTCGGGAGCTACGGCACAGGCACAGGCTTAGGCACGGGCACGGGTGTTGTTGTGGACACAGAAGCGTCAGAGGAGGAGCATCGTTATCCCAATGTGCTAGTGTTGCAGCGATCAGCGACTTTGCCAGCGAAGCATAATCGCTTTGGAGTAAGCCGCAGCAGAGTAACTTTTAAAGTGCCATCTTCAACAAATCCAGTTCCTGCTCCTGCTCCAGCGCAGGTAGAGCTCCTCCAGGAAAAGGGCAGACAGGCGGCACTCCTAGGAGTACCTCCAAAAGAGTCTTGCAAGATGACATCCGAGGATCTTTTGCAGCCGGGCCATGTTGTCAAGGAGCGATGGAAGGTTTGTCGCCTCATATTTGTTCTCATATTTTCTGTTTTGATTTTACCATTTACAAATATGATTTTTGTTACCGTTATAGGTGGTTCGAAAAATCGGTGGCGGTGGTTTTGGTGAAATCTATGAAGGTCAAGACCTTATTACACGTGAACAAGTGGCACTCAAAGTGGAATCCGCAAGGCAGCCCAAGCAGGTGCTCAAGATGGAAGTTGCCGTCTTGAAAAAGCTACAGGGCAAGGAGCATGTGGTGATGCAACTGGCTGAAAGAATATGGCTGAGCTCAGGCGAGCTCAGCCGCGTGTGCATTTTCACTTAGTACAACACTTAGGTTAGGCTTACAAATTTTAAAGGCCATCGAATGATATAAAACCGGTAATCTCAATTTTTGGCCATGACAAATTGAATTTGGAATGTAATAACGATCGTTATGTTTTCGTTTTCATTGCAGGTCATTGCAGGTCCCCGAGCTGCAGCTGGTTTCCGTGGCACAGTTCGCTATGCATCCATCAATGCTCATCGAAATCGCGAAATGGAACGCCACGATGATCTATGGTCACTATTTTATATGCTCGTGGAGTTTGTGAACGGCCAGTTGCCGTGGCGAAAGATAAAAGACAAGGAACAAGTTGGCCTAACAAAGGAGAAGTATGACCACAGAATATTGTTGAAGCATTTGCCGTCAGATCTAAAGCAATTCCTGGAGCATATCCAGTCTCTCACCTATGCGGACCGACCGGACTACGCGGTAAAGTAACTCTGAAACTAACTCCAATGGAATGGCGTATGGGAACTATAATTAAATGTGGTTTGGTTTTCTCAGATGCTAATCGGACTATTTGAGCGCTGTATGAAGAGACGCGGCGTCAAAGAAATCGACGCATATGACTGGGAAAAAGTGGACACTTCGGCAATTGGCAACATCAATTCAAGTGGCAACCAAGTTCCTGCCAAGAATGATTATATCCATATAACACAAATGACAGTGGCAGCTTCCAATGCGAGCGGCACTGAATACGTAAGTACATATGTATGTAGCTCAAAAGGGGCAAGAGACCTTTGATTCATTCGGCATACCGAACCTGAAGAGTATAAGTTTGATTGTGTGTTGGGCGGGAAAGAGATGATCTGATGGATCCAAGGTGCAGGCAACACAAACCTGAAGTAAATCTGTCGATCGAGCGATGGCAGAATGAAGCTATCCTCCCATTTATTCTCATAAATTAGATGCTTACTTCTAGGAAGACACCATTCTAAACTTTGGAAATCGGCAGCCAAATTATTATCCTCGAGTTGGTGCTCAGAAAGGGTTAGAGCTGTTGCTCTAGGCTGAAACCATATACATATATCTCTCCCTAAGTAATCTAAAAAATAATCTATGACTTTTTTTTTAATGCATTTTTTGCCGAATTTTGAAAAGGTTCGAAAGCGGACTGATATTGATACCGCCCAGGTACGTCAGCGATGCCGTCGGCGTCCATTTCGAGGAAGACTAATTTAATAATTTGAAATGATGTTTAAGGTTGACAGAAACTGCAATGCGACGCCATCAGTTCCCCAGCCACAGGCCAAGTGTGAGACATCCGTCCAGCACGCCAACTCAGCCAATAATCAAAACACCCTACCCAAAGCGCTGTTGCAGCAGCAACATCCACATCCACCACAGTCTGCCGCCAACACTGCAATGGCTATGTCGAATCTCCCCAGTGCACTGATCAAGTCATCAATGGTTGGTGTTGGAAACCATGAAGCACCGATAAAGACACCGCATTCAGTAATTCATGCGAAGAACTGCCAACCCCACAGCGGGACCGGCTCCTTTTCTGCATCAAACCAAAACAACTCTGCTCCTGTCTATGTAAGCAATAGCAACAACGTCACCACAGTTGCAGTTAGAGTGAAAATCTATTAATTTCTTACAGTACCCCCATCTGGAAGATAAGTTTGCTGCCACACAGCTATTGCAAACGAAGAAGACCGCTGAGGGAGATCGCTTAGGAGGATGATGCTGAGAGTGTCAACAGAGCACCAGAGTGCAGTGGAGAGCAGCACCAATCCATGCACCAGCCACCGCTAGCGAAAAAATTAAATCCAAGTGGAAATACTGATAAGCCGCACCAGAAACTGGAAGTTAGTCTGTTAGTCTGGAAGTGTATGATTATGTTTGTGCTACGTTACGCTACTATCGGAACGCCGCAGTGCAGAATAACTGTGATAAGATAATGATAATGTAGACAAACAGCTGTCAGTCAGAGTCTGTTCAAAACTTCTACAAATAGGTGTCGGTTAAAAAATGTACCCGCAGTCTTTCATATACTCGCATGGAAGAGGTTTATAATAATTAAAAAATTGGTGCACCTCGTCTTAAAAGTGTATGTATGTGTACCGATGTATTGGGTTCGGCTCGACCCAAATTAAATTTATTAAATTGAAAAAAGAAATGTCTTTCCTTTTCCTCTGCGCTTGCCGACCCTATAGCATCGTGATATAGTTGACGTGCTTAAAATACCGTCGGGAAAATATATAAGCCTGCTGAAGCTCAACAGTGTAATTGGACTGAAAGTTTTTTGGTAAATTCTTTACCATCTTCCTTCTCGAAATCGAATTCCCTCCAGAAATGCTGTGAATACACTTTTGTGTAAACGATATTTAAAAGTTTTTCTCTATGGTCCCTGCTTTTTGTGTGGTTCTTAAAATGCTTTTAATCCCAGAGTTCTGGGTGCCACAGATTCGCGGAGAGCCACAGTCGCGACCGAAATCACGGCCATTAGGCCCCCGGCTATTTCAAACACCTTTAGCATCTGCAAAACATTTCTTTGCATTTTTCCACTGTTGTCCTGAGTTTTCGAGCAACGCTGTTATAATAAGAGTGAATTAGTATTTACATAAATTGTTCTTGTGTGGATATGCTACGTACCAGTCTCATCTTCAGGAAGCGCAGAAAATTCCCCGTCAGTGGTTTGCGCTGCAACGACCTGCATTTTCCATACAAATTTCTAAAGGGAGAGTAATATAATAAGTAATATAGAAAACGGAATAGCTTACAGCGATAAAGTGTAAATAAAATTGAGTCGTGATTTTATTTATATTGTCCAACATAAACATGCATTATATTCCTTTTTTAAATCGAATTGTATCACCTCTTCCGCCCGATCTGACTATATTAATTATTTTAATTTATTCAAATTACTCTGCCTAAAATTGGCAATTTCAGAAATATAACGATGAAGAGAAACAGAATCATATAGAATGACCGTAAATACCGGAAAACTTATTATAATGTTCCGTTATATACTTTTCCGGATATTTTGGCATCGTAACTCATCAATCAATTAAATTAAATTTTTAGCTATCCATAATTTATAAAATTTTAATTTTAAGGGTATCGAAACTTCCATACGCAGGTTTTTTTTGCTTACATTTTCTCTCACTCAAATCGTGGTGGATTTCCATTTTGTTTCACTTTTTGAGGTGGGTTTTTTCGGTATAATTTTAACATAGGAATAGGAAGGTATATTTCGGGATATATTAAGAACTTTTCAAAATGACCGCCAAACTCCATTTAGCGCACAGAAAATACCGACATTTTTCGCTCTTCACAAACAGTATTAACAAGGGTTAAATGGGTTAAGTATGTAACCCATTATGTGCCGAAGGGTTTTTCAAAAAAACTTTTATAAGAATATAAAAACAAAACTTGGTCGAAAACATAGTTATTTGTTTCTAAGAAAATAGCTACTCATATCTTCTTATGTATTCGTGGAGGTACAATTATTTTTTCAATAAACTATTGTAATAAGGGTGGCATATAAAAAATTCATCAAGCCGTCTAGAAGCAGCCCTTAGTGGGTTAAATTGTATATGTGAATTTGTGAATGTATGCATATAAAAAGTGTGTATACCGTTCCATATATGTATATTATTTAGTATATACTATTTTATATATACTTTTTAATCTGTAATCATTAAAATATGAAATTTAAATTATTCTATTTATTCTATCGATGTTTCTCCAGCTCTTAGTCGAATCCATGTTATATTAATTGTGTAATACCAAGAGGGTAAAGCAGAAAAATTGAGTCGAGTCGTTTGGCTAACAGCCCCTTCTGTTCCCATTGATATTCGCCGCCTCGCGCTGTGTCTTTTCCCGTGAGTGTGTGTGTGCTGCTCAGTCTTAAAAATAGCTAAAACTCAAATATTTGAAAAATATCATAGGCTATAGGTGTAATTATTGTAGCACACACACACACACACACCCAAACATAAAACGTAACTAAAATTTAACAAAGATAATGACAAAGAATCTGGGTTTTAGTATGTTTTTTTGGGAAGGCATGCGGAAGGCAATTGTCCCAGTGTTGAATTTCGCGCCAACTTTTTTACTCAGAGAATGTTAACATTCCAGTCGCATCTTAACATTAACATTTAGCAAGAGAGAGAGAGGCGCTCAGCTTTCGTTAAGTTTCGTTAAGCTGCTAAGTTTCGTTAAGTGCGTCTTACGTTAAGTGCGTATGAAATAAAGATTCATTGTTGCTTTATTTCATACGCACTTAACGATAGATACATTTGATTCGTATGGGAAAATTTCCGGCAACATGGAAAATGATTTAGCAGCATTGTTCTGCAACTTTGGCATTAAATGCGCAACAAGACTGCTACCCTTGAGAGTAAGGATATTATAGAATTGAGGTAATGTGTGTAATTTCAGGCTCCAATTAATGCAGAAACTAATCAGTCTCTGTTTTAAAGATATAAACAAAATTTTGAAGCATATGGGCACCAATAATAGGTATCGGGACCGGGATAAATTTATATATAAAACACCAATTTTATGCATTAAATGGTTAAATAACATGTCAATCTAATACAAATTCAATTTAATGTTTCAAAGCAGCTTTGATAAACAAATGTAACACCAATTAAAGGAAATAGGGTGTACAAATGTTCATACGCATGCAGACTCTTAATTGACCAGCAACATTGACGTCACAATCCGGTACACACTTTCATTTTTTGATTTGGCCGTTTTTGTTTGAACCTTATTATGTAAGTAATCCACTAAACAGGATTTCTAAAATCTAGCCAATCTTGTACAAAATTGATTGAGGAATTGGATAAAATTATTTGTTTAGGGCTAAAAGGGCTAACTTGCTAGTAATATTAAACCGAATATCAAAATCATGGAATACGATTTCAATCAATAAATTATAACGTTATCCCATTGTCGACCAGGGGGTATTTAATATATCCACGAAATTTATGTAACTTTAACATATTTTACGAAGTACAGGTCAAAGATATCGGTGGTTATTTTTGTTTTGTAAGTAAAGAAAAGTATGGATCTACAAGGATCCTTTACAAACAGTATTATTTTCCGCGGTTTAACAAAGTGTGCTCAAATTTTTAAATAGAGAAGTGTTCAGTGGGTTAAGTCTCTTTTGGTCGCCGGATAGGGTTGTCAAATATTTGAAAAATATCATAACGATATGAAATTATTCACCAAAAAAATATCGATATATTCGATATTTTTGATATTTTTTTGTTTTTTAACATAACAGCGATCCTGAAATTGAATTCCCATACAGAAAAGACAACAATTTTTCATATCCCATATCTTATTTATATTTCTTCGTTTTCATATACATAGGTATTAAATTCTAATAAACTAAAACATATTCAAGGAAGCATCCAAGGAGCTGGTCTTCATACAGATACATATAACTCAATAAAAAAAACTAAGCTTTCGCGCGAATTCTTCGACCGGGGCACATACACCTAGACTCAAACACACACACAACGATACATTTGTGTAAGTGTTTGTGGTTATTTTGGTTAAAAACACAGGCTTGTTAAAAGTATGAAAACCTGCTACATCACATTTCTCTCACGCTCGGACGTAATGCTTTTCTACACTACAGTTTGTAGAGGAATACGACTATAACAAAATGGCTCAAAATTTTAGCAAAAGTGTGTTTGCAGATCACAGCAGACCGCCTGCACATTTATTTCACCACGCGAAACTTTGTATTTGTTTTTGAAAATGTAGGTAGCATTGTATTTCTGTGTGTGTGTGTGTTTTAGGTGTATGTGCTCCAAAATTCAGATTTCAGATTTAGTTTGCGAACTTTCCAGTTTTTTCAGTAAAATCTGAAAAATAATTCCCTGCAGAAGACATGTCGAACATATCAAAATATATCGAAATATATCAAAAATAAAAATATATATTGATATTTTGCCAAAAAAAATATCCCGATATAAATATATTTTTTTTTTGTGAAAATATCGATATATTGATATTTTGATATATTTTTGACAACCCTAGCTAAAACACGGCCAGCTGCTGTGTCTTTTCCCGTGAGTGTGTGTGTGCTGCTCAGTCTTAAAAATAGCTAAAACTCAAATATTTGAAAAATATCATAGGCTATAGGTGTAATTATTGTAGCACACACACACACACACACCCAAACATAAAACGTAAC
This sequence comes from Drosophila subsilvestris, assembly GCA_035043285.1. Taxonomy (NCBI): domain Eukaryota; kingdom Metazoa; phylum Arthropoda; class Insecta; order Diptera; family Drosophilidae; genus Drosophila; species Drosophila subsilvestris. The sequence continues at coordinate 844,031 of JAWNNB010001692.1, forward strand.
TAAAATTTAACAAAGATAATGACAAAGAATCTGGGTTTTAGTATGTTTTTTTGGGAAGGCATGCGGAAGGCAATTGTCCCAGTGTTGAATTTCGCGCCAACTTTTTTACTCAGAGAATGTTAACATTCCAGTCGCATCTTAACATTAACATTTAGCAAGAGAGAGAGAGGCGCTCAGCTTTCGTTAAGTTTCGTTAAGCTGCTAAGTTTCGTTAAGTGCGTCTTACGTTAAGTGCGTATGAAATAAAGATTCATTGTTGCTTTATTTCATACGCACTTAACGATAGATACATTTGATTCGTATGGGAAAATTTCCGGCAACATGGAAAATGATTTAGCAGCATTGTTCTGCAACTTTGGCATTAAATGCGCAACAAGACTGCTACCCTTGAGAGTAAGGATATTATAGAATTGAGGTAATGTGTGTAATTTCAGGCTCCAATTAATGCAGAAACTAATCAGTCTCTGTTTTAAAGATATAAACAAAATTTTGAAGCATATGGGCACCAATAATAGGTATCGGGACCGGGATAAATTTATATATAAAACACCAATTTTATGCATTAAATGGTTAAATAACATGTCAATCTAATACAAATTCAATTTAATGTTTCAAAGCAGCTTTGATAAACAAATGTAACACCAATTAAAGGAAATAGGGTGTACAAATGTTCATACGCATGCAGACTCTTAATTGACCAGCAACATTGACGTCACAATCCGGTACACACTTTCATTTTTTGATTTGGCCGTTTTTGTTTGAACCTTATTATGTAAGTAATCCACTAAACAGGATTTCTAAAATCTAGCCAATCTTGTACAAAATTGATTGAGGAATTGGATAAAATTATTTGTTTAGGGCTAAAAGGGCTAACTTGCTAGTAATATTAAACCGAATATCAAAATCATGGAATACGATTTCAATCAATAAATTATAACGTTATCCCATTGTCGACCAGGGGGGTATTTAATATATCCACGAAATTTATGTAACTTTAACATATTTTACGAAGTACAGGTCAAAGATATCGGTGGTTATTTTTGTTTTGTAAGTAAAGAAAAGTATGGATCTACAAGGATCCTTTACAAACAGTATTATTTTCCGCGGTTTAACAAAGTGTGCTCAAATTTTTAAATAGAGAAGTGTTCAGTGGGTTAAGTCTCTTTTGGTCGCCGGATAGGGTTGTCAAATATTTGAAAAATATCATAACGATATGAAATTATTCACCAAAAAAATATCGATATATTCGATATTTTTGATATTTTTTTGTTTTTTAACATAACAGCGATCCTGAAATTGAATTCCCATACAGAAAAGACAACAATTTTTCATATCCCATATCTTATTTATATTTCTTCTTTTTCATATACATAGGTATTAAATTCTAATAAACTAAAACATATTCAAGGAAGCATCCAAGGAGCTGGTCTTCATACAGATACATATAACTCAATAAAAAAAACTAAGCTTTCGCGCGAATTCTTCGACCGGGGCACATACACCTAGACTCAAACACACACACAACGATACATTTGTGTAAGTGTTTGTGGTTATTTTGGTTAAAAACACAGGCTTGTTAAAAGTATGAAAACCTGCTACATCACATTTCTCTCACGCTCGGACGTAATGCTTTTCTACACTACAGTTTGTAGAGGAATACGACTATAACAAAATGGCTCAAAATTTTAGCAAAAGTGTGTTTGCAGATCACAGCAGACCGCCTGCACATTTATTTCACCACGCGAAACTTTGTATTTGTTTTTGAAAATGTAGGTAGCATTGTATTTCTGTGTGTGTGTGTGTTTTAGGTGTATGTGCTCCAAAATTCAGATTTCAGATTTAGTTTGCGAACTTTCCAGTTTTTTCAGTAAAATCTGAAAAATAATTCCCTGCAGAAGACATGTCGAACATATCAAAATATATCGAAATATATCAAAAATAAAAATATATATTGATATTTTGCCAAAAAAAATATCCCGATATAAATATATTTTTTTTTTGTGAAAATATCGATATATTGATATTTTGATATATTTTTGACAACCCTAGCTAAAACACGGCCAGCTGCTGTGTCTTTTCCCGTGAGTGTGTGTGTGCTGCTCAGTCTTAAAAATAGCTAAAACTCAAATATTTGAAAAATATCATAGGCTATAGGTGTAATTATTGTAGCACACACACACACACACACCCAAACATAAAACGTAACTAAAATTTAACAAAGATAATGACAAAGAATCTGGGTTTTAGTATGTTTTTTTGGGAAGGCATGCGGAAGGCAATTGTCCCAGTGTTGAATTTCGCGCCAACTTTTTTACTCAGAGAATGTTAACATTCCAGTCGCATCTTAACATTAACATTTAGCAAGAGAGAGAGAGGCGCTCAGCTTTCGTTAAGTTTCGTTAAGCTGCTAAGTTTCGTTAAGTGCGTCTTACGTTAAGTGCGTATGAAATAAAGATTCATTGTTGCTTTATTTCATACGCACTTAACGATAGATACATTTGATTCGTATGGGAAAATTTCCGGCAACATGGAAAATGATTTAGCAGCATTGTTCTGCAACTTTGGCATTAAATGCGCAACAAGACTGCTACCCTTGAGAGTAAGGATATTATAGAATTGAGGTAATGTGTGTAATTTCAGGCTCCAATTAATGCAGAAACTAATCAGTCTCTGTTTTAAAGATATAAACAAAATTTTGAAGCATATGGGCACCAATAATAGGTATCGGGACCGGGATAAATTTATATATAAAACACCAATTTTATGCATTAAATGGTTAAATAACATGTCAATCTAATACAAATTCAATTTAATGTTTCAAAGCAGCTTTGATAAACAAATGTAACACCAATTAAAGGAAATAGGGTGTACAAATGTTCATACGCATGCAGACTCTTAATTGACCAGCAACATTGACGTCACAATCCGGTACACACTTTCATTTTTTGATTTGGCCGTTTTTGTTTGAACCTTATTATGTAAGTAATCCACTAAACAGGATTTCTAAAATCTAGCCAATCTTGTACAAAATTGATTGAGGAATTGGATAAAATTATTTGTTTAGGGCTAAAAGGGCTAACTTGCTAGTAATATTAAACCGAATATCAAAATCATGGAATACGATTTCAATCAATAAATTATAACGTTATCCCATTGTCGACCAGGGGGTATTTAATATATCCACGAAATTTATGTAACTTTAACATATTTTACGAAGTACAGGTCAAAGATATCGGTGGTTATTTTTGTTTTGTAAGTAAAGAAAAGTATGGATCTACAAGGATCCTTTACAAACAGTATTATTTTCCGCGGTTTAACAAAGTGTGCTCAAATTTTTAAATAGAGAAGTGTTCAGTGGGTTAAGTCTCTTTTGGTCGCCGGATAGGGTTGTCAAATATTTGAAAAATATCATAACGATATGAAATTATTCACCAAAAAAATATCGATATATTCGATATTTTTGATATTTTTTTGTTTTTTAACATAACAGCGATCCTGAAATTGAATTCCCATACAGAAAAGACAACAATTTTTCATATCCCATATCTTATTTATATTTCTTCTTTTTCATATACATAGGTATTAAATTCTAATAAACTAAAACATATTCAAGGAAGCATCCAAGGAGCTGGTCTTCATACAGATACATATAACTCAATAAAAAAACTAAGCTTTCGCGCGAATTCTTCGACCGGGGCACATACACCTAGACTCAAACACACACACAACGATACATTTGTGTAAGTGTTTGTGGTTATTTTGGTTAAAAACACAGGCTTGTTAAAAGTATGAAAACCTGCTACATCACATTTCTCTCACGCTCGGACGTAATGCTTTTCTACACTACAGTTTGTAGAGGAATACGACTATAACAAAATGGCTCAAAATTTTAGCAAAAGTGTGTTTGCAGATCACAGCAGACCGCCTGCACATTTATTTCACCACGCGAAACTTTGTATTTGTTTTTGAAAATGTAGGTAGCATTGTATTTCTGTGTGTGTGTGTGTTTTAGGTGTATGTGCTCCAAAATTCAGATTTCAGATTTAGTTTGCGAACTTTCCAGTTTTTTCAGTAAAATCTGAAAAATAATTCCCTGCAGAAGACATGTCGAACATATCAAAATATATCGAAATATATCAAAAATAAAAATATATATTGATATTTTGCCAAAAAAATATCCCGATATAAATATATTTTTTTTTGTGAAAATATCGATATATTGATATTTTGATATATTTTTGACAACCCTAGCTAAAACACGGCCAGCTGCTGTGTCTTTTCCCGTGAGTGTGTGTGTGCTGCTCAGTCTTAAAAATAGCTAAAACTCAAATATTTGAAAAATATCATAGGCTATAGGTGTAATTATTGTAGCACACACACACACACACACCCAAACATAAAACGTAACTAAAATTTAACAAAGATAATGACAAAGAATCTGGGTTTTAGTATGTTTTTTTGGGAAGGCATGCGGAAGGCAATTGTCCCAGTGTTGAATTTCGCGCCAACTTTTTTACTCAGAGAATGTTAACATTCCAGTCGCATCTTAACATTAACATTTAGCAAGAGAGAGAGAGGCGCTCAGCTTTCGTTAAGTTTCGTTAAGCTGCTAAGTTTCGTTAAGTGCGTCTTACGTTAAGTGCGTATGAAATAAAGATTCATTGTTGCTTTATTTCATACGCACTTAACGATAGATACATTTGATTCGTATGGGAAAATTTCCGGCAACATGGAAAATGATTTAGCAGCATTGTTCTGCAACTTTGGCATTAAATGCGCAACAAGACTGCTACCCTTGAGAGTAAGGATATTATAGAATTGAGGTAATGTGTGTAATTTCAGGCTCCAATTAATGCAGAAACTAATCAGTCTCTGTTTTAAAGATATAAACAAAATTTTGAAGCATATGGGCACCAATAATAGGTATCGGGACCGGGATAAATTTATATATAAAACACCAATTTTATGCATTAAATGGTTAAATAACATGTCAATCTAATACAAATTCAATTTAATGTTTCAAAGCAGCTTTGATAAACAAATGTAACACCAATTAAAGGAAATAGGGTGTACAAATGTTCATACGCATGCAGACTCTTAATTGACCAGCAACATTGACGTCACAATCCGGTACACACTTTCATTTTTTGATTTGGCCGTTTTTGTTTGAACCTTATTATGTAAGTAATCCACTAAACAGGATTTCTAAAATCTAGCCAATCTTGTACAAAATTGATTGAGGAATTGGATAAAATTATTTGTTTAGGGCTAAAAGGGCTAACTTGCTAGTAATATTAAACCGAATATCAAAATCATGGAATACGATTTCAATCAATAAATTATAACGTTATCCCATTGTCGACCAGGGGGTATTTAATATATCCACGAAATTTATGTAACTTTAACATATTTTACGAAGTACAGGTCAAAGATATCGGTGGTTATTTTTGTTTTGTAAGTAAAGAAAAGTATGGATCTACAAGGATCCTTTACAAACAGTATTATTTTCCGCGGTTTAACAAAGTGTGCTCAACTTTTTAAATAGAGAAGTGTTCAGTGGGTTAAGTCTCTTTTGGTCGCCGGATAGGGTTGTCAAATATTTGAAAAATATCATAACGATATGAAATTATTCACCAAAAAAATATCGATATATTCGATATTTTTGATATTTTTTTGTTTTTTAACATAACAGCGATCCTGAAATTGAATTCCCATACAGAAAAGACAACAATTTTTCATATCCCATATCTTATTTATATTTCTTCGTTTTCATATACATAGGTATTAAATTCTAATAAACTAAAACATATTCAAGGAAGCATCCAAGGAGCTGGTCTTCATACAGATACATATAACTCAATAAAAAAAACTAAGCTTTCGCGCGAATTCTTCGACCGGGGCACATACACCTAGACTCAAACACACACACAACGATACATTTGTGTAAGTGTTTGTGGTTATTTTGGTTAAAAACACAGGCTTGTTAAAAGTATGAAAACCTGCTACATCACATTTCTCTCACGCTCGGACGTAATGCTTTTCTACACTACAGTTTGTAGAGGAATACGACTATAACAAAATGGCTCAAAATTTTAGCAAAAGTGTGTTTGCAGATCACAGCAGACCGCCTGCACATTTATTTCACCACGCGAAACTTTGTATTTGTTTTTGAAAATGTAGGTAGCATTGTATTTCTGTGTGTGTGTGTGTTTTAGGTGTATGTGCTCCAAAATTCAGATTTCAGATTTAGTTTGCGAACTTTCCAGTTTTTTCAGTAAAATCTGAAAAATAATTCCCTGCAGAAGACATGTCGAACATATCAAAATATATCGAAATATATCAAAAATAAAAATATATATTGATATTTTGCCAAAAAAAATATCCCGATATAAATATATTTTTTTTTTGTGAAAATATCGATATATTGATATTTTGATATATTTTTGACAACCCTAGCTAAAACACGGCCCGGTCCGACTCTCGTAAAATTAAATAGTTACTCCGTTTCGCGGCGTTTTTACTTAGACGTGTAACATAAAAAACCAACTTATTGTGTGTACGTATTGAAAACATAAAAATGTGCATACGATACGTGAGGTGTCAAGGAATGTAGATAGTTAATGCGGTCAGGGAAACTGAACTGGATGTGATATCATCTTCTTATGCTCGTATAAACAAGTGGGCTACCCCCTTCCCCCGCATTGTCCACGCCCACGCATACACAATAGAAACCCAAATCGTCCATTTAGAAGAAGATAGTTTTTAGAATCAGAATCAATATATTCGACTGTATAAGGTGAATTTGTTTGAAGGCTTGTAAGTATCTAATTCCAATGCCAATGTGGCCAATACCAGTGCAAAGCTCATGACGTCATGACGTATGACGTAAGTTTTCTGGATGAGACGTCGCTGGCTGGTGCTGCCGCCCTTGGTCTCTGCCGTATTCGCATCCTCATCCACTGTGAAAAAAAGACTGAATTGATTACATTTTTGCGTTAGTTATAGTAGTAATATTATTAATTAGTGGATTATAGCAGTAAATTGCTTGCATTTCCCCTCCACTCCCCTTATTTATCACAGTGGCGCCACCAGATATACGGAAACTTTTTGAACTAAGTGAAAGGGGGATACAAACGCAACCAAAGGAGGCGACACAGTGGGCCATGTTCGCAGATAACTGGGTCGAAATGACAATCGCTCCCTAGTGGACAATGGGGTATCCTCTCTAGTGATCCTCTTCTTTATTGTTTACTATTTGCCAACGGAATTATTCGCCAGTTGGCAGCGCATTGTGCTACAGATTGGTCCGGTGGCGATCAAGCACAAACTTATACATACATATGTATGTATATGTACACATGTATAAGGGCGTAGTTCTATTTTTGGATACAGATACCTCACCACTGGTTCGTCTGGTATTTACCGTTAGGAATCAGTTAGTACCGGTATTATTTGACGTCATCAGATTGTGGAAGACAGCTGATTGTGAGACACGCTTCATTATCTTAAACGAAATCCATATCTCCTATCACTGATATGGCACAACAGACGTAGCCGGTTCGTTCCAATTCGCTCTAGATAGCCGTAAGTTCGTCATTCACTATCTTTCCTCAAAGTAAAATAAGAGTCGGAGATAGTTCGTGCTAGAACTTTGGCTACTTTATTACCTTACAAATATCTGCGTGGTATACAAATCCTTATACTCGTAATCAAACTACCGTCGCGACATTGCTCAGGTACAATTAAAAAAAAATTAAAAATATTGTAAAGATTGGATGCACTCGAGGTACGTGTACGTACATATGTACGTCAGATACCCGGTACTCAGTTTATTTTCGGTTAAACATCTACATATTAAGTGCACGCATACGGTTTTCATTCAAGGTATGTGGGAAGGACAGAGTGAATGCCACAGGGAACGAACGCACTTAACTTGTAAAACGGTATCACTATGATTCTATGATTTTTATGATTCTACACAAACTATATGGAGTATGGTCACAAGATGTACCCTGCAAACAAATTATCTTATTGTAGTAGGGAATGGAGAAGACTGGGTCTCATACGACGCTCTCTTTATTAATTTATTTTTAAATAAGATTCCAAACTTAGATCAGATACTTATTTAGATCATACATAATACTTTTGGCTTGACATAACATATGTCATATGTTAACGTAGCGAATCTCGTTTATAGTTTCCACAATAACAAATGGCAACCATAGATGGAAGACCGGCGCAATATGGAATATCACTTAAGCAATTACGCGAGCTCATGGAGCATCGCGGACGGGAAGGTGTAGCGATGATTGGTGATTTTGGTGGTATTCACGAAGTCTGCAAAAAGTTATACACATCTCCGAATGAAGGAAAGTACTTTTATATTACTTTCAAATGGTGCGAAATGTGTTCACGTTATATTTATTTTAGGTTTAAGTGGCTCGAAGGCTGACGAAGACCACAGGCGCGAGACGTTCGGCTCGAATATAATACCACCGAAGCCACCGAAAACATTTCTAACACTGGTCTGGGAGGCTCTTCAGGATGTAACACTTATTATTTTAGAGGTAGCTGCATTAGTATCGCTTGGTCTATCTTTTTATAAACCCGCCGACGAAGATGCACGTAAGTGTTTGAATTCCTGATCCCAGTCTATAACAGTTGCAGCCAAATCATATGATTCTATATATGTATTCTTTATATGAATTTTGACACAGCTTTACTACAAGAAGAGGAGGAACACCATGGCTGGATCGAAGGCTTGGCCATTCTAATATCTGTTATTGTAGTTGTGATAGTGACTGCCTTTAACGATTACTCAAAGGAACGACAGTTCCGGGGCTTGCAGAACCGTATTGAGGGCGAGCATAAGTTTTCGGTTATACGAGGGGGGAAGTGTGCCAAATTTCTGTTGGTGACATTCTCGTTGGCGACATTGCGCAGATTAAATATGGCGATCTGTTGCCAGCCGACGGTTGCCTTATACAAAGTAATGATCTAAAGGTAAGCTTATTCCTTACTCCCTATTACTTATTTGATTTACTTGTAGGTATATATTTTAATGTGCTCTCGTGTTTCGTCCATAAAGGTTGATGAGTCCTCGCTCACTGGTGAATCGGATCATGTCAAGAAAGGTCCAGATGTTGATCCCATGGTTCTATCCGGAACACACGTGATGGAAGGCAGTGGAAAAATGATTGTCACCGCTGTCGGTGTCAACTCTCAGGCGGGTATAATTTTTACACTCCTTGGAGCCGCTGTCGATGAGCAGGAAGCTGAAATCAAAAAGATGAAGAAGGGTATGTATCGCAATACACATGTCACAATAGGCTGTCAATTGAGATTCACATTGATTCAGGAGAGTATATGTGATCAATTTGGCCATAACTTCAATTCCAATTCAATCCAAATCCACATTTGTATGTGCTCCTATGTTTGTGCAAACGTGTGAACTATCCATAGCAAAACCGAACTCACTAAACTGCTGAAAATATTTCTATTATACATATATTTATTATTTATTATTTTTTGTTGCTATATTTTTCATATCCCAATTGTCATACGAATTGCGAATTGCATGATGTGAATTGATTGATCCATCATTGAAATCCTCCATCTACCCCAATCAACCAACCAACCAACCAACCAACCAACCAACCAATCAACCAACCAATCAATCAATCAACCAATCTACCAACAAACAAAAATTCAACCAAAATCTACAAAAATACAAATCTAATAAACCCCAAATAAAATTAATCGAATTGACTAAAATGGAATAATAACTGAACGACATGCACATCCCTATTGATATTCAGAAGCTAAAAAGGCCAGCAAACAAGCAAACAAGAGTCTGACAGGTGAATCACTTCGTAATTATCTTCGTGTTATGATTTTCTTTGTAATCTTACCTCATATGTATATACAGTGATAAGGTTCCCTATATGCCTGCCACCCTATATATTAATACATACGTACAAGGGGAAGGGGGAACTGACTTATCTGTTAATTTACGTGGCAAGACTAAAGTAACAATAATTGTCTGCCTCAAAAATTAGATAAATTAAGCGAAACAGTTTTTTGACCAGGCCACTCCACTTCTTCGGTTTAGGAAAATATACAATCTACAATTTGGAGTGGTCCAAAAATCAGCTGAATCAATATTGAATCGGTGCTTCGACAGATTGCTCTATAAGATCTTTTGAAATTTTTTCAAAATTTATTTAAAACGACGAAAAATCGGCATTGAACAGGGTTGGGTTGAGTTTTGCTTATGCCAAGCAGTCGGCATCAGCCAACCTTTAGCAATGTCGTTGCTTGACAACTTCTCAGGGGGGACGGGAATAAGGACACTGACACTTCGCCCTAGAAAGCTTTCACTGTATATGCATATGGATGTCCGTTAACACCCCACCACCCCAGTCCGACACTTTGCCAAAGGTCTTGCTGTCTTGCAACAATACTTACATTCGTATATTACACGAAATTTGAAAGCAGATGAGTATACAGTGTACAGTGGGCCTGTTTATCAGTCATTATCCGTGAAGTTTTATGTCAGAAAAGCTATGTACTAAATAATTGATATCAAACCATACTTATTTGCGGACCACGCAGGTGAGGGCGTGAAGGGCACACAAACACAATCGTCGACGCAGCGGCAACCAGTCAGCGAGGGAACCAAGTCCGAATCAGATGGCAACCATGTGCCGCAATCATCGTCGACATCAACACCAGCTGAAACAGGGCACAAGAAGGAAAAGTCCGTGCTGCAGGCCAAGCTGACGAAACTAGCTATACAGATCGGCTACGCTGGCTCAACCATTGCCGTGCTGACGGTTATAATTTTGATAATTCAGTTCTGCATTAAAACGTTTGTGATTGACGAGAAGCCCTGGAAGAACACATATGCCAACAACCTGGTGAAGCATTTGATTATTGGTGTCACAGTATTAGTAGTGGCGGTGCCCGAAGGACTCCCCTGGCCGTAACCCTGTCTCTGGCCTACTCAGTGAAGGTGAGTTGGATTGTCCCATCGAAGACTATTTGGATGTACTCGTCTCACAGCAGCTGTCTTCTGTTCTTTTCTCGTTTCTCGTTTCTTTTTTCTCCAATAGAAAATGATGAAGGACAACAATCTGGTTCGTCACTTGGATGCTTGCGAAACTATGGGCAATGCCACTGCCATTTGCTCCGATAAGACTGGCACACTTACAACCAATCGCATGACCGTGGTGCAGTCCTATATCTGTGAGAAACTATGCAAGGTCCTGCCCACTCTCAGCGATATACCACAGCATGTGGGAAATTTGATTACAATGGGGATATCAGTGAACTCGGCATATACTTCAAATATCATGGTAAGTATCTATCTTTATCTATTTTTGCCAATGATTTGCTTTAAACGATTCTCTGTTAATTGTAAATTGTAAAATATGTTTGTTCTTTTTGGTAAACAAAAAAAAAGGGTGGACACAACCCCGGAGACCTACCAATTCAGGTTGGAAACAAAACCGAGTGCTCTCTATTGGGCTTTGTCCAGGCACTGGGAGTCAAGTATCAGTCTATTCGGGACGAAATCCCAGAGGATAAATTCACACGCGTTTATACATTCAATTCGGTTCGCAAGAGCATGGGAACGGTAATACCCAGACCGAATGGTGGCTATCGGTTGTACACGAAAGGAGCATCAGAGATTATCATGAAAAAGTTTGTATAATCCGGCTAACTGGTCAGTCAGTCTGCTTTAATGTGTTGTATCTACAGATGCTCTTTCATTTACGGCCACGAGGGAACCTTGGAGAAGTTTACAAGGGACATGCAGGATCGATTGATACGTGAAGTCATCGAGCCCATGGCATGCGATGGTCTGCGCACCATTTCGGTTGCCTATCGAGACTTTGTGCCTGGAAAAGCAGCTTTGAACGAAGTCCACATTGATGGCGAACCGAACTGGGACGATGAGGAAAACATTATGACAAATCTTACCTGCCTTTGCGTCGTTGGCATTGAGGATCCAGTGCGTCCCGAAGTCCCGGACGCCATCCGTAAGTGCCAGCGTGCTGGCATTACTGTCCGTATGGTCACTGGAGACAATATCAACACAGCACGCTCAATTGCCAGCAAATGCGGTATCTTGCGTCCCAACGATGACTTCCTCATTCTGGAAGGCAAAGAGTTCAACCGACGAATTCGGGATACCAATGGCGATGTAAGTGTTGCCCTTTTACGCCACTGCCTCTGCCTATGACCAACTAATTGGTTTATTCGCACAGATTCAACAACATCTTATTGACAAAGTGTGGCCTAAGCTGCGTGTTCTGGCCCGCTCATCTCCCACTGACAAGTATACATTGGTTAAAGGTATGTATTACATTTGATTCAAAGCAAAAATTTAATGTCAATTGAATCGATTCCGAGTATCTTGTAGTAGATAAACGTACGAGTACAGTACACAGAAATAACTTTAATTTATCAACTTTATCATAGGTATCATTGACAGCGCAGTGAGCGAGAATCGTGAAGTGGTTGCTGTGACAGGCGATGGAACTAATGACGGTCCAGCTCTTAAAAAGGCCGATGTGGGCTTTGCCATGGGTATCGCTGGTACAGACGTTGCCAAGGAAGCCTCTGATATCATACTAACCGACGACAACTTCAGCAGTATTGTCAAGGCTGTGATGTGGGGCCGGAATGTGTATGACTCCATAGCGAAGTTTTTGCAGTTTCAGTTGACAGTCAACGTAGTCGCTGTAATTGTTGCATTTATTGGTGCGTGCGCTATTCAGGATTCCCCGCTCAAAGTATGTCCTTGTAAAGCATTGGCTTGGCAATAAACTAAACTCCATTCGATAATTTATTCTAGGCAGTGCAAATGTTGTGGGTTAACCTCATAATGGATACTTTAGCATCGCTTGCCTTGGCCACTGAACTTCCGACACCAGATCTTTTGCTCCGTAAACCATATGGTCGCACAAAACCCTTAATATCCCGCACAATGATGAAAAACATTTTGGGCCAGGCACTTTATCAGTTGTTTATAATATTTTCGCTTCTCTTCGTTGGTGAGTCATATTCCATATGTGCATGCATACATACATATGTATGTATGTACCTCCATAGATCATTGCCTAATTTCTTTGTGACTAATTGTGTTTTAGGTGATTTGATACTCGATATTGAATCCGGTCGCGGACAAGAGCTTAACGCCGGCCCAACACAGCACTTTACCATTATTTTCAATACGTTTGTTATGATGACCCTGTTTAATGAAATAAATGCCAGGAAAATCCATGGGCAGCGCAACGTCATTGAAGGACTTTTGACGAATCCCATATTCTACACTATTTGGATATTCACCATGATATCGCAGGTATGTGGTTCATCTTATTGTTGGATAATCATTTATGAAATCGTTATAAACGCTAACCTGTAACCGTTTAATCTGTTCAATGTTAGGTTGTAATCATTCAATATGGAAAAATGGCTTTCTCAACAAAAGCTCTAACGCTAGACCAATGGCTCTGGTGTGTATTTTTTGGAATCGGCACACTTGTGTGGGGACAACTGATTACGTCGGTGCCTACGAGAAAATTGCCCAAAATACTATCGTGAGTAAATGTTCCTTGTTATAACGCTTATAAGACCAAGACACGCTTTTAAATGGACCTCGGCTTAAACAAAATAGATCATTCCATATATGTACATATATACATATGTATGTATGTGCACTCATACAATGTGCACAGCCACTAAACCTGAATAAGAATTAGGGAACCGAACGGATCAAGTAAATGACTTGAGTACAAATACCTACCTACTCTATATATCGCTATATCGGAATACGTATTCTATATTCTATTTATTGTTTCGTTTCTGTTCGCATTGGAATCGTTACGAAATTAGCTCTTTAAGGTATATCATGTATATTTATGTATTATGCTTCAGTATTTTAGATTGTACACAATAAAAGTATTCAACAATCGCCGCTTCAATTCACACTTTTACACTTAGTATTTTATTGAAATAAGTATTTTAAGGCATGTTACTTTTATTAGCTCGATTACGATTAGCTTAATACTAAGCTGATAAGACATAGATTTATGGTACTGGTTATATTCCAACATATACAGGTATCCGATAAGAAATTTACCCAAAATGTAAGTATGTTTAAGAATTTGCAATTTACGAAATTACTGGTATGGTGGTGTCAAAATTGATGATATTTTGTATGAACACTTTTACTTGTTTATCTATATTCATTTATGTATGTGTGTACATGAATGTACTCAATTTGTAATAGTCTTCCTGCTTTATATACATACTTGTGTTAGTACTTTCAATTTTGTTTGAATATTGTATTGTATTGTATTTGTATTGTATTGTATTTATTTATGTTATCAAACACGAACATTTAGATTGTAATCCCACCACTCTCTGAAGCTTCCATCTCTTCTCTTTGTTGACAGGGCCCGGCGTTAGGTTTTATAGCGCCCGGGGCGTATATGAGCCGAGGCAAAATATATAAATATATATTTCGTTTTATACCCGTACTCAAAAAGAGTTAAGGGGTATACTGTATTTGTGGTAAAAGTTGATGTGTGTAACGCAGAGAAGGAAAATTTTCCGACCCCATAAAGTATATATATTCTTGATCAGTATCAATATCCGAGTCTCTCTGTCTGTTTGTCCCTCTTGATGAGCGCCTAGTTCTCAGAGACTATAAGAGCTTTGCAACCAAATTTTGTTTCGAGACTCATGTGATATCCCACAGCTACAAGTGTATTTCAAAATTTCGCCCCGCCCCCCTCCGCCGTCACAAAGGACGAAAATCTGTGGCATCCACAATTTTAAAGATACGATGAAACTAAAAATGCAGTATCGTAAAGATTGACCATATCTACCAGATTGTCAAATCTAGTACAGATCGTAATATTATTATAGCCAGAATGAAGAAATTAATTTTCAGATTCTTCCCCCACCCCCTTTGGCGCTGCTGACGCTAATAAATTCTCGCGGAGGAGATGTAGAATCTAAATGGTATATGTAGAATATTTGTTCAATATGTATAATCTACATTTTAAATGTAGTTAACAGATGTAGAAAAAAATGTAAAATATTTTAAAATTCTCAAAAATTTATATACTGACTGAGTACGGGTATAAAAGTAGAGTCGCGACTAGAAGCGACTCACACGTTCCTTCTCGTTTTAATTTGATTTGTAAACGTAAACTATTCGATAAGTGAAGCTGAGTATAAATCTCATTTCTTATTGATACGCGTAATATAGCCGAAGAGTTTAATCTATCTTGTGACATAGTAGATCTTGGGTACGACTTAAAAGTTAAAATTTTGAAAAACTTCGCTCCCCGAAAGCAACAGTTTCTGGCCAGTCAGTGCGATTGTGGGTAAATTTATTTTTCATCTCTTCAAAATCTTTTCGTGACAAAAGCAAGGGCCGTATCAAGCAGAACAATGAATTATTTAGTTCTTAATTGATGTTCTGGTGTAAAGTTTGTAAACTCATCTGGACACTCTTATTCAGACATCCACTTCTTTCGTCTTCGGTGAGATAAATTGTCAACTTACAGAGCAGATTCAAGCCTTTATTCTTGTGGCTGTAGTCTAGAAATGCGCACAATTTCATACTGATAATGTAACGGCAGCGATATTTATGGTTTGACAGAGGATAAGCTTCAAATAGGATGTCATACCAAACAGAAATTGGCAACTGTGAAGCTTCAAAAGGCCGCTTAAAATGTAAATATTAAATAATTGTGAAAAAAGGATTGAAATAAAGTACATCTTAGTATTTAAAAAAAACATACATACATTGGATAAGTTTCCAAATACAAACGAAATATTCCGCACTCCATCGAGCTATACTAATACTAATACATATGTATGTATATATTTTCAATAAATTGCCTTTGAGAATTTGGCGTCTCGTAAAATGTGGCCTCAAAACCGGCCCAGTTTGTTGTGCGCAATAATATAGCAAACATGGGAACGATTGATCTCAAAAGTCTTTTAAGGATAATGCAATAAAAATGATTTCAGTCTCATTTTTCACACATGTACATAAATATATGTCAGCGTGTACATATGGGCCCTGGCCCTGGCTGTGTGAATCATTTGGTACACATTTTCACAGACACTTGACAGTCTTGAATGCACTAAATATAATGGATGATATTTTTCAGGTGGGGTCGCGGCCATCCCGAGGAGTACACAGATGCCATGAATTTGGGCGAGGAACGCTTCGACTCAATTGATTCCGATAAGAAGCCGAGAGCTGGACAGATTCTATGGATACGCGGCCTAACTCGCTTGCAGACTCAAGTAAGTATCAACTTCCGCTAGTCCATTTATGTTCGTGTGGAGAAATTAAAGTTTACTCCTCGATTAAATAATGAGTATACAACTTGTGTAGTCATATTTTAATTTTTTAATTCAATTTTCGTTTTTTATAATTCATTCTCGGCTTTTCCGTTCCATTTACAACCTATATTCACATTGATTTACATTAAATGGGTATTTTATGTGCCCTTATTCATATAATCTTGTCATATGTTACACAGATATCTAGGTATAATTTATTTTCGATTTTTTTAGACGCGGACATATTAAAAACGTACTTCATATGTCTTTGACTTTAGTTTTAAGGCTGGTTTTTCAAAATACATTCGTTATGGTGGCATAGCGAATACCAATGTGACTGTTTTCGGCTATCCGCTATTTCCGATATTCAATATTCAAAGGATAATACCGATAATACGGATAATCAATGACAAAAAGTCAAATAGTCGACTTGTATTTCGCATGCACCAGGCGACGGGGCCTCGTGTTGTGTCTAAATCTTGATTAATTGGCTTTGATTGAGTTATTGAGTTGATTTTGTTTAAACATTGGTATACAAGATATGTATGTATGTTACTATTACTATATTTTGCCATTATCGTTGTTTACGTTCCTTTTTTTCGTGCTCATTCGTATGTATGTACATACACATACAAGTGTTCTGTCAGTAGTTACCTTTACTTACTGGGCAGCATAGACACATTTTGGGTTTTGGGCCATGACAGAGGAGACAAGACAGAATAGGATATACATACATATGTATATATACACATAATATATATGTATAAACAAAACAAGTGACATCAAGGCATGGAAGTTATGTCAAAAGTTAATCATTCATACGTACGAGGATGTGTATGTATGTCTAGCGGAGTAATTTCAAAGGAGAATTTTCGATTCGGCATGCCGAAGAATTGATTTTCTTTGGTTCACTTTAAGCTTTAACACAATAGATATGTACTTAAGTATGTATGTATGTATGCATGTATGTATGCTGCGAATGATTTGAGGTGAAATTATTGGATAGGGTAGGCCTGGTAGTTTGTTTTGCAATTTTGTTGCTTTTGACTACTATAATCTTTCCAAAACTTTGTAGTTCGATTTATGTATAACTTATTGTTGCAGTAGACAAATTTGATCACCAGCCACTGCATCTACAGCCCTTTCTCTAGCTCTCTCTCCCTCTTGATCTACCACACCCTTTTTTTCGTTCTCTCTATCTGTCATTCTGTTCTGATGTTCTCTGAATCCACGTCTGACTCGTTTCTGTCTGTTTCTTGTACATTTTGATACATCATGTCTGGATCTACATACATATTTCCCATTTGTAGTTATTAAGCCGCCATTCATTAAACAATTTGTAGGTACATACATATAAATACCTGGTAAGCAATACAATTCCCGATTATTCCGACAATTTTCAAGACGAAGAAATACACAATAAAACCAATAAAATTGCTCACTGGAATATTCCATTGATATGTACCTTCTGACCTTCATGGGAGACTGTTCGCCTGTTTGAAACATTTTGCTCAAGTCGACCAGCAAGCAAATGCATCTTCCCATAGAAATAATTTCTTATTTACTAGGTGCTTAGATTGTGTGACTGGAAAATTAGCACTCGTACACACGCATCCAAATAGAGTGGCAGGATCCCTTCTGACACCACTGAGCACACTCTTACACCATTAGGAAGGCTTAGCATTAACTGAGACTTCAGTAAATGTATCCGTAATACTCGTATACTCTGCTCGGCATTGCGTTCTTTACTTTATTTTTCGATAACTTCCATGTCTTTCTACCCAACTTGTCCACTTCTTCAACGACAATCGTTGTATTCTTTAATTCAGATGTATGATTCGGGTACATATGTATGTATGTATGTATTTTTATTTCTGAACCATCTTCAATTTATAGTTTAGTCCTTTAAAAAGTCTTTCTTTGCCCGCCAAATCTATTTCATACTCATTTAATTCTATCTTTTTTAGATGCATGTTAGAACATACATATATCAGTCTTTGAACAATTTCTCGGTACTCTTTTGCATATGCTACTATATACACAATGTACAGCTCCACAATCTTACCAAATATAAATAAATAAATGCCCGCGTTTTCGGCACTACCGAAACTCAACATGTATACTCTTTCCTTAATCCCTCCATATTGTATTAAGAAAAAGCTTTCTCATTACATCCCAACGAACTGAATGAAGCAGGAATCGTCATTTTTACTGTGTCAGACCCCAAAATTTCAGGTTTTTTTCTCGCTCTCTCCAAGAACAAGAAAGTTTTAAAAACTGAAAAAAAATTAATCTCAAATATAGAAATTTTTTGAGCCAAAAAATATTAGTGTAATAAAACCGATTGCACACAGAGTTGTGTCTGTTTTAGGTAATTTTTAATTTGCTAATTTTAATTCGTAGAGTAGAGCTATGGTAATATGACCACTGTGGATTTATGCAGCGCCCTAGTCTTCCGACTCCAGTTCGTACTCGTTTTTAGCTAAGCGACAATCTTCATACATACATATTTATATATTTTTGAAGAGGTCCTCTGTACCCCAATGATAAATAGTGTGTCTGTGGGGTCGTCCTTGGGATACTGCAAGGTTCGAAACTATTTTGTGGAAGTGTAAAAGAGTATACTAAAGATCTAACAGAGGCAGCCCACATAACAATTAACTAGTATCCTCAAACCTATGCAAAAAAAAACTTAAAAATATTATACAAATTTATAATATTCATTTCATATTTTTCGTCCTTTTAAAATGCTAAAATCCAATCCTGAATGATTGATTGAACAAATAACCAAATTGCAATTTATTAAAAAATAATTGTATACCTACTACAAAAAAATCATATAAAATAACAACAAATAATACAAACAAACACTAACAAAAATTAAATAATCAAACAATAACTTGACGTCTGACGTGTGTAATACATATGTACATCAAAAAATAATTGATAATTGATAACTGATAAACCAAACCGTCAAAACCGTGCATCATAATTGAAAACTCGCGCAAACTCAACTAACGACCAGATTTCAGTACCGGTAAGAATTGTCTATATGATTTAATGTATTGGCAGCTAGACAGTGTTTTTTTGTATAAGAAAGCCCATCCTGGTCCCTATTATGTTTATTTTTGATTCCCTTTCAATTACACACATGCACACCCAGACATCGACGTTTCGTTGTTTGCGCTTATTCGCGTTTATTTAGTATAGTATACTACATATGTAACTACATGTATGGCTGTGTTTTTCTCTGCCACATCCACTGTACTATCAATTAGAATCGCTACAACCGAAACGAAAACTAAATTTATCTATCAAGAACATACATAAGTACAGCATTGTGTGTGTTTGTTTGGTTTATTCTGTTTGTTTTTGCTACTGTAAATACATACCTAGTGAAATTAATTGTTACTTCTGGAATACTGAATACTTAACGGTTTTACATGTCTACAAAACATTATTCTTCAATCGTAGCATCTTTTATTATTTTGTGTGAGTGTGGTTGCTTGTTTTGAAGGGGTGCTATTACCTGTCACTGCTTTTTACTATGGAATGTCCATATCAAGCCTTTATTATATTCACCAACAAATAAACTTTACCAGCGGATATATTTTTTGCGTAGCCCTGGCCACACAAAAGAAAACCGCATCATTATTGTTTTTTTTTTATGGGGTATATACATGTAAATATGTATAAGGTGAAAAATGACAACCCAAACTTACAGTGTCCTTAAAGCGAGTCAAGCAATCAAAGCCAAGAAGAACATGTACATATGTATGTATGTATGTATGTACATAATTATTACAACGGTAGGCATGGACATTTTTGGATTTGGGAGACATGAGTCCAACGACAAAACAAAATCAATAAAACAACCCTTATCAACCAAACTTAAATTGAGCATCAAATGCCTCGCCATGCACACGCAATGTTACTTGTTGCATATTATTATTGACGAGTCTCTGCATGTGCAACACATGTCTGTTGCCAATCACAGTGTGTATGTATTCTGTTATTGACGATAAACCAGCTGCCTCCACAGACGTTCTCTTTTGCATTTCACGGTCCCCGTATCGAGTCGAGCATTCAGTTTCCGCGTCATGCACTTGCAATGTATGTTGTTTTTGCAATTCTCGGGCATTCGCTTTTACACTTTTCGCATGTGCAAGTGTCATGCACGCTCGGTAGGAGAAGTTAAGATTAGGACGGGCCCTTCGCTGACTTAATGCATAAGGTCTCAACTGTACATACATACATCGTTCCACCTTTATATTGAATACATTTTAGACGATATAATATATGTACATATGTATGCACAGATACGGTCATGGAAATAGCAGTTCCGCACCTCACCACTTTCAGGGTTGTTTTTAATACACTTAAAAGTATTTCAAATTGAAGAAGTGATCAAGTGGTAGGCTTAAATGTTAGCATTGTTAGCTCCATCTTCTTTTTTCACATAACCTCATACCCATGCCATCTGCATCATAGAAAGAAAATAGACGAAATTCATCGAAACTGATATTGAAACCAATGTTACATGGTCTACAGATTTCTTGAGGTTTATTATTTAGTTTTGTATTAATTTGGTTTTCATTACGGCCTACCGCTGGCCTTGCATAAGCCAATAATGGTTTGCCAACACTTCAATACGATTTGGCCCAATAATTCTTGAAGCACTTGCTTTAAATTTGTTCTGGAGCCTATCTTATCATATCTTTTCGTCACTGTGACACGTCTGCGAAATATCAGATTAGTGGCAAAACGATACACAATTTTTTTAAATAATTTTTAAGGATATATGTAGGTATGGTCTTGCCTTCAACAATTTTCGACCATCCTCTAAAGAGAAGTTTTTTGCATACAAAATCAACTTTCAGTCTACTTATTATAGTTAATTGAGTAGAATACAAAAGTGAGAGTGCATACAACTTAATTTTCAATTCCAATATACCTCCTGCAATAAGTTTTTAGTCTAACTCGTAGTTCTTACAGTAGTAAGTGCTTATTTCTATGAATATCAGATTTAATGGGAAGTTGTCTAAATTCATGAAAAACAAGAAAATGGAATGCAAATGAAACGGAATTGTTTACATTCCTGTCTATCCAAAAAGCTATTACATGTTCAATTTGGAATACTGGAAGTGTCTCAGAACCAGTCTTTCAAATGGTGAGGTGGTGGCACTACTATTTCCATGACCGTAGCTGTTTGTATCTAATTTGTCCGTATTTCAACGGTTTCACTTATTTAACAAGATTTCTTGATCGAGATCGAGAACCAAGCTGTCTGACACAAAAATCAATATTCCGACCTAAACATCTGCAAATTAACTAGTACGAAATTATTCGATCGAGTTAACGTGTATTTATAAGTAATTGTGTATAATTGTTGTCTTAAGTTTCTGGAGTTGTTGAGTAACATTTTTTGCCAACGAGTATAGGTTTATACCCTTGCAGTGGGCTACGAACTCCAAGCATTTTGCAACGCAGAAAAGGAAGTAGTTTCGGCTACATGGTAGAGTAAATATACATATATGTACATATACATATGTGTAGTATAAATAGTATCATTCCGATTGTTTGTCTGCTACTGTGCTCCAATACTATATTTTTAGGATAGATTTTGAATTCGATTGAAGGTATTGAGGCAAATCGATCAGTCGGTCTGCAAGGGTATCGAAATCTTCGGGTCTCGAAGCTAGCATAATAATCTCTGCGCATTTGATAATTGCTATATTAATTCGTATCGGATTTTCTTGAAACTGTGACTTCAGACGAATTATTGTTATATGTTTTTATCCTAATGAAATAGAGACACAAACACACATACATATAAAGATATACTCGTACATATATATATCGAAGCATACTCGCATCATTTGAATTTGATCTACAATTTTTAATTTAACATTTTAATTTGTATTATAACTATTGATTGAGTGCTTTCGATTTGAAATGATTTGTTTCTAAAGTAATTATGAGATATTTGTTGTTAATTTTTGTAATTTTAAAGCCGGCGGAACCAATTCGAGAGACTGAAGTGTAATTGACAATTGCAATAAAATCAGCAACCGTTCTACATAAATGTTACATAAATACTAAACTAACCTGCAGTTATACTCGCACTCGACACACTCGTACACTCGAATTTACACAGGGACACAAAATACCAAATTACGAAATGAAATGTGTGCATCATTTCATTCAAACATCCATAAGTATGTTGATAATAAATTGAAAGGTTCTAATGGACTTAATTGAAAATTAAAAAAAAAAAACACTCATGAAAAATACCCAATAAGAAGATCAATGTTAAAAACGTAGCTAAATAGAATAGACGGCGATGGTACTTAGTGAAGAGGAGGACATGGAAAATGAAGCATAACCCAGAACCAAATCAAAAATCAAAAAACCTACATATGTACCCGTAGATTTATACGTACTTAGCTAGGATTTGCAGCGATTAAAAACATATTTATTTTGGGCTTTAGAGCAACATTAATTGTTCAAAAAAAATAGATAAAGAGAAAAAAAAATATGTATGTATGTACATACCTTTGTATGTATATACACATATACATATGTGTGTAGTATGTATGAATACCTAAAAAAAACTGAACAATAATTCATCAATAACAAAAAAAAAGGCCCCATACTTATGAATTGTTAACATACACGAACATTTTTCCTTCACAATTATGTTATGGGATGGTAAATACGCGCAGTAGAAATTTCTTCAGTGTATAGATGCGAAACTTTAAAAATTTGGATGTGAATAAATCTATAAAAGAACAAAAACAATTACAAAAAAAAATACAAAAACAGCTTTCATCAACAACTACTACTACTAGTACTACTACTATTACTACTTTCAACTACAACAAACAACATCAACAGCAACCACCACAACAACGTAAAAGGGTCTTCTGCTACGCTCCACATTATGTATGTTACGTACTCTTTCTCTTACTTTGATATCTACTGTACTATCTTCTACAACACAAAAACGCTAGTCCAGCTCTCTATTTCCCGTAAGCATTCAAAAGTACGTAACTATATTTTTATTTCTCTGTATAAGAACGAACCATTGTGCACGTCGATAAAAATACATAGTAATAAAATCGTGTCCCCAAATAGTTGACTACTTTTGTCAGCATAGTGAGTAGCCCCATTTCGTCCCTCCCTATCTTGCAGCACGCCCCATTCCCCCAGCCGTCCGACTGCACAGACTCCGATAACAAAAAGAATGTATCTTAATTGAAAGCACTGGGACAGTCCCTCTCGCCACTGTTTCCAAGGAGCCTATTTCGCCCCAGTACAATTTATTTATAGGCAATCAATCAATCAACCTGGGGGTGTAAGAGTTATTATGTACATTTATTGAATGTATCTAAATATCTTTTCGGTAGCTCTTTGTGCGTTAGGTATAGTTAAATCCCAATTACATACATACATATACCGACTGCTTAGCCTCTTCCCTGAAACAGTTAACAGATAAACGATACATACATATGTATATATGTAGTTGTGTATGAATGTTGGATGAATGGCTGAATATTTGTTTCTGTCGAACAACCGATGATCGGATCGGGTTAAATATCTGAATTATCTTTATTTTATTAGTAACTACCGACACAGCTATCTCCTTAGTTGTCACCAATATTGTCAGTGTATGTAAATATGATGTCTGTTTCCTACATATGTATGTACACTTCTGTAGATCACTTGTTATTTTTCGAAAGCAATCTTTTAGGTAAGTAGCCACAGACATAGTTCAAGGGACGCGGTAGTCGTAACTGCAGGTTGGTGAGTTTCTCTCCTTCGATCTAATATTCGATTCGATATTTGGTTCGGCATAACACACTTTTAATCCTTTTATAATCATATCCTTGCAAATAATTTTTAAACATGTATGTATGTAACTTTCATTCGAATATTTTGAAATTTTCTATCTGCGTATGCGAATCATTTGTATAACCTATAAATATGTATTCCGATGATCAATTAAGCACGAAATATCTTCACTAAGATGTACGAGCTACGAAACTTTTGACAGTCCGAAGCTAGAGTTTTTGTTTTGTTTCTTTTTTGCCCCCTAACATACATGTGTACATATATTTTGGTGTTACCAAATAAACCCAACTCAGCCTGGAAGGGTTGTCTTCTGCAGTAGCATGTAGTGCATATGTACATATTTGGGAAAGAAAGCTTAGATGCCTTTACCTCCTCACAGATTAAAGTAATGCTGTTTTGAACCTGTATCCAGTCAAAAGTGGCCAAATATGAAACAATAAATATACATAGTAGGTATGATTGGGAAAGCCACAAGCAAATTTCTAACACTCGTTCGTCCGCATCTTTCAAAGTTCCCCGATTCCTATTGTCCGTGTCCAATGAACGTACAGAAAAAGCCTGCACCAGCCCGCCCGCATGACGCTTTAGCTCTGCACGTACGAGTATGCGTATTTAATTTTAACCCCGTGCTACAGCTTTTCCTGGCAATGCAACACTTTGCAGTGATTTAAATAGTTTACAATTTGTCGAGTTTGATCCGATTTTAGTTAAGAGCTGCTTACGTTAAAAATGCATTTTATTTAAATTTTTATTTTTGATTTATTGATTATTGATTCCGTTTGATTCCTGTGCGTAATCGATGTTTTATGTATTTATGTATGTACTAAAGTTGATAAGTACGTATGTATATATGTATTGACTGCATTGCTATTTTGTTGGTAGTTTTCTTTACGTTTAAGTTTCTGTTTCTGTTCGTTTGTTGTCTAATTTCATTTGTTTCAGTTGCGCGTGATTCGTGCTTTCCGATCGACCTTGGAAGACCTAAACGAACGGCGATCGATGCACAGCTTGCATAGCTTACGCAGTCCTCGGACAGGCGTGCCATTGGGCGGTGGCCATCCGTTGTACAATTTCAATCTGCTGAGCCCAAATTACAACAAGCACCAGCATCAGCAGCAGCAACAACCACCGCCGCAGCCTCAACAAAATCTGTCAAGCGCCCCGCTGCCGTTGGACATATCTTACATTGACGAAGACCCGCAGCAGCAGCGCACTTTGCACAATGGACGTACTACATCCATAAACATATCCGGCCCGGTCTCCACCACACAATCTACGCGTGTCCCTTCCATATCCCCAGGTTTCTCCGAAATAGCTCACACTTTGCAGCAGCAAGTCCGCAGCAACCACAATGAAACGCACCATTCGAACGGACAGAATGAGACACGAATTTAATTATTTAACTTGTTTCAGCGGCTGTCAGTCAAACAAGGGGCGGCGCACGTATTTGAATTTGAATTGGTATCGGCAAACCTATTCTCGAACCGAATCCCAAATCAGACTGACCATGACACTCTGAACCTGAACCAGAACCAGAACCTGAACCCAACAGTGTTGCAATAGTCTAAAAATGCTCGTTCTTATTATCTGTATCTGTATTAGATTATTTTTTAAATACTTTGTTTTTTTCGTGCATTTTCCGATCCTAATATCCTATTTATTATTCACTTGGGGCTTACATACATATGTATCGAAATTCGATTCGATCTGTTTGTATCTTTGGTGGTCCAGTCCAGTCTAAGCTTACGAAAATCAAATGCAAATTTACCGATGTTTGGCATCAAAGGATTGGAAGTAAAGGAAACGAAAAGCTATTAAAGCTTTGGAACTTGGAACGACCGTATCAGAAAAAAAAGAAATATGCAATTAGCTTACAGGTAGTTTAGTGCATGAAGAATGCATAAGAATATACAACATACCTATGTTCGTGTGATGAAAACATTTAATTCACGTTTTGACTCGCTTGCTATACCCAGCCACACATGCGCTTTGCTCATTAAATTCAGAGAGTCTCTGAGTCTGCAGTATCCAGATAATTATCTAATACTTTATACGTTCTAGAATATTTAAGCATGCTTTTTATACCATTACCTTGTTTATTTGTAAAAAAAAAAAAAAAAATTTATAATAATAATTTAGTAATCGTATTACTAACTACTGTACATCTAACTGAATCTTGCATATACTGTTTGTCTGTATGGTTTGAGTGTTTGAGTTCGTATGAATGATTCATAACCTTCAAGGTCCCTAAGTTGTCCCTTTCTGGTAGGTATACATACTTATACTTATAAATATGTAAGAATACGATACACACGCGAATTTTTAGTGGTGGTTGCTAAGAGTACTACATATATGTGCCTATGTATGCTGAACGTACATACATATACATATACTGGCTAGGGCTATACTTAAATCATCGCAAAGCTTATTTTGATTTTTGATCCAGAACGATATTTGTTTTTACACCGAAGGATTTGTTATCGTTAATTTAATCTTGTTTCCATTACCGCTTACAATCATACATAGAAAAACGGATAAGTTGGCGCCCATTGAACTGCTGCATAGATGTGTGAATAGCATAAATTCTTCCGTAATTCGTAGCATATTGGGAATACGTTTATGTACATACATATGTATGTATATAGCAGTATGTATGCACCTATTCCAAAACAGAGGCCATTCCTATTAAATTTACATCAATATTCTCACACCTGTACACAGACATGAGACCTGTCCTAAACCTGATACGCATTTGTGTCTTTATTTCGTAAACACTGACCTAGTGCTATTTTTAAATTTTCAACATAAGCTTATTTAGTACCTTTCATCCATTTAAAGATATGTACATAAGATGTATGTATGTATGTACATTATTCTAGTATAATTCATGTTAAATTCTTTGTAGCAAACACTTTCTATGGCAGCAACACTTAACTGAAATTCAACCTGTGTCTGTATTTTTCTTCCCTATTTATTGTTTTCTATTTCACTTTCTATCTCTTTCTCTCTCTCTCTCTCTCTCTCTTCAATATTAAAGGTGATAGGCGGAGAATTGCAAGAACGCTTGATTCCGGTCCCATATAGCAAAGGCAACACTGATCAAGCTGTAAGCCCCTTCTTAATTTTATTGAAAATGTTTGATTACAAAAACAATTTTAAAATGCTCAACCTCTGGCAAAAAATAAAAATGGATAATATACTTGTTTGCGTTTGTCTGCTTGTCTGATCGTTAACTGTATGCTTAAGCTATAACACTACTATAAAACTAAGCAAGAGACGCCTTAACTTTGGCTATTTTCTTAAAGATTCAGTCCAGTAAATATCAATTTGTGTCAACTAATTTCAAGAACTTAAGAAAACTTTATATACGTACATGTGTATGTATACATTTCGGTACGCCGATGAATTTGATTTATCTATGTTTAACCCGTTGCTTGCTTTATAATTTTTTATTTTTTAAATATTCCAGTATTAGTATTTGCTTTGAGCTCCTAAGCCATGTTTCCTCATTTAGCATCGTCCATTTTAAAAGTGTTTATTTTCCAGCACTCTTGCATACTTTAAGAATAGTTTAGCTAAATAATCATAATCATAATACATACCTACCATACACATATTTGCTTGTAGTTTCGCATGCATTTTGAATATACATATTAGTCGTGAATGCAATAGAAGCCCCCGCTCTTCTGCTGGGGAGGAGGGGTCGATCAAACTACTCTCCTGCTAAATACCAAACAACGATATTCTAATGGGTGTGTGTTCCATGGCACACACGCGCTGTGATAGAATGCCTTCGCTTTTGCTTTGTCCGTCTGATTGGTTGGTTGGGTTTTACTTATGTAAGTGTGCTTCCACTATTAGCTCGCCATTTGCATAATGTATTGTATGATGTATGCCAATACTATGTACACATTTGAAACATAATGCTGTTTATTTACTTTTGTTATTTTTTTTGTTATGTACATATGTATACTCGTATGTTAGTATGTGCATACCTATGTACGCAAACAGAATTTGTGCATTTGCATTCGATTCTTTTTATTTTTAGTCTGACTGATCGAAACTGTTCTTCTTATACTGTTGTTTCCGTCTCTCTTGTCACTGTTATTGGTGTTGTTCTTTTCTTTTTATTAATTTGTACTTAGATTCGTGTGGTGAACGCATTCCGGCAAGGTCTTGACGCCCGATACGGTGAACACACCAACACGTCGCTGGCAGAGGTGCTGCGCAAGCAGACTTCACTGAGCAAACGACTTTCGGAAACATCTTCCATTGAGTATGCCGACAATATACCCGATGAGCTGACTATACCTGAAATCGATGTCGAGCGTTTATCATCCCACAGTCACACCGAAACAGCAGTTTAAATCCCTTTAACATACCTTTGAATATACATACCTATACATATACATACCTACATACTAGTACATTTGGGAATCAACTCAAATCACTTTAAATACAGTCAGATAAAAGTGTGCAACTAACTGTACATGTACATGTATGTGTTATGTATATCATAATATGTTCTCCAAAGAAACGGAAGTACATAATACTTATACAAAAATCGGTTTACATAAAAGATAACGCATATGAATACGGAAAGAAGACAGTACGTACGTATGTACATATGTATGTATGTTAGGTGAAGATGAAATGCATACACTATAAAATAAATCAGAGTGCCCTAAAAATATATAAGGCTTACAACAAATTATAAAAATATATATGTACATCACTCGGAACTCCTTTCACACTAAAAAATGGGAAACTACGCACATATGCATGTATGTGTAATTCATGCATATGTACGTCTATTCATACAATACACTTATTTCATACACAAAAATGTTCCGATCAAGTCCCGTATACTCAAGCCATTAATGCTATTACTATTATTATAACACAAATTAAATAAAAGAGTCAATGATTAAAACTGTGTATTCTGTTTTTAATGTTCGTATGTATACAATTTGAGTGTAAGTATGGTTACGTTACAGAGGATTTCCGCCGTGCCACAGGATTCCGAGCGATTTCGATCGGCGCAACAAATCGTAATAAAGATGGCGAGCTCTGTGCTTATAAGCTTGCAACTGTCACTTTCAGTGTAAATTCTTAGCCATTCGCGTTGGACTTATAATACGAAGCAAGGCCTTCAGAAAAAATGGAGGCCCCTAGCTCAGCAAAGACATTGGGTATCCGGTGGCAGGCGAAAAGTAATGAATTCTTCCTAAGGCCATTCGAGGTAGCCTCAAGTTCCACCTACCAGAAAAGAGAAGCAATATCCCAAATATCAAAATTATTCGACACAGCGAGATGGCTGCCTCCATTTATAGTCCGATCTAAAATCTTTATGCAGAAAATCTAGCTTAAAAGCTCGGTCTTAGGTCTCCTTTTCTGGATCGAGCAAGGAATCCTTTTAAGCTCTAAAATCAAAATTAACGCTGTGTCCAAAACTGATATAAAATTACTAATGGTGACTTTTTTAAATAAATTTGTTGTTTTTTTAATTTTTGATAAATTTGTACACCCAGACCTACTATTTTTATGAACAGCAGATTTGATGGGTATTTTTCTTAAGTCATGTAAAACATGAAGATGGAATGCAAATGCAATGGGATTTCTTTACGGTTCTAATGTTTACATATTAAGCTTTCCAAAAAGGTATTACATGTTAAATTTTGAATACTGGAAATGTCTATTTCACTACTATTTCAATGACTGCAGCTGTATGTACATATGTATGTACCAAGAAGACCCATTCACCATGAAAATGAACACACTAAGTCATTTCAATTACAATTTTACAAGACACACTTTAGTTTTCTTAAACGCGCGACATGTAGAAGCAATTAAGAGTATGTACTTATATTTTGGGTTCCAATCACCCATCCATCCTAAATAACTGAACAAATTGTAATGATCCGTTGTATGTATGTCTATTTTATAATAGTCTTACACTAGCTTTGTTTACAATAGTTTATTCTATGTGTTTAATAAATAGTATTGTTTGAATATTACAACTGTTAAATATATATATTATTATTAATTTTATAAATTTTGATCTCACAATTTTTACACATGTAACTTATTTAATGTATATACTTATATCAAATGAATCCATAATAAACTAATAATATATACCCACAAGCGGTAACAATACAGATAAAGAAACTTTTTTAATCAATGATTACTATGACGAGTTTAACAATAAAAATGTTCATGGTATTTGCATGCTTTAAAGTGCCTACTGTATTGACTAACAGACAGTGGCATATTGCAGTTGAGCTATGTTGTTTCATAACTTGTTAACAGAGCAGCATCGACCGGCTCTAAGCAGCTGGGACAAGTGAGACTTCTCATTAACCAGTCGTCTATGCAATTGACGTGATAAATATGCATGCATGGAAGATAGCGAACAGCTTCATCAACACAAAATTCGGCCATACAAATAACACATTCTCGTGATTTCTTCGAGCTCCCATCATATGTTCCTATTGGCAAATGTTGCATTAAACCAATCCGTTTTGCTATTTTTACTTGGTCCTCCTCCGAAAGTTGTGAATGGGCCGCCGTTATTGGAGCATGGCCGATGGAAGTGGAGGGCGTCGGATAAAAGATTTGTTGGTACTGCTCATTCTAATAAAATAAACAAAAATACTCATATTTACATGGACATACACACAAATATGTTTTATTTACTTACCTGAAATATTGGCACAGGTCCGCTGTTTTGCCCGTGTACACTTTCACTGCCTCGCAAAAGTGAAATGTCATCAGAACTGTTCATTTTCAAGCAATTATTACCCATTCTATTCTATCCTATCCTTTGATATCGCAAATGAAATTTATTTTAAGATATGTCAAGTTTGTTAGTTTTTTTTAATACTAAATGTGTGTAGTGTGTGTATGTATGTATGTAAATTTAGTATTTGGATTCCTTTATGTAGGTATTTTCCAAATGCTTACACACACATACATTTGCATGCACATTTATTTGTACAATAATTGTTTTTATTATTCTTCTTTGTACGTAGTATGTACTGTACACATATTTAAATCTGTGTATATACTTCCGGGACTTATGTAGGTAAAGTTTGGTGAGATTGTAGCGACGTATATTACTTAAATGAACATTACACAATCTTGTTTTGGAGGGAAAGGAGAGGCCTGGAGACGCCAAAAATGACTTGGTCGAATCTTGCACTTACGTTCGGACGATATCTACGGTGTAGTTGAAGAACTTTAGATCAGGAGACTGGGTAAATGCACGAACGATACATATTTGGTCACACTTTTCACATTTTTCTTGTGAGAAAAATTGAAATAGCGTGACCGTGTACTATATTTTTTCGGGATTTTGGCAAGGTTTTGGCGTTTTTGGCGAAAAATTCTAGTTTTCTTTAAGCACTAACCATACACTATATACAGTAGGCACACATATTATTCGGACACTCTTGTCACTCTATTTTAAACACCCATAACTTGGCGTACGGTTAAGTTAAACAGAAAATTTAATTTTATATCAAAGATCAACATTTCTACTATCCGCTCAAAAAAAATATTAAAATTATCTGCTATAGTTTTCTTATAAAAATTAACTAAAAAAAAAGAGTTACTTTTTTACGCACATAAATTATTCGGACAGTCGTTAGGTTCTTCAAGTAATATTTGAATATTAAAGCTAAAAAAAATATAGAAATTTTTTTTTGCCACATTCATTTTTTACGATGTCTATAAGTCCTCGGCAAACCTTTTCCCCAATACCTTTGGCAAGACTTTTCGCAAGACTTTTGGAGGAACAGAAAGCCAAATTCATTTTTGGAGTATGTGGTTTAACTGGTGAATCCAAATAGGACACATTTTGGATTGATGGATTTTGCGAAAATTAAATTAAGCCATCGATAAGAAAAATGGGATACCAACTGTAGTGCATGTCTGAAGGAACATAATAGTTTGTGGATGTATAGGTGCAAATGGAGCAGTACGAATGGTCTTCATTACTAGTCAAATTAGCAAGGATATGAACAATAATAGTTTGAGCGACAAATTGCATCCATGTGCCATTAAATTTGGGCATAATCCAAAGACAGTCTTGTACCAGCCAAAAAAATACCGAAAAAATCCATCTTTATTTGATCATATCTTGCTCATTTCCCACTGCAACCAGCTGAAAACTGAGCTCCAATTACCTGACGTAAGTTCCATGAAGCATGTTTGCAGAAATTTGGAATGAAGGATACGGAAACCCAAAGTTTGATCGAAAGAATGTTTGAAAATGGCTCTGCTTGTTTAGTGGGTCAATATTAATGCACAGGGCACTAATACCTTTAGGGAAAAGGTGTGCCGAGGACTTATAGACATCATAAAGAATGAATGTGGAAAAAAAAATTCTATTTTATTTTTTAGCTGTAATATTCAAATATTACTTGAAAAACATAACGACTGTCCGAATAATTTATATGCGTAAAAAAGTGACTTTTTTGCTTTAGTTAATTTTTATAAGAAAACCATAGTAGAAAATTGTAATATTTTTTGTGAACGGATAGTAGGAATGTTTATCTTTGATATAAAATTAACTTTTTCTGTTTAACTTAACCGTACGCCGAGTTATAGGTGCTTAAACTAGAGTGACAAGAGTGTCCGAATAATATGGGTGCCTACTGTACATATGTGAGATCTGGTCAGAGAGGGAGGGGTTGGGCGTGGGAAATAAATAAAATATACAAATAAAAGCCGATATTTGTTTTATTTATTTGAAATTGCACATTTATTTAAATGACGACACATCGATGACAACGTCATGCAGCTCGATGACATAAGCGTATAAAGTCATAAAGTCATGAGCAGGACAGGACAAATTTTTAAGTCAATAGTTATATGTTTTATCAAATAAATTTTAGAACTAGTTACTCACAGCGGAAAACTCGGCTCACTTATGTCTTTCTCACCATATTCGCGCGCGCTTTCCATCATGCACGTATACATTCCCATACACACATAGCTATTTTCGCGCCTAATACAATACGCTTTAATCGTATGAGTGGCCATTGCCACACAAAACCAATGCAACTGTAATTTTGAATACCCTCAAAGAATAAACTAATACGTATAATAAACATGCATATTTATGTACATTTACATATATACATACGGAGTTACCATCTCTACTTCCCAAGATGGCACACCTACTGCCAAGGAGAGACGGAACAAGGAATCAAGAAGCAGGAAGGAGTGACAAGGAATGAGGAACAAGGAAGAAGAGACAAGGGGAGAGAGAGAGAGAGAGAGGGATCGACATATAGTAGGCTTGATTTTTAAAAAAGAGAAAGACATAAAATTAGTATATTGTTTTATTATTGGCAATAGCAAATAACTAGTAATTACGCTCCCATATATCCTTCTGGATACGTAACTGGCGTATTAGGTTATACATATTTCATAATATACTTCATATTGGAATAACTGTCCAGAGGGTATCAAAGGTACTCGAGCGATTAACAAATGACTTGAAACATATACTTAATCTATACCTACATAAATATGTAAATATATAAGCCAATTCTATACACATGTAATGAAACCCTTATACATATGTATGTATGTTTGTAGGTATATATTCATAGATCATATATATATTTATACGTAGGTATATAAAATTACTTTAGTTAAAATCACTAAAATCACCAAATGTGCAATTTGACTTAATCATTTTCAATCACCAATTTCCTGAATACGTATATATATACATAAAAACATCTATACATAAATGTAAATATATGGATCGTAAAAACCAAGACAAGTCTAAAATAGAGATATGTATATGTAAATAAATGTGAAATTTCAAGTAAATAAAACAAATATCAGCTTTTATTTTTATATTTTATTTATTTCTCACGCCCAACCCCTCCCACTCTGCCCATTCCTCACATGTGTATGTTGCGGAAGGTCAGCTCGGTCGCTAGCTGCAAAAAACAAATTTAAGTTCAAGCGGCCAAAAATTGTAGAACCCACACACAAGCACAGTATGTGTGAATACGTGGCACACACACATTTAACCTGGAAACTAAAAAATCAAAACCTCGGTTTCGAAACGTAAACATTGGCAAAATTTTGTCGTGTCTGTGTACACACACACATACATGCCGAATGCCGAAAAACAAATACTGACAGTTAATTCATAATTCAGAAAAATGTTTAAGAAAATAAAAAAAATTTAAAAAAATATTAATAGTAATAGAAAGAATTTTATTTGTGAGGAAGAAGAAGACAGAACCTCCGTTTGACAAACGACTGGCATGTTGCACCATGGCCGTTCTCTCTCTTACTCTCTCAGGTCCCCTGAGAGCATAGTCAGGTCCCCTGAGAGCACAGGCCCAGAGAGCGGGGGACCTGGATCTTCAAATTTTTCTGTAACACATTCGTTGTATGAACTGGCACATCACATCTATATACTGTATGGTTAGTGCTTCCGTACTAGAGGTGGGCATGTACCGTGTTTTCTTCGTGTCACGTCGTGACACGATGGGCGGCCGCGTGTGCGTGTTGTAAAATTAAATATTGTCCGTGTTCGTTCAGAGAAAAATCGGCACGAAAAAACACGACGAGCAATAAAAACTAAATTGTTGTCCGTTTTTGTGATTTTTGAGTGTGTGTTTAGAACTAGTTTAGTGTGCACATGAACATGAAATCCCAAAAGCTGCATAGCCATTCCAGCCAGCTCGGCTACAAGCGTGAGGGTGTTTTTTTTATCTCAGGACAAACATTAAATGAACGCTGGTACACGCTTATTAAGCTCTAACCTTGATAAACTGTTATTTTCATATAAAAATATGTAAATAAGAAACTATATGTAGGTAAAATCAATGTTAATAAAGGTATACAAAAAATGTATAATATTTCGTGTTGGACCGTGTTCCGAAAATTTTTAGCCGTGCGTGCTAGTGCGTGTTGGAAATTTTCATTTTCGTGCCGTGTTGGGTCGGGTTGGAAAATTGCAGTCCATGCCCATCTCTATTCCGTACAGAGCCTAGAAAACAGTTTTCGACCAAAAATATTTCTTATCGGTTTCATACGAATATTAACCCTGATTCTGTTCGCGAGGTGTTTTTTCGGAACTGAGTACTAGGCTTTACACGCGAAAACGCTGAAATTCTACAATTTGTGGACCAGAATTCCCGCTTCCCGCAATTACCAAATTTTTTCCAAAAAATTTTACGGGAAAAATACTCAAAAATACTAGCAAAGTGCGTGACCTAAACAGGGTCGTCGAAACGAACTTAAACCAAGTGTGCCTATGCTGAAGTGAATTGACCCCGCTTCCAATCAAGTCACGGAAAACAATACTGTTTGTATATTCTTCCTGTTGATCCATCCTTCCTCTTTAATTAAAAACAAATATTACACCGATATTATTCACTTGAAATGCGTACAAAATGTTTCAAGTTTCATAATATTCGTGTGTAAATCGAAATACCCACTGGTCGACAATGGGTTAGGTTAGTCGTTCTCTGTCCATGACACGACACGACACTTAATTTTGCAAGTTTTGTTTTATGCATTCAAGAAAACATTGGCATGGCGGAAGAGACTGTAATTCTTATTTTATTGGTGATAGTGATGCTCGTTGGATCTTATCTGGCTGGAAGCATTCCAATGCTCATGAAATTAAGCGAGGTGGGCATTGTACACAGTATTTATTTACATATGCATATTCATATTAATGTACAAAATTGAACAATTCTCCCTAAATTTAGGAGAAGTTGAAGTGTGTCACTGTGCTTGGCGCTGGTTTATTGGTGGGTACTGCTTTAGCTGTAATTATACCAGAAGGTATTCGTTCATTGTATATGGATAGTGAGCGAACGACAGATTTGACGACAGGTCCAAAACCTGACTACTCGCAAACTATAGGACTTTCCCTCGTACTTGGTTTTGTATTCATGATGCTTGTTGATGTATCTCAACGAAGGAGCAATATTGGAAATGACGAGAAAAATACTGCCACCCTTACTCTTGGATTGGTGGTACATGCTGCAGGTACTTACTTACTTTTAATATGTGTTTTTTGAACTTACATTTTCTATCTATCCGTAGCTGATGGAATTGCGTTAGGTGCTGCTGCAACGACGAGTCACCAGGACGTTGAAATAATAGTTTTTCTAGCTATTATGCTACACAAGGCACCTGCAGCATTTGGCTTGGTTAGCTTTTTGCTGCACGAGAAAGTAGAGCGTCAACAAATTCGCAGACATTTGGCCCTTTTTTCCTTATCAGCACCACTTCTGACGATTTTAACGTATTTCGGGATTGGTCAGGAGCAGAAAGAGACCTTGAACTCAGTGAATGCTACTGGGATAGCTATGCTATTTTCCGCCGGAACATTTTTGTATGTTGCCACTGTGCACGTTCTCCCGGAGCTCACACAAGGTGGCCACCACCATCATAAAGGTACCACTTCCCCTCAGTATGAGTATCGGGTATTAGAGGAATCTCGAGATGTCGGCACTGTTGAAAAAAACGGTATTGGTGCCGCGAGTAACACTCAGGGTCATAGTATACAGGCCTTACGATATAGTGAGCTAGTTATTATGATATGCGGTGCGCTGCTACCGCTTATCATAACATTTGGACATAAGCATTAGAATAAGCACACGCTCACAGAAACATTCCTGTCTTTCGCGGCTTAGTATATATGTAGAATCTATGGGCTTACATTCAATTCATATACTATTTCGTGTTTAAAGTTTAATAAATTCTGTTTTTGCCCATAGTTTGTTTGGGATGATTGAGCCCCTTCAAGTCCCTACAGTACTGTTTGCACTGTCAATGTTTACTAAATAATAATCTTTAGTACATATGCATGTGTACATACACTTTTTGAAAGTGACATTTAAGAAACATTTTAATTCGGGTTTCAAGAGCAATGATTGACAGGGATTACAAGGCTTAAAAACAAATAATAAAAAATATTACACAAAACAGTTGGAGTCGAATGTTAAACTACAGTAGAACTGGATCTGGCAATCAAGATCCGTCATCGGTAGTTCGGTATTAGAAGCTGGGTCCAAAAAAAACCTTAAAAGACCTTACCCGACGTAAAATCAATCAATTTTATTTTTATCTAGTTTTCCAATCTTGGCAGCTCCAATCTACTGTGT
The DNA here is from genome assembly GCA_035043285.1 of Drosophila subsilvestris. Taxonomy (NCBI): domain Eukaryota; kingdom Metazoa; phylum Arthropoda; class Insecta; order Diptera; family Drosophilidae; genus Drosophila; species Drosophila subsilvestris. The sequence continues at coordinate 881,419 of JAWNNB010001692.1, forward strand.
GCATCCAAAAGAATGAATATTTTTTATAGAAACAGAAAAAAAAGACAGACCATTGGCATATTTTAGTTAAATCGAATTATACATTTTTAATCTCAATTTAGGGATTTTATTTGAAGCTTATTAAAACATGCGAAAACTATTTGGAATTCACTAAATCTATAAATAAGAAAGTCTGAACGTGCGGATATTCCGTAATTTTACTGATACCGTATACCAGTATTTTTACTAATACCTTTTCACTAAATGTCGGACCTGAACACTCATGCTTAACTTCTAGGGCACACAGGAACAGAGACGGGGAGCTCGAGGCGAGTGGCATTTGTGTCGCGAAATTTTATTTTCTAAATTGAAATACGCTTAATTCTGTGTGACATCTTAGGAGTCTGAATGCAAAATCCGGTTACTCTGTGATATAGGCCTAGGCGTCAATAAAGACCAATCAAAAATGAAATTCTACAAAAATGTATGGATCGGAAAAATATTTGTCTGATTGTTACATACCTTTACACGAGATTTTCCCGAGTACTCTTTTCGTAACGAGTATTCAAATATAAAAAACTGAGGATAAAACTGAAAGGGTCCAAACATAAAGGACTTTGGAATTTTTACGGGGCTTAGTACATCTCGCGGTTTTTATTAACCTCTAAATTTATTAGTAACGATTTCGGTTTATAGTTAGGTTTATATATAACTTTTTACATTTGGCCGACTCAGTCATCGAAGCTCGATGAAAGTAAGAAATTAGCTGCTAGTTCTTCATCTTTTTCGCAGGCAAAATAAGCTTGCAGTACAAGTGCTTCTGGGAATCCGAGTGCTTTCAGCTATGGAAATATTTAATTTAAATTATTAAAAATGTTTATGTATTATGAAAATGTTATATACCCGTTCTATAGCATCTTGATCTTGGGCATTTAGACGAATGGTTGCAATACCGGCCGACTGTTCCGTGACCTCGCGTTCGGCGACATCTGCATCATTGCCGCCAGCAGATGACCGTTGGTTGGCCCCTGCACCTTCTTCTGTTGCCGATGAGGGCAAGCTTTCTGTCCGCGTTGGAAATGACTGTATTCGAGGAGGCGTAACCCGTTGAGTGTTATCGCCAGATGCGGATTCACCCTCAATTGGCTGGTTTAGCATATTAAGAAACGCATCCTGGTTCTCCGAAATAAGTTGTAAAAGAGCTGGATTCGTTTGACCAATCTACGTGCGAACAGTAACTAAAATATTCATATTCATTTTGTTAATAAACTTACCTGCTGCAAAACAGCATGTAAAAGGTGAGGGTTTTGATATATTAGCGAGCGCATCTGAAGAAATTGTGGCTGGCTACGCAAAAACTCAAACGGATCTACAATTAAAAAGTAAATAAATTACAAAGTTTTACGCAGCTATCTTATAAGTTACCAGTGGATTGGGCTGGAAGATCGACAGCTGGTTCAGATACAGCTTGGGATCCAGGAGCTCTTGGACTTGGGTTATTTGTCTCGTCGCCGGCATTAAATAGGCTTTCTTCCTCGGCGGGTATGCCATTTATGAGGTATTCTACAGCCCGCTCAGGGTTGTTAAAGCTGGCGCCCATTGCACGTTCCACTTGGTCGCGTGGGTAGCCCATTTCTACCATCGATAAAACAGTTTGATTGTATTCTTCGCCCATTAGTAAATTGGACTCGGCGCGCGTTTGCAATGAAGCATTAGCCAGCTCTCCAACTAAATCGCTACTAGAATAGGGTCTTTGAATTCCTGTTCCTGTGGTCGGGACGGACACAGAAGAAGGCACAGCCTCTACAGCCCCAGAAATGGGAGTAGCTCCACTTGTGCTGCTTGTAGGTTTTTCGATACCTTTTTCTTTACTTGCATTAAGGTCCACATCTTTTCCCTCAGTTTCGGTTGTCCGCTTTTGCTGAGAATCAGAAGTTGAAGATGCAGCCGTCGAAGCAGCTGTATCGCGTGTCAACATTACTACTATAAACTTTTTTTCATCAATTTTGTACGATGCAATTGTACGGTCATCCATAAGTATGACTCCAGCATAGATAAGTTTTTGCTTCTCCGCAACGTACTCTACTCCGCGCTCGTCAAATATTTGCTTCTTGAGTTCCAGGACCTATAAAGTTATTTTTGGAATTTAAATTAAATTTTGTTCATAAATGCACATGCATATGCACATACTATGTATGTACATACATGTGAAAGCTCACACTTCATATACATATTTACTTTTTGCGAGCATTTACCACTCAACTCACCGTTTTTTCCGAGTCAAACTCAATTGTAAAGGTTTGCTGCTGCAGATTTTTTACGGTGATAATCATTTTTTACTTTGATAAAAACTTGTTATATATAAAAGTGCAGTTAAATGTACATATGCATATGTACCTGTATTATTCTTTTAAGTAGTTTTGTCGCGCAAATGTGATTTGTCATCATTTAGGATCAGGGTTGTGTAAATGTATATCGATATTTTATTTTGTAGTAAGAATAAGGGAATTCCTGAAAGCGATTTTAGTCTGATTTTGAGGAATAACTGGTTAGAATTATTATATTATATTGTTATTCAATCGAATCAAGTCAAAATTGCATTAGAATTCAAATTCTATAAAAGCAGTGTCTTGTTGGGTGCTCACACGCGGCGGGATGGTAGCCTTTTACACTAGGGCGCATCATTGGATTTTTCCGTTGAATTAAACATGCGACAATGATGCCCATAAGAGCCGTGTGGATAGAAGAAGACAACGGCCGCATCTTAAATCATGCAACACATCATTGTTAAGTGTTGCCGTATTCCGTCTAGTATTTTTACAAAATACTGCATTTATTCGGGGTATCGACGGGTATCGATAGCAAATAGCTGTTTTTATCGTGTTTTGCATATGTGTTTTTGTAGATAAAATTTTGCGAAAAAGATGCGTCTTTGGTGTACTCAGTGGTGTATTCAGTGAACTAGTCGTTCTTTTAGTTCGTTCTTTTTTGATCGTTCTTTTATGTTCGTTCTTTTATGTTCGTTCGTTCTTTTGTTCGTTCGTTCATTTTTGTTCGTTTGTTTTTGTTCGTTCCTTTTTGTTCGTTCGTTCTTTTTTTCGTTCTTTTTTTGTTCTTAGCTTAATTTTGAGCTCTGATTTCTATTTGTAAGCGTATGTGTAAAAAATGTACCACAATTTATGGACTGGAACTATCCACAACAAAATGTGAAAAAGTGGTGCCATACCAGCTCAAAAATAGCGAACAAAACGAAGCATAAAAAAACAGAGCTGCCATACCGGATCGAAGAAAACGAACAAAAAAGAACGAACAAACAAAAAAGAACGAACGAATAAGAACGAACAAAAAAGAACGAACGAAAAAGAACGATTAAGATTAACTTATTCAGTTCGTTCATTTCAGTGAATAGTTATTTTTTGTTCGTTCGTTCATGACGACCCAACACAAATCGATAATGTTGCGGAAGTGTAGAAATGCTATAAGCTGCCATTTGTACAGAGACATTCACAAATTAAATAAGGATATTCCCATAAGTGTTCAAACTTTGAATGTGTTACAGAAAAATTCGCAGGTCCAGGTCCCCCGCTCTCATTGCCTGTGCTCTCGGGGACCTGAGAGAGTAAGAGAGCGCACGGCCATGGTGCAATGCCAGTCGTTTGTCAAACGGAGGTTCTGTCTTCTTCTTCCTCACAAATAAAATTCTTTCTATTACTAAAAGTATCGATTTATTATTATTTATATTTATTTATTAGAGAAAATATGTTCTCGTCTGCCAGCGGGGAGAAGTAAAACACTTTTCTGTCTTCTTCTTCCTCACAAATAAAATTCTTTCTATTACTATAAATATATTTTTTAAATTTATTTTTATTTTCTTAAACATTTTTCAGAATTATGAATTAAATGTCAGAATTTGTTTTTCATTATTTTGATTTATTATTATTCATTTTTATTTATTTATTAGCGAAAAAATGTTCTCGCCTGCCAGCGGAGAAGTAAAACACTTGCTATCTCTTTCTAGCGCGTGTTTGCCTCTGAGTGGCGAGATATTAGGGTTGAAAATATTTATGGTCCATTTTTCAGCTCTTTTCCTCTCCAGGTCCTATGGTCTTTGGATCGGGGACGGGGACCGGGGCAATTCGGCATGTATGTGTGTGTGTACACAGACACGACAAAATTTTGCCAATGTTTACGTTTCGAAAACTCGGTTTTGATTTTTTAGTTTCCTGGTTACGTGTGTGTGTGGGCTCTACAATTTTCGGCCTCTTGAACTGAAATTTGTTTTTTGTCTTGTCCTGAGGGCTGATGTAGCGATCTGAGCTGACCTTCCGCAACATAAATGAGGAATGGGCAGAGTGGGCGTGGGAAATAAATAAATATAAAGCTGATATTTGTTTTATTTACTTGAAATTGCACATTTATTTACATATACATATCCCTATTTTATACATGTTTTGGTTTTTACGATCCATATACATATGTATGTACATTTAAAGATGTTTTTATGAATATATATATGTATTCAGGAAATTGGTGATTTTAGTGATTTTAACTAAAATAATTTTACATACCTACGTATGTATAAATATATATATATATGTATGTACATAAAGTCATGTATGGGTGCTCCAATACATGGCACATGACTTTATGACTTTATACGCTTATTTCATCGAGCTGAATGACGTTGTCATCGATGTGTCGTCGCTTACACAGCGATGACCCGTACTGCAGGGTATGTTTGTAGGTATATTATTCATAGATCATATATATATTTATATGTAGGTATATAAAATTATTTTAGGTAAAATCACTAAAATCACCAATTTCCTGAATACATATATATATTCATAAAAACATCTTTAAATTTACATACATATGTATATGGATCGTAAAAACCAAAACATGTATAAAATAGGGATATGTATATATAAATAAATGTGCAATTTCAAGTAAATAAAACAAATATCAGCTTTTATATTTATATTTTATTTATTTCCCACGCCCACTCTGCCCATTCCTCATTTATGTTGCGGAAATTTAAAAAAAATATTTATAGTAATGGAAAGAATTTTATTTGTGAGGAAGAAGAAGACAGAAAAGTGTTTTACTTCTCCGCTGGCAGGCGAGAACATTTTTTCGCTAATAAATAAATATAAATAATAATAAATCGAAATAATGAAAAACAAATACTGACATTTAATTCGTAATTCAGAAAAATGTTAAGGAAAATAAAAAAAATTTAAAAAAAATATTTATAGTAATGGAAAGAATTTTATTTGTGAGGAAGAAGAAGACAGAAAAGTGTTTTACTTCTCCCCGCTGGCAGGCGAGAACATATTTTCTCTAATAAATAAATATAAATAATAATAAATCGAAATAATGAAAAACAAATACTGACATTTAATTCGTAATTCAGAAAAATGTTAAGGAAAATAAAAAAAAATTAAAAAAAATATTTATAGTAATGGAAAGAATTTTATTTGTGAGGAAGAAGAAGACAGAAAAGTGTTTTACTTCTCCGCTGGCAGGCGAGAACATTTTTTCTCTAATAAATAAATATAAATAATAATAAATCGAAATAATGAAAAACAAATACTGACATTTAATTCGTAATTCAGAAAAAATTTTAAGAAAATAAAAATAAATTAAAAAAATATTTTTAGAAATAGAAAGAATTTTATTTGTGAGGAAGAAGAAGACAGAACCTCCGTTTGACAAACGATTGGCATTGCACCATGGCCATGCGCTCTCTTAGTCTCTCAGGTCCCCTGAGAGCATAGTCTTACTCTCTCAGGTCCCCGAGAGCACAGGCAATGAGAGCGGGGGACCTGGACCTGCGAATTTTTCTGTAACACATTCATTGTATGAACTGGCACATCTATATACTGTATGGCTAGTGCTTGGTGGCTGTGTTTTGCTGGAAAACATAATTTTGTAAAATACTGCACAAAAATCATAATTTTTTCATTTGAATGCTTTATATTTTCCAGACGGTAAGCTGAAATCACAAAATGTTTAGGCTTTACTTCTAGCTGTTGAAATTATCGTTCCAGAATAGAAAATTTCTTTACAACCAGACATAAGATACTTGAGTAATGTGAAAAAAAGAAGCACAACCTCTGAAAAAAGCTTTAAAAAAATACAATACAAAAAAAGTTCGATTTTGTCGAGTAGTGTAACACTATCCGACACGATTTTTACTCAAGGAACAAAACCAAATTTGCCTTAAAGATTTGGGGCTTAGAAATGGTTTAATGATATTTTTTTTTTTCAATTAGACGTAAGATACTTAAGTTATGTGCAAAAAAGAAGCGCTACCTCTGAAAAAGCTTACGAAAAAAATACCAGACTTAAAAAATTCTTTAAAAAAAGGTCTGCCAAAGAAAAAAAACCATAATTCTTTTGAAAATTCGAAAGCTCCATATCTATCAGAAAAAGTCGCTTTGGATCTTTGAGAAAAAAAAGTTAGATTTTGTCGAGTAGTGTAACACTACTCAACACGACATTTCCTCTGTGGCCCGAAATGACTTTGCCTAATGGATTTCGTAATTTTAAATTTATTAAAGAATTTTTTTTTTATGGGTAAGTTTTTATTTAAAGATTTTTTTAAATCTGGTATTTGTTTTCAGAGGTATTGCTTTTATTTTTCACATAACTTAAGTATCTTATATTTGGTGTAACTTTGCAGTTCTATAAAGTTGACAGATGCAGCTATAAATCAGACGCAGACACGTTGTAGCTGCAGCTTAACGTCTGATAGATATTAAGCTTTTAAGTTAAAATTTTATACTTTTTTGCAATATTAAAAAATTCGTTTAAAAAAAACTGAACCATAAACTAAACATCAGACATTATAAGAAAGCTAAATCATAGATATAGAACTAAATCTAAAATCAACTGCTTTAAAGTTTAAACTAAAGTTTAACAGGTACATATGTGCATGTGAATCTTCCAAAAAGAATATAAATTTTGTCGATTTGTATTCTTTGTATGTATTTGCATTTATGAATGTATGACATTATAGAACAATTGTTTACTGGATTTGATTCCTTTTCTGCCATTTATATTTGCTCGTTATGAGCTTTTAAAATTAATATGCAATTAATTAATTAATTTTATATTTAATTATCATTAATTTTTATAAAAAAGCCATACGTCTGTGATATATAAACTCGGCTTGTCATCCTGATTAATAATATACATACATATGTATGAATAGGCAGATGAACGTTGCATGTACACATCAACACAAAATCATAAAGTCCAGTCCTATTTTTGCGAAACCACTCCTACAGTATGTTTTAAGCACATACATATGTATGTACATACATGCATATATTGCGATTTCCCACAATTCAACATTAAAACCCATTATCAGTAAATATCCAAAATTAAAGTTTAAAATGCTTTATTTGCAGCTATGTAATATTCATAAATAAGTTTAATAATATTATAACAGGTATATAACAAATATGTAATTTCAAGGTGGGTTGTATTTTCGATTTTTCGTTTTTCAAACTCAGTTTCAATGCATCAATTATAAATCTCTTTATTGTTAATTCTTAATTTAAATGTCATTTTATTTTTGCACTTTTTCGCAGTAGACGCTTGTTCCGGCAATGGTTGGCTAATTTTTATAGATACTATTAAAAATTTTCAATTTTGTATTCTGTTAATGCATTAATTTTTCTAATCAAATAATCTCTATAACCTATAGCCCTATCATACTTTATACTTTGTGATAAAACTATATTTAAAATTAATATGACCTTTATCGTACTTTTATATTCTTTTATTGTAAAAGAAACAACAATTCGCTTTATGTAACTTGTAACAATGTCGTTTTACGAGTTTATTAGATTATTTTAATCTAATATATTTAACAATTCAATTGTATTATATACATTTTAATATATTTCTCTTAGTTTTTGTGGGTTGTCTATTTGATTACATTACATTAAACACGCTTCTCCGATAAAATAAATCTGATACAATTATTATTATTATTATTATTGCTACCAATAATTTATTTAGCTAATCAAGCTAAGACAAACTACTACTATGCCCATTTGTTCAACAAAAAATTCAGTTCGAATGGATTTTAGGCGCTTTCTTTTTCATGAATTTGAAAATGAATAGAAATTTAAAGACAATTCAACGAACCTTGATATCTATGCAAGTAATTATAAAACTAAGTATTGCTCAAAGAGGTTTGTGAGGCTTTGAAACCTCAGAGCAATAAGTGAAGTTAGATTTATACTTATGTTTTGTGCAGACTGTATTAAATACTGCTAATTGTGTGTGTTTGCATATGGTATGATAATGGTATGTGTTGTTACAATATTCTGAAATTGAAAGTTATATCTTAAATTTACTCAGGTTTTAAGCGATGCCATTGTACTACAGTTTGTCTGGGCTTTGAAATCATGTCCTGCCAATGTTTAGTTTCCGACGCACCAGAACCATTTTTTCCTATTAATATATATACACATATGTACATATGAACAATATTAGTCGGAAAGCAATATAATGTATTAATATTTTACGCTGTACTATAATGATTTATTGTTCTTACCGGCTAATAAAATTCTTCCTATTAACTCATTCCGCCCAATGTTATCAAAGTCCATCACCATAACATCCAAAGAGCATTCTCTTATTTTTTCCCATGGAACGTTAAAGCTGAATGATTCATTAAACACTGGATTTAATGTACATGTAAATATAGGCGTTTTTCTTTTCTCTACGCGCTTGTCTCCAAACTGAAGCCACACCTTTACATAGGGATCTAAAGTAAATTCAAAATAAAATGGTAACGATCACGACAAAGGAAGGATTTAATTATAAAACAATGCGCGAACGAACTCTTACCAGATTTTCCGTTTATATCTTTAGCTTTTAGGTTCCTCGCTTTAATTAATGTTAACGTCAAAATAGAGTTCGAGGGGTGATAGCAAAGCGAAGACAGAAGTTCTCCACATTTATCCTTTGCTGGTGGTTTCAATGCCTTCCAAAATGACTGCTTACCGGCAAAATCAACCTATGCAGATCACGTACATACATATATAGAAAAGCAGTTTTATAACCTTAACCACATTTATGGTCTACCGAATTGAATAGCACTTTGAAATCTAAATCTAAAAAACAGGCTGCGACTACGCAGTACACCCAAACATCTTCATGCATATGTATGTAGATATCATACTGAGTTTTGTGAAAAATGTAGTTACGGTATGGGTGAGCTTAATAAAAAAACAAAAAGCAAAATACACAAATACTATTGTAGTCCGATATGGTGCGACTTTTAGTTGAGATGGATTCAAAACGCAGTACGCAGTACACCAAACATCTTCATACATATGTATGTAGATATCATACGAGTTTTGTGAAAAAATGTAGTTACGGTATGGGTGAGCTTAATAAAAAAACAAAAAGCAAAATACACAAATACTATTGTAGTCCGATATGGTGCGACTTTTAGTTGAGATGGATTCAAAATGTTTACCTGACATAAAGGAAGAAATACTTCGCCTATAGAGTCATCCCGGGAGAACCGGTCGTAATCAAAAACATGCAAGTGTAGTACCTGTACAAATTGTATGCATATATGTAGATCTATTATTTTAGTATTGATTTAAAGATCAGGTCAAGAAAGATAATATAAAAGTTGTCTTACACGTGACTGAAGTTTTTGTATCGGAAATCTCTCAAAATAAAATGTTTCGTTCCATCGCGGATTTAAAGTTCGTCGTTTATTTTAGTTTCCAATCTGTGTTTCTTGTCTGGTAGCAAAGTTGCAGCATATAGGTCCGAAGTGCCACTTAAATCTTTAGCTGGTAGTTCTTTTCCTTGAAGAACTTTTAAAATTAATGTTGTATTTTGAAAATCATATTCCAAAGAGAAATGTATTTGCCCGACATTTTCACTGGAGTCCGTGCTGTCCAGGTACATGTCTGTCATGGAAATACTTTTATTCTAAGATGGAGAGAAGTGTATAAATATATTTAATAGCTGACACCACTGTGGGGTTTTTGACCCTTGTTTTGTTTTCTCTGTTCGACAATTAGTGCATAAATATTAAGTAATAATAGCTTATTCAATTTAACAAGGAGACAGTCTGACTTGTGCTTACCGCAGAATCTTTTGAGTTACCATCATTTGTATTCCCCCTGTAGAAGCATTTTGTGCTTTGGTTTGTGCTGGTGCCGAGCCACTAAAAATATGAATTTTAAATAAATTTATGACGATTATAATACCTACGGTAATTATCATATTCGGTCTTTGAAATCGATAAAAGCAATGAATATTCAAATACAAGCTACATACCCAATTAGGGAGTTCTAAGGCTTAAGAATCCATTCAATTTCCGATTGATGTTATTTTGAAGGGGAGTTGTAATCGCTTGCGCCACCGGCACTTGTGGTTTACTTGGCGGATTTCGGAATCAATGTCCTGAGCAGCTCCTGTACATTTAATATTAAATACAGTAATGAGTTGAAAAACTTTTATAAAAAATACTATGAACGAGGGCTAGCTTTGACTGACTAATACATATATATTCTCTAGTAAGCCATTGTAGAATCCAGGCAGAAAATAATAAAAAATAATATAAATGGGGTAATACGACTCACCTTAGACTGTAACTACTAGATTCTTCGTCTTCGTTGGGCTCAATAAACTGCAACTGGGATCTTTTGTGTCTCCACCACAAATACCCACCCGCCAGAAACAAAGCTATTGCAATGATTAGTCCCAATATAGCAAGGCATGCTATTAATATTATGCTCGCCATATCTGCAATCAGAAAACAATCACAAGCGGTCTGATGTCCTTATGATTATGCAAGCTTGAAAAATGCGACATAAACTCCAGATGATTTACACTCAGACATAACACTCATATATATATTTCTATATACATATATATATATACATTACATATTTATATATTGGGGATTAATAAAATTCACTCTTAATTCACTGAAATATGTACGGGTACACAGACGACTTTTGTGTTTTGTGTTTACTAAAACTTGTGAATGTTAGGAAATATGTATGTATATGAGGGATAAGGGAATGGACAACTGTTCAACTCAAATTTTAAAAGATTCAAGCATTACTTTTAAACTTGTGGTTGGATAGAGTTTTTCTTTAGGAACTTGGCTGGACTTAGGTCATTGTTTTTTTTTTTCAATAGATCGTTAATATTTTTGACAGTTTTTGTTTAACGTTAAACACTTTGGTTCTTTTTCGTTTTTATGTATATGTAAATGGTGTTTTCACATTAGGGTTGACAACACCCGAAAGGCTCGGAAGAGAAGCTACACGTCCATGAAAGTCAAGAGAGCCACGCCACAAAGATGTGTAAAACATAATATTTCATATACATATGTACATATATACATTCCATATGTATACATATGTACATATAGTACGTATTTACTCGATGTACATATGCATGTATTGACGGACGTGTGTTTTCGCTGGTGTAATAAACCGTTCAACGAATTGAAACTTTCCTTTCACGTATACGCTATGTGAAGTAAAAACAAAGTTAATAACAATTGAATAGGTATAGTTTACATATTTTTAATTCAAAACAAAGCTATTTTTAATACAATATGTTAGTAAATGTTAATAGCCAGCTACTTCGTCAATGAAACAAATTGAATACATATTTTTTATTATAAGAGTTAGAGTCGGGTAATATGCGCAAAAGCTCCTATACGAACTTAGTGCGCATGGTTCATGTTCAGATGGCCCTACCCTCCGGTATAATGATTCCTGGAAAATGTGGTAGACGACGGCACACACACCACACACCACACGAATATGCGTTATCTTTTTTCCGAATCATATAAGAGTTTTAGGTATATGCAAGTAGTAAAAAGCTTTTTTAGCAAAGCAGCGATAAAATGCTTTTTGGTGTGGGATGGAACTAACTTCTCAGACAGTTACCTTTCAAATATTGATATATACATATGTATGTAGTATTTTATTAATTAAACAAGAAAGTTAACATCATTAATTCTGGCTACCCGTGATAAAAGCTGATACAACTCAATCCAAACCGATTGCACTAGCGTGCACACTATCTAACAACTTAAGTTCGATTCCGTCCGCATCTTCAGATTTAAATTATAGCGCCATTCCCGAATCCCAAAAAGTATGGGAATCTCAGATCGCAAATCTGGAATCTCTACGTAAGGGCTCTGCTGTACCCTAGCCTAGCAGACTGTAGTCAAAGGAAAGATTGACCACCAAAACGACCTATTTTTATTTGTGGGATCCATTAGGAGAAAGGTTGTCAAGTAATGGTCAGAGCACGTGATGAACTAGAGCAAAGCAAAGAAGAAACGGCGGATCTCTCTCTCTGGCGTATTAATCCGATCTGTTTCAAAATCGGCAATCTGGTAGATATCAGAATGTATTGATCAGCAGTTAGTCTGGCTCTATGCAAGCTATCGTCTCAGCTCTGAAGCTATTGTTCATTCGTTGGAATCGGGACAGATTAGGAGAGCAAATAACAGTCTTAGGAACGGTCGGTCAAAAAACTCATTGTTGGAAGAAAAACTTTGTTTATAAAGCGTTTAGGTTCCCTCTTAGAGAAACTTCCTCAAGCCACCGATGAGAGCAAATGGATGGTCGAACTTACATATGTACTAAATTAATGCATTGGAAATCCTGCGCTATTTTTTCGTTTTTATACTCGTACTCGAATAGTTAAGGAGTATATTAGAGATATAGAAAGATTTCACTATATAGGGCCCATCAAATTCCTTTGACTATCTCTTTATAGGCCCAAGCACGCCCATGGCCTTTTTACCTTGGTAGAAATGTGTTCAGAAAACTTTAGCTTGGGGTCTAGTCTAACACCAAGATCATCAAGCAAGGTAATTCTCTCAAGAGAACTGCACAACACCATGAATGAAAGCTATAGAGAGGCATGAAGAATTAATGGATATGGTGAATAGGTTAAGCAGGGGCCCACGTGAGTACCTGAGTACACGGCCGGGGACAGTTTTTTAAGCGGATGATAGGTGATGCTCGTATATTAAGATATCCCAGGAAAGTGGAGGCTCTCCAGAAAAAGAGTGCTGAGCTTACTACGCAAGCCTCTAGCATTCTGGTAGGTAACTAAAAGAAAGAAAATTAGTTTTTTGGATGGGTGGAAGTAGAGCGGGAAGACGAGGATGGGGCATCTGAATTTGACTAGGGAAAGTTGCGGGGCCTATTCTTTTTCTTAGGCCTAAGCCTTTTCACCCCCAAATGCTTCGGCTAAAATTTAGCAGAACAAATGTTTTCAAATTGAGTCGAGGAGACGCCCATCTTGAAAGAATCAGTCTTCAGGGCATAAGAAAAGTTAAATTTCTTAAGTTTTTAATTTAGCCCAAAATGTAACAAAATGATTTAGATAAATTTTTTTGAGTGTATAGTAGCTATAAAATCTAAAAATCTAGCTTCAAATCATTATTTTCGTAGTTTCAAGATAACCATTTAAATAAATTATTTAGGCTTTTAAAAATTATAATTGGTGCATTGATTTCTTAATTTGTATTCATATCTGAAAGGGTATGCCTTCAATGGTCAATTCAACATAAGTTCATACATACACATATGTACACATATGTACATATACAATATAATTTTATTTAAAATCTTTATTTAATATGATGTTCTATCTTTCATGACATTTCTTAATAAAAATATGCATATGTATGTATGTATGTATATTTATCGCATCGCTAATTTATACATATATGTATAACAAATACATTTTTGAAATTAATTTGTAAAAACTAATACTATAGAGTCACGGTTCATTATTAATCGTATGCATGGCACAGAACAGAGGATGGTATGGTATGGCTATTTCTTGCAATTGGCATTTCTTTAGTCGCATTTTTTGTGGCACAGCACAGGCGCACTACGAATTACAATGAGCTCTCTCGTTCTCGTGGGCCTCGCTCTTGCGCTCCGAGTTCGCTCAGGCATTGGGGAATCCATTTTTAGAACGATTCCGTTTGTTTTCCAAGTAAGAGGCACTAGGCCCTCCCAAAACATATGTATTTGTTTGTTAGTTGGATACGATACGAGAACAGAGTCCAGTCCATGCAGTCACCCACTGAATTGCCAATTTTAAATTTAGTCTGAAGGTACTTGCTTTGCATAACGAAACTCCTCTATCATCTTTCGGGTTGTGTTAAAGAATTCGGTAGAATTACATATGTATGTACATACATATGTATGTATGTATGTATGCGCATGTTGGATATTTATCATGTGTTATGTGTATACTAAGTCTGGTGCATTCGGTGACTACCAAACATACATACACATGTAAATATGCATATTCAATGATTTCCTAAAAAATACAAAAAAATAAGAACAATATCCCTGTTGGCCACAGTGTGTGTGTGTTTGTGATTATATCTATATATTTATATATGTATGTAGATATATTTCGTGATTGTGTAATGTAATGTAATGTAGAATAGCCACACAGGATTGTGTAATCTTTGGCAGGAAACATTTACGGAAATTGGCTACGAGTATTGTCCAAACAATGATGATGTGTTGTGCTTACTATCATATATATCATACATATGTACATAAGTATCTGGACATCACACAAATGCTTGACCAGTGTTTCGGCACCTAAAGTTTTTTGTATTAAAAACTAATCCTAAAATTCGTATATATTTACATATCTAAGTACTTTTATGAGAGTTAACAAATCATCTGTACATACAGAATGCCAATCGGACGTAGGACCAGTATTTGTATACATATGTACATATGTATAAAGAAAATTAATCCCGACTTCACATGCTGTAGCTTTATGTGTGTGTTTGTTCACAGCTCGTCCTAATTTGATCAAATCGGATACCACCACCATTGGAATATATTGGAATATTGGATCTTCAAAGGTATCGTATTCTAGGCTTGGTGGGGCCTTGATTTCGTGTGATTTGTGTAGTATCTTCCATTGGGAATTTTGTATAATTTCTATTGTAGATACATACGGTCGATGGATTCCAAACTATAAGAAATTCGATGAACAAACGACTGCTTTAAGGTATGTTCATACCAGATACATTAAGAAGCTGTATGATCGAGACGGACGTTTCTTCTTATTTGCAAACATCGTCGACAGGACAGGTAAAATGTTGAAACACATTCTTAATAAATATTAGTCTGCGATAGATATTATTTTCCTGTAAACGGTGAGGGTGGTAATTGTAGGGATGAGCATTTTAAGAAATTGGCAAATATTTAAGTG
The DNA here is from genome assembly GCA_035043285.1 of Drosophila subsilvestris. Taxonomy (NCBI): domain Eukaryota; kingdom Metazoa; phylum Arthropoda; class Insecta; order Diptera; family Drosophilidae; genus Drosophila; species Drosophila subsilvestris. Next base: position 896,680 of record JAWNNB010001692.1, read on the forward strand.
AGCATTACCCAAATACATAAATGTACGTGCATAACAACTATTTTAATAAAATATTGGTTTCAATAATCAAATTTTACTAATTTTATCGTCAGGTATGAAATTTACTCTGGATGCTTAGGAAAAGAAATGCGCAAACCATATTCTCATCAAATATTAAACAAATTTAAATGTAATTAAAGTCTTAATAATACTTGGTATTCCAATTTGTATCTTGATGTCTCTGTGTTAAATATCTGTATGTATACCATTATTTAAATAAACACTGCACACACCAATTGCATCTTGTCATCTATCCGTTACCATTCTGTCTACGTATGTACATACATTCATATAAAAGTTATACATATGTACATACACATACATACATATATGATGCATATATTTATGTATGTATATATAGTGAACAAAATAATATTATTCACATTGATCATCCTTCACTTCACTTCATCCCACTATTTTGGTGACAGATAGTTTTCACACGTTTGTTAAATTTTTAATCTTTTCAGAAAATTCATTTTATTTAATTAGTTTTTTACTACGTACTATACTCTTGCAGGAGTACGAGAATTAAACCTAGAGTAGCACTAAATTGTGTATATGTAAATCTGTCCATCTGTCTGTTAAATGGATACTATGTGGTTAAACCTTTCCACAGACCTTTCTTTTTTCTGCGTGCAGAATATATGTACCTACATTCGGATCAGATCGTTATAGAATATACATACATATGTACATAAGCAACTGCCGGAAACTTAGAATTCTTATTGTTTTTAAGAACACTTAATATGTGGCAATGCCACATTCGATCTGCAAGAGTATCAAAGTCTTCGGGTTCCGAAGCTTTTGTTTATTATTTAAAGAGGAATTAGCTTTTTGTGCGCTTCAAAGGTAATTTATATAATTCCATTTTTGTCGAGTCATTTATGGTTATGGTTAGTTATGGCATCTGCATCCTACCCCCCTGAGTGATATATTTACTTTCACTAATTGGGAATGCTTGACGAAATAACGTTTGCTACTTACAACGTATCTATGTATGTACATATGTATCTATTATATCCCTCAATACTATGTACATACTATTTTGCTATGTACTAGTATTGAATGTGTACTCGTAAAATATTATAAATGTTCTTTGATTGCGCTCCTAGTAAATTTGAATCATTACTATTGTATAACCCAAACAGTGTTTCGTTTTCTGTTACATATTTACATAAATGTATGTACATATGTATGTATGTACATATATGTATGTAACACAAACTATTCGTATTTTTAATATTATTACCATTTACCTGTGTAACTACGCTCTCCTCTCTATGTCTCTGTGTGTTTTCCTTAAGTCTAGTTTAGTTTCTGTGTTTACAACAAAAACGAATTTTTTAGATGCACATGAAGCCTTTAATAAGCAACAATATGTATTATTATAATCATACTGAAGTCGTTCATTTTTGTTTTAAATTTAGGATGAATTTCACCCCTTTATTGAGGCGCTTTTACCGTACGTCAAATCATTTTCATACTCTTGGTTTAACTTACAAGCCGCCAAACGAAAATATTATAAAAAACACGAAAAACGAATGTCCCTAGAAGAGGAAAGACATTGTAAGGACGAGCTACAGGTAGTATACAAAAAATAAACTAAACTAAAGACTATCTTTCCTAAGTGTTCTAACATTTCATTTCTAGAATGAGAAGACGGAGGTCAAACAAAAATGGGCTTCCCGCCTACTTGGGAAACTCAGAAAAGATATAACACAAGAAAGTCGGGAAGATTTTGTGCAATCAATAATCGGCAAGCGTAAATCCATTTGTGTACTATCAAATCCTGATCAAAAGGGAAAAATGAGACGCATAGACTGCCTCAGACAAGCTGACAAAGTCTGGCGGCTCGATTTGGTCATGGTCATTCTTTTCAAAGCAATTCCCCTAGAAAGCACAGACGGGGAGCGCCTAGAGAAGAACCCAGAATGCTTGCATCCAGGACTCTGTGTCAATCCGTATCACATCAATGTCTCTGTCAGAGAGTTGGATTTGTATTTGGCTAACTTCATAAACACTCATAATTCGGCCCATCCGGCATTGTCAACCGCACAAGCAGTGGACTCCAGGTCTCCAAGCTTGACATTATATACTCGAAATAATAATCCTTTGGAGAGAAAGGAAGATGGCGTTGATTTGAAAAATGAAGGCGTGAGACACAATCCTTATAATGGAGTTGTTTGTAATGATATTATTTTAGCGACTGGAGTGTTCTCATCGCAGGAGCTCTGGACATTGTCGAAAGGTATTTTTACAATAACAAAAACAAAAACAAATAAATGCTGGGGCGATTCTAAAATGTTTATTCCAGATTCAATATTGGATGAAGCCAGTGACAATAGCCTCCACTCGAACCTTATTAAGAGGGAGAACGTGGGAGCTGCCTATGATTGCAACACATATCAAATGAACTCAGAATCCTCAATGCCTGGCTCTCAGAGTTTAGTTCAAACTGCGGCAATCGTAGCGAATCCAATTCCCGGTGGTTATAGTAGTTAGTAAACTCTGACAACACACAGTCCAACACATATTAAAACACAACATTTACTTTACTTAGTTGACTTTGTGGATCAGAGGAGCATGCATTTATCACAAAGTCCGTTGCTACACGCCGAAACGGCCAATGGCGGGACCGCTGATGCCGGTAAGGTCGATCAAAGTAACTCGCCTCCGATTGCTTCACGGCCAAGTACTTCAGCTGAGAACTGCACCAGTAGCTTTTCGGTAATCCTTCGAGCAACAGAAAGTAATAACTCACATGGAGGAGACTTAACAGCCAATTCAGATTCAGCCATTTCCTTGCACCGCTACACGTCGCTTAACAGTAGGCCAACACCTCAATTCCGCTCTCCAGAAGGTACGTATACGTACACTTAGTGCACAATAGCTCAATCTTTGTTAATAGTTTTATTATACACATTTTTTTAAATTTATGTAGGTATTTCCCACCCGAATTGCCCTTCATTGCATTCGTCTTCTATCAGCCCAGTCAATACGCTGTACTACCCCCAGCACGGCAATATAAGGCCTTCTACAATAATTGATGAAGACCAATGTCACCGTGTTGTTGCTGACAAGTACTCTACGGAATCCCATGACATTTCCGACTTTGTCACATACGTTTGTCAAGATGCTGGGCACCCAACAACAATATCAGCAGGATCTATTGATCATGCGTTTCAGCATGGCCATCCACATACGCACGTTTCCCACAGCCATCCCCCGCATTTTCAAATTCATCAGCAACTCAGGAATTCGAAATTGGCTACTTCGCCAGCGACTCATTATCATAGCACAATGCTACCGCCCATGTTGCCACCGATGGCACGGCCAGTAGCAATCATACGGACTAGCGGGGACTTGGCAATGGTTCACTCACCTCCTTCACCCTCGGGTTCGACAAACCATTCTCCGAATATTACCAACAATGCCCTTTGCATAACAAAAAACGGTTTGGAGCCAGAAAATAGTAGAAATGCAAACAACATAGAGGGCAACAACAGTCCAATTAATACAGATGCCAGTTCACATAGCGTTCATTGCACTACTCTAGTGACATCCACTTCACCCCAACCCCAACCCCAACCCCAACCCCAATCCCAACCCCAACCACAGCCTCAGGCACCGGTATCAACAAGTCCACACGCCTATATTGAAAATGGACGATGTAAGCTTTCACCAGCAGCTTCCAACTCCTTAAGTCGTATTACCACCCAGATGTATCCCTCATCTAATGGCAGGGAGTATTTTAACCACTTTCATTCGCAATCTACATCGGTAAGTATTCATTTATTTACCTACTTTATAAATTACCTATTGTTAATTGTTTTTAATGAACTTGCATATGCGTGCGTGCGGATTATAATTTCCAGCTGCTGGGATACGCCGGTTCTATTTCCACAATGTCTGGTGTAATAAGTCCGACAAACTTGAGCCTATACTCAGCTCCAACCATGGCTGTAACTCGTTCTAGTGCCAGGACTCGATGGAGCGACGACGAGCTAAACTTAATTCCACACTCTGTATCTAGTACAAATATAGAAAATACACAAGTTATATTAATGGAAGATTGTAAGTAAACTTCATTTCCATCATAGATTTATGTATAAAAATTCCAATGATAAATTTAAATATTAATTCGATTTGTGTTTTTTATATACTATATATACTTTCAGCTTCGAATCGTTATATCGATGAATACCAGCTAACTCAAATCGTGACTATGTGTCATGATCTAACGCCAAAATTTCGTAAGTTGGACGCACACTCGTAAGGCTTGGGCATGCCAAAATATTGATTAAATATATAAATATAAGTACCTTAACATAAATAAATAAAGACACTGAATACAATACACACAAGCACACAAAATATAAATATAATTAAGCCAATCAATGAACCAAAAAATTAAATAACATAAGTCTCATTTTTTTTATTACCGCAGTGATAATATTTTGCCGGCAACATAATTAGCTAAGCAAAATCGTAATTTTTTTTTAATATTCACGGTGATTCGACAATGAACGACTGAATACTGAAATTAAATATTTTGCTGAGAGGTGTGTTATAATTTTAAAGCTATTCTATACCTTTCGATCAGAACTATATGTACTTTAATTGCTTTCAAAAATGTACATTAGACTATCGCTTTCGCTTCTTAGTTTTGCATTCTAAGTAACGATAACAGCCGATATATTTGTCCTCAGTCCTTTATAAAAAATACATCTTATGACAATATAAGGTCTAGTGACAACAACAATAACGCATTATTTTACAAACATGTAATATCGTTAAATTACATGAATAGTCAAACGAATTCATTTTTTATATGATGTACCCATGATAAGAATGTATTTACATACATACATATACATATATATTCCGGAGTCCGGACCTTCGTAATGTAAATATGTACATGAGGTATGGAAGATAATAATAATTTGAATAGATACTTAGTAGAGCATGTTACGGCTAACCATTATATAATTTTTTTAAATTTCTAAAATATGATTTAAACAAAATTTATGGTCACAATGCAAAAACTTTCCACTGGCCCAATAAAGCTGGCCTGCCAAAGGACCAACAATGTTAATCACAACAATTGTTAAAGTGTATGTACACATGTATGTATGTATGAAATATTCAATAGCTTTTCACCCAATATGGTCTATTTGGGTGGAAGTCAATTGACAAGTATTGAACAAAGTCAACAAGGTCATACGAAATGTGGCCTTTTTTGGTTTGGTTAAGACTTTATGTGCATGAAAATGTACATGTATGTACATTTGATATAGTCAGTCCTAGAAAGTGGGCAATACATGTACATACATACATATGTAATGTAATAGCGAAAATTGGCGTAAATGAGAATTTTTGGCACGTTTTACTTTTTAATCTGAGATACTTAGGCGAGGTGCAGTAAAGGTAATGGACAACATTTTTTATATGCGTTGTTATTTGCTGTTTTAAGAAGATAATTATTATTATAATTTTATTATTTAATTATATGCGCACATACATACATGCATATTTGCATACATACACACATGCATACATACATACTAAGAATACATATATGAAACTGGAAAGACGTACGTACACTACTTAATTGAGTAACTTTTAAAACTTAAGTACAATAATAGTTTTAAGTCGAAGGCAAAGGGCATGTGAAAAAAACGAAACAATATTTATAGTACGTTTAATAATTGGCTGTGAATACTATCTTATGCTAAAGCTGTTTGTAATTTAGAGTAAGAAGCAAGTGCTAATTATTACCACATATTCGATATTATTATAATATAATATATATACATATATATACAAATGTTTAATTAAAATAGACTGTACGCAAAGGAGAATTTTGCTAAGAGTTTAAGAGTATATTTTGTTAAAATAAAAAAACATTCTTATATTTAAGATTATTACAATATATAAAGGAAAAACTTAAAGGCTATTAATGCTTAAGTATGTAATTTGTTCTTCCTTCATAGTCCAGAATCCTAATAACCTGATTGGAGTCTATGTTCTCCCATATCAGAGCATTAAATTTAGTTTTTTTTTCTGGAGCTGGATATCAACTGCTGTCGTTTGTATAGAGGTTTCCTTTTTAATTCTGTACTTTGGGTTCCATGGGATGGAAGACTGCTGCATGTTGCATTTTTTTCGAATTCTGCAGCCTTTGCACTCAATGTTGCGCATCCAATATTCGATATGCTTGCTGGCAATCTGGGCTCAGATGGCTTACTCCCCGCTAATTCATTATCTAAAAATAGGTACATTAGCAAAGTTTTTTTACTTTTATGTTTCAAATTACATTCACCTCTAACGGACTCCTTGTACTGTAACAATGATTGCTCCGGTAACGATATTTTAAGACTTGCAGTGAATACTTTTTAGAGTTTCGTCTTGCCGCTCGACGCTATGTGCGTCGTTATATGAAGGGTTAGGATCATTTCGAAACTCTTCCTCATTAGCAGGATTTTCCGATTTTCGCTTTTCAGATTCGTTATCATACTGACCCACATACTGGCCATACCTGTAAGCATCACCATTGATTATTGTATTGAAAAATAATATGGGATTTTTTTTACCGTTTAGTATGTCTCGCAGACTCGAAAACCTCATCTGCAGAGCTTGCCGCGTCGCTGTTTTGAACCACTGACGACTCATCTGAATGATTCAGTTGCCTTTTGAAAAAGTGTGATATAAAAAGTTAAATTTAATTCATCTTTCAATAACACTATGTAACAGAACAGCTAATAAAATTTTGACATTAAAACCATTGGGTAAAATTACAAGTTATTTTTTAATAAAGCCTAAAGTGCAAAACTACACAGGGAGATAAAGAAAGAAGTGAGAGGTTCCAGACAGCAATTAAATCGTTTCGGTTATAAATTGTATTATATCTCTCAATTATATAAAATAGTTTGGGGTCGTCCCTCGATCATTTTGTTTTCTGTGCCTCTTCTTTGTTTGTTGACAAATTGCAGTCCATTTGCTCGGCTGGCAGTAAGACCTGCATTAACTGTCTGCAACAAGGTCACACTGTGGTACATATCTAACATACATCTACACATATGTACGCACCCGACTGACTCGACCCGAAAAGAGCCGAACGATAGAACTCTTTGCCTATAAATAATAGTATATCTCTCTGTTATATCAAATATTTGGGGTCGTCGCCCGATCGTATATTTTCTGTACCGCTTCTTATTTTCGTTCTTTCTCAAACTTATATGAGTTAGAGGGAGAAGAAGAAGAGGGGTGTGTTTGTGTGTGAGTTAGCGAACGAGGAAGAAAAAGAAGAGGCACAAAAAAAAGTAAATTTCGGGCGAAATGTCACTGCTGGAGTAATAACGAGAAAGAACGTGTGAGTCGCTTCTGCGGACGCGACTCTACTTTTATACACAGTCAGTACATACAATTATTAAGAATTTGAAAATATTTTCACATTTACATTTTTTTGCTACATCTGTTATCTAAATGCAGATTCTACATACACAATGTAGATTATACATCTTCTCCGGACGGACGCGCACTGCACAGGTAAGAAAGAGTGTGTGCGAGCGAGAAAGAGAATAGGTAGCGTCAGCAGCACCGTAGGAGGTGGGGGAAGCAACTGAAAATTAATTTCTTTATTCTGGCATGCCCACTAGTTATTATACCCGTACTCAAAAAGAGTTAAGGGGTATACTGTATTTGTGGTAAAAGTGGATGTGTGTAACGCAGAGAAGGAAAATTTTCCGACCCCATAAAGTATATATATTCTTGATCAGCATCAATAGCCGAGTCGATAGAGCCATGTCTGTCTGTCTGTCCGTCTGTCCGTCCTCATGAGCGCCTCGTTCTCAGAGACTATAAAAGCTAGAGCAACGAAATTTCGTTTCCAGACTCATGTAATATCACACTGTTACAAGTGTATTTCAAAATTTCGCCTTGCCCCCTTCCGCCCCCACAAGGAACGAAAATCTGTGGCAGCCACAATTTTGAAGATACGAAAAAACTAAAAGCGCAGTATCGTAGAAAATGACTATATCTATCAGATTGCCGAATCTGAGTCAGATCGGATCATTATAGACAGAATGAAGAAATTAATTATCAGTTGCTTCCCCCACCTCCTCTGGCGCTGCTGACGCTACTCATTCTCTTTCTCGCTCGCACACACTCTGCCCTGTGCAATGCGCGAGCAACCCCTAGCGGAGGAGATGTATAATCTAAATGGTAGATGTAGAATATCTTTTCTACATGTATAATCTACATTTTAGATGTAGATGTAGTTAACAAATGTAGCAAAAAAATGTAAAATTAAAATTTTTTTTTCTAAAATTCAATCATAAGCTCATAAATTTATATACTGACGGAGTACGGGTATAAAAGTAGAGTCGCGACTAGAAGCGACTCACGTTCCTTCTCGTTTTATATTATAACTAGCTGTACCCGGCCACGTTTCATAAAAGTAATAAACACAAAATAGCCTTTTTCGCGATTGCAGGTGGGATTTCCCAAAATTTTCTTTCGTAAAAACCTTCCTATGGCAAATACGAACAGCTCAATAAAAATATGCCCTGCCTTTTTCACAAGAAGAAGAAGAAATATTAGATTATACTCAGTACATTCATTCCTATTCTTACCATTGTGATCCATTTATTTTGGTTGAGATTAACCCGTACAATATGTCTGGACATGCATCTAACATATGTGAATAAATAACGTCAAGGAAGTCTGCTGATATTTTAAATATTTCTTCGTAATGGTCAATCATAGTTCTAAATAGTTTAGATTATGGTTAGGTGGAAGCAAATAATAATCAGGAACAAATTGTGGCCTACCTGACAACATTTATTGCGTCGTTCATATGGTCATGCTCCCTATCTCTTGCTGATGCTTGATCTGAACCACGCAAAATATTTGGAGCGAAAACCGTAGATAGATTACTGCTATCCATTTTGTTGCCACTTATCTCAATATTTCCATCGCTGTCGCATATATCATCACTATGTGCTGCCACTTTTGCCAGAAAGCGGAGTAAGACATACAGCGTGTCTCTATGTGAAATAGGGAGGAGTTTTATTAAATGTGAAATGCCCTCCAGTTGTAGGCGGCGATTTCGAATCCCTAAAAAGTCAGTTTGTAATGAAAGACATACAAGCTTATTTGTTATGTATAATACGTACTTTGTGTTTCTAAAAATGTTGTGTAGAGTCTACTGCAAAGCAGAGGTTCTGGAAGATCGCGAAGGAATTCTTTAAGTAGGGTAGCAACATCATGCGGACATGTTTCATCGGGAATTCTCATATGAGAGTTTTTGTCAAATTCCTCTCGCAACTAGTGTGTCATTAAATATCATGGTTTTAAATTAAAGCTGGACAAACAATTGTTTTAAGTTTAAATAGCTTTAAAAAACATACTTGCTTAACACGCTTCCGAGACGTACTGACACGAAAAATTCCAATTTTCTGTAACCCATTGTCTTCCAAATAATCCATGCAATTTATGATAAATATGGGTACGTTTAAATGCGATGGAGTGTGTAAATTTTTATCGAAATCTAACCCATTATGTTCCATATCATAATGAGATAGGGAGGAGGATGGTTTATTTAAGTTAGTCAAAGAATCACGAAAGAGCTCCGACGTCTCAATATATCCACACTCCATGGACTTGGTCGGCAAACTTTCACAAGACCGAACCTGGTAAATAGATAAATGCGTGAAAGCTAAGTTTTTGGCCTGGGAAATCAATATCATATACACTTGAAATATGACCAATAGAAAGAGTTTAATTGTAAATGGGGAAATTGTGTATAAGTTATAACAATGTACATGCAAATGTATGTACATAAATATGTACAAATGTGGAACATATATACGACCCGATAAAGTGAATATGGTGTGATATAGTGTTCTGATTAGCCTGATTCCGACCAATGATCTGTCTATGAGGGATAGAAGATTAAACGGATGGCTATGGAGGGTTTTATATGGACATATCAACTCGGCTTTTCCTCCAGGGTGAGATAAACCCATTGGTACTTACACTTTCATTCAGCTTGATATTGCTTCCAGTGCCATTACCACTTCCTTGGAACACAGACATCAGTGAGTGCTTCGATCGAGCCCGGGTCCCAACGACATCGCTCCGTTGGGAGTCTGCGGATCTTGATAAGCAGCATTCTAAAGAGGTCCCAAAAAATAGTTCCTGGCCGTCTTGATATTAAAAAAGTAAATTATTAAAATTTGAAATTTATAAATATAAATAAATTTAAAGTGCAATTTATTTGGGTAATTGTAAATACTGTTTACTTCTTTTTTACATACGAAAACCGTATTTAAAAATCTACGAGTAGTCAGTCCGAAACAACAATCTTACTGTGTTCATATTTTTTTCCAATATCAAAAAAACTTGTTGTTAGTGACTTCTTCTTCGGTATTATTCGTCGTTTGTGTGATTTTCTTTCCAAATCTAAATCTGTTTCGATACAATTTAGAAAATGAATGTTATCTCTCGTCCGAAATGATTCCGAAATTATTTACCTAGATTATTCCCAATATTGAGTTCCTTTATTTTTTCCAAGGCAAAATGCTTCAGATAGTCTGATTCCGTTTTCGATAAATTCATAAGGACAGTTTCCACAATCTCAAACTTTTCATTGTTTTCTGAGATCCACACACAATTCTCCTGCGAAAAGTTTTTAAAATACAATAAATTGAGTTGTCATTTTAAACTATGCAACTGCCAACAAAACTCTGGCCTCAAAACCTCTCCTTCGGATAGGCTCGGGACTTCGCTTCAAATGGATTATTTACGGTTCAAATTGTTTAAGAATTAAGTTTGGTAATTTTTCGTTTTTTTTTATTATTACTAGGTGCGTTTTATCTTTACAAATCATGATTTAGAAAATCAATATTTTTCAAGCGAAAATAGCGGAAAATTGTACTACTATGCCCCAAGCAGAGCCCCAAGTCAGTCAGAAAGAGGCGATTGCGTTGTAGATAAATATTAGTTCGATTTGTTAGAATAGTGTTATTAAAATATATTACTTTTAATTTAATTAATAGCAACTTACCGAAGGAAACCATTTCTGATAGGCTGTAGAGAGCTCTTGATGTAAATTAGGTCTATTTTGGCTTTTGGAACGACTTCTCAAAATTTTTTTCGTTACAAATTGCCCAACGTTAGACAACGATTTGGACTTTTGCATATTGCTTGTTGCATTTCCTAGATCTGAAATTGTAGCAAGGGGATATTTACATGAAATCGTCGTTCACTAATTAAAAAAAAAACGAGTTAACGCTTAGTGGGTATTTCGATTATAAAATAACGTTTAAGTTATAAGCTCTAACCAATTTTAAAATACCCCCTTGAAGGCTATAGTACAGAGCGGTTGTGGCGAATTTTCGTGTTATGAGTAACGAATGAGCCTCGTTTCTTATGGAAAATGTACACAGCAAATCAACGTCATTCGATCCATTCAAATGCTTTTTAGACAGGCTAGACAGATTTTTATGAAAAATATTAACATATTTTATACAAAATATAAACATAATCAAGTATGCTTATTTGTATGTCTACTTTGGGTTTTTGAAAGGTTTGCACACCAAACAACAATTTGGTAAATTTTGTGTGTTTCTTATGAAAAGCGCGCCGGTACAAAATGAACAATCACAGAGAAAATTTAAGACAATGATAACAAGTAAAGAGGGTATTATAAAGTCGGCCAGAAGTTTCCAACGAACAGAAGGAAGAAAGCATCACCCGACCCATTTATTGTTTGTTTTCCCATTTAACTCAATGAATTTACATAAATACTTACTTAGATTTGCATGATTCATATTTCCATGTTTGTCGTTTAGGGTGATTAAATTAGTTGTGCTACCGGGATTGCTGTGACCGTGCCAAATATTCGAAAGAAATTGGGAGCTCGAAGTCAGCAATCCGGTAGAAGTTTTAATAGTTTTTTCCAGTCTTGTGTGACTGTTTGGAGATGTAGGTGCTGAAATGCATGTCGAATATGTGGTGTCTGCCTTATATGGGTATGGGTTGCTAGCAGTTTGGAAAGTTTCCTTAGTATTTTGCTTTTGAGTTTTTTCCCACTCTAATTTATTTCTAAGCCGCTCATCTGCCGCCTTCTTCCATTCCATGTGGGCATTTTCCAAGGTTCTGAAACACTCGTTTCCACGAACATATTCCAACGCTATAAGTGGCCAAGCGTCTAGTGTTTGAACAGCTTTGCTTAAGCCTTCGTCCATTCCAGGAGGATTTATTTCACCCTTTGCTTTAATGTTTCGTAAATTTTTATCGTAGTTAATGGACTTAAATCGACTTGCGTCTGCATTGTTTACGGTTTTTTTTCTTGCCATCCTTAAGTACCGCTTGATTGTGTCGCTCACAGATTGTGAAACATCTTCGTTGTCAATGGAGCTTTTTCTTCGATCTGAAAGCGTACCGTGCTTCTCTACCAACTCTTCATCCAGGAGAGAGGGCCCAGCACTATCTTTGCACTGCTGTAAAGTCTGCTCAAATTCTTCAGCCAGGCGTTTCAGTTCGCTAAGCTGTATAAAACTAGTTTGTGTTCCGCATGTGTTAAAGCTCCTTTCAATCCTCTCATTTTGTTTGTTGCCTTTTAGCGGCCACAAGTCAGTTGCTAGCGGATCGATGCCTGGATCCAAACTAGACTCATCTGGGGCCACGCGCAGATTTTTTCTGGTATCACAATTTTGTAAGCTTGTCGGGTTCTGATATATCATCTTATCAAACCTATGGTAATCATTTAATCTATTCACTCCACTGGAAAAGCTTTTGTTCGAGCTGTTTGGGTAACTATTCAATTTGAATAGACTTGAAAGTGAAGAGGCACGACCAATATTATGTTTTTGTGGTTCTTTGGAATGTAGCATTCGATGAAGTTGCTGTTTCTTTAGTGAGTTGTATATTTTCCTCAAAATAACTTTATCTTCAAGAATATCTTGTCGTATATTATCTAACTTTAATTGTACTCCCCAATAGGCTCCAATAGGGGGTCTCAGACAATAATTTTAAACGAGACAAGAGCTCCGTTTCAAGTGACTTCTCACAATAATTGGCTTTTGCCATATTCTCATTAATCGGCCGCTGTGCACTTGGTGATGAAGTTTTATCGGGTCTAATTGTTTTGCTTCCCAGTAGGGCTGTTGTTTTGTACGCATCGCGTATTTTGAGATATGTCTGCAATAGCTCAATGGTCTCATCGACATTGTTATGTTGATCTGTTGCCTCCGCTCCACAGCGACTGCTACTTGTACTTGTATGCCGAGAAATTAGTTTGAGCCGCCTCTTAGAATTGCTGATTGCTCCTGGATATGAGGTCTTTCGACGCCATAAAATAAAGCGGGGCTCAGAGGCGCAAACTCGTTGAAATTGTGCTTCAATCAAGGAAATATTATCTGATCCATTCTGTGCTCCTTCCGGAATAAGCTTGCGTCCAGCATCTGTCATATATCTCCATGTCTTTCGAGTTAATAGCCAGCGCTCTCGTTTTTTTCTTTGTCTTTAGTGCTGCAACGCCGTCGTCCAGATCCAGGAGAAGCTCTTCCCAAATTCTTATTGGCCAAATTAGCTGGCCCACAGTATGCGTTCGAAGGTTTGCTTGCATTTGATGTGGCAAAGTCGTTTGCCGCCGTTATACTCAGCTTGTCAATCGCATCATCCAAAGGGCCTGATCTCTTTTTGATCACCGCTACAGGGCGTCGCAGTGTTGATAAATGTTGGCCGGATTTCGTTTTTTCTTCCATATTCGAAATTTTAAGTGATATAAAGAGGCATCGGTACCCTTGTACGTACGCATGTGATTTTCACCGTATGTTCTCTATGGTGCTCCCAACTGCATCGTCTTAATTAATGTACATGTCAAGAACCAATGCGAAAGAGCTCCCTTTTATGTACGGTAATACATTTCGCGTCACATTATACACATTCATCCTTACAAGAAGTTATACATTATAAACACAGACATATAAAAAACTTTATTCTGTGTTCTATACTCACAATCAGATTTAATCTGTTTCAGATGTGGTTGAGAATTTCATAATTATTGTCAGCTTATCCACATTTGTGCGTTGAGTTAATTTTTTTTTAAATTTGTACATATGTATATATATTTAAGGAGAATCTTTTATAAACACTAAATGATCCCACTCAAAAGCTACGCGTACTCGTGCGTAATTACATTTGTAAAAGCATACGGTTATTTATAAACTTTGATATTCGTACTGAAATATTCCATGGAATTATTAACACTCAACATTTGATGCTATTATCGCTATGCGTATATTACATAGATACATGTACATTATATATTATATTAAATTATATATGTATGTACGCATATATCCATGAGTATGAACGTAAAAACAATAATATGCATACATCTCGTATGTACATATGTATGTATTCATTCAATATAATATGCATATGCATACATAATTCGCGATCTCAATAGATGTTTCCTATCAAATTCTAGGGCTTATCGGGTCCCGTTTTCATTACACATTATTTCACACAATAGAACATATATCAAATGCTTTTTTTTTTGTTGATTACAATTACAAATACAATGCAACTAGTTAAACTTTTCCATATCAGAACTGGGCTGCCAGAATAACGTTGAATGCCTGGGAGCAAGTATAAACGAAAGAATATGGTTTCAAACAAAAAAAATAATAAAAAAATCTGATTTTTCTTGGGAAATTTTTGTTGAATGTATTTATATACCCACTGTATACATTTAAAGTTCTCTCTCTTTCAAAAACATACACATATGTGTATACGCATGGAACACTTTTTATAAATATGTATTTCTATACGAAACATGTGTGTATGTATGTACATATGTGTCCGTATGCGTATATGCATGTACATTTTATTAAATATATACATACATACATATGCATATAAGTACTAGTATTTCTTATAGCAAAATGGCATACCTGTTGTAGAAGAGGGTGTGTGAAAGTCTGCGAGTATTTTTCCTTATGTTCCAACTATTTCCCACAATGTTCTCATTATTTCTCAGACTACATCGATGTTGTCTAATGACTAAAAACGTGCTCTGCTCTGATAAATAATATAAACTCACGAGCAGATCAGTCACTGTAGGACACAAACTAAATCACGCATATACGTAAATATGTACATACTGGCCATTTACTTACTTCAAACCTGCTACCATTTCCTCCAAAGTTGTGCACACTGGTTCCTATGATGATTGGAAACAGATTATAAAATTCAATGGAAACCACTGTGGGAGGTGGGGCTGTGCTTAGCTCAGCTAAAACCAAGTAAATTTAGTGGACATTAATTACAAGCTGTTTAATTTTTCTTATTCGTGTACATATGCATGTATGCAAGTATTTATTAATAGTTTAATTACATATGACTATAGGAATTATTTGTTATGTTGTATTTCTTTATTGAATAATTTTATAAACATGTTCTTTTACAATCGTTCCATTGGAATTGGCTTGTAATCTAGAATAAAAAAGGCGCGTATTAACGAAATACAATAACAATTAATATTTCACTACTGTTATTAAATGTGGCACTTTTGCTATTAAAATGTGTATTAATGAAGAGAGCTAACATCGGCGTGCCGAAGTTAATATACTGTCGAAGTTCGACAACGTCCTCTTTCAATCCTTTAAGTTTGCGATCATTCCCCAATTCGACGCTACACGCCTGACCCTGACCTACACTTCTGACCTCTTCACTTATCGCATTGTGCTCCGATTGTGTCCCAATCTTAGTGAGCTTTCCAAATGTGACCGTTCAAACACAAAAAGATATTTTGATATATTTACACTATTATCTTATCTTATTATCTATTATTATCCTTAATAAAGACGGAGACTGCTAGGTCGATTCGGTGTTTCAACCTGATCGAAAATATAAGATACATAATCATTTGTATATACTTGATTGGGCTCAAAGTTCTTCCTACTATGCGCAACAAACCTCTAACCAATTTTAAAATCTCCCCTCTAAGAGTAACAAACGAGTTGACGTTGACACAAAATCACCATCTATGAAAAATCAAAGCAAATACATATACATATACATATATGTATGTAGTTTCCGTTTTTCCATATGAAACAATAAATACATATTTATATGGTAAAAAAATGAATGGCCCCCTACAATTCTTTAATTAAAAATTCTAAAACTGCCCATAAGCTCTACTCAACTTGTCTCTCGTGTAAGCCACTCTCAAATGATTTAAATTTGTAGCAAATTTGTGTTATTATATCCGAATAAAATTGGGTTAGTGGTAATGATCCACTTGGCTCCTTATCAAGAATATACATTTTGATGTATGTATGTACGGATTGTATGTTTACGATGATAAATGCTTATGTACGATTGAAATAGTTAGCTTACCTTAAAGTTACATTTTTAGAGTATGAATAGTTGCTTAGTTAGTCATCTCTCTCTTCGGTATATATATTCGGCTAGAGTTGAAATATTTAACAAAAACTTTATTGATATGATGTTTATCATGGCAGTGTGAGCATTCATCCCGATGGCCGCGCTTGTCTGCATTGCAGCCGGCTGTTCGCCTGTAAAGGTATTTGAAAGGTTAATTTTAGTCGAAGCTCGGTGATATCATTATAATAACATCCTACCGGTCAACACGTGAACCCGAACCGATGCTGGTATAGCACCATTAGGAACGCAAGTATAGTTTCCGGAGTCTCGTAATGAAGCTCTTGTCAGCATTAATCGACTAGTTGTTCCAATATCGGTTTTTTCCGTTTCCAAGCTTATTCCACCTCGCAGTGAATCAAAATCGACGATTGAAGAACCATGATACCTTGAGGTGGAGGGTAACGAAGTCAATAAATAGCAGACAGTCCAAACACCCTTACCATAAAACAGATGATGCATGCATATTTACTGAGCAGGCCAGGGCGATAGTGCTATCGCGTTTAACGTGAATTTCCGTTGATCCTAATATTTTTGCACGAGCAGCTGTTATAGGAAATTTTATTTTATAATTACATAGTACATGTTCACCAGACCGCTGACCTCTTACCTTTTGAGTCATAATACCGTCTATCCGAATTTAAATCTCTAGCTTCGCTCTCGGCTAAAAAAAAAATGGGGATTGAGTGCAGAAATCAGAAAGAGTTTTTAAAGGAATTTATCACAGAGCGAGCGAACTCTAATTTTAGAACCTGAGGGCATTGCTTGACGACAACACCCCCGTCCCCATTAAAACATCAAGAAGTCCACTCGGTAATTTATGGAAAACCGTACCTGCAATATCCAGAATGATTGCTAAGTTTATTTTTGGCTCAGTGTTAACTTGACACTCGTAAATGCCGCTATCCCGTGATTGGGCGTAGTCAATCTTTAAGTCCCAGTCCTCACTGCTGGGTGGGTGTATTACGGAAAATCGTTGATCGCCAGTATATGTATAAATGTTTGTTGTTAAAATATGAAGATCGCGCTTTCGCATCCATGAAACCTGCAAAAAGTTTTAAATAATTTATTAAACGTTAGAAATATAATTTACAGTTAAATTTTGTATGTTTTTTAAATATTTAACAGTGCATTTTGACTCCCTTCTACTCATAGACTACTGGTATGATTGTATGATGCTCAAGGTGTTCAATAGTGTAAAGGTACTATGTTTTACTTAGTACCTATTATTGTGCAGACGTGTGTAACACCCAAAAGGAAAACTATCCGACCCATTACTCGTAAAGTACAATGGTACATTGTATAAAGTCCGTATAGCCATGTCAGTCTGTCCGTCCGTTTGTTTTAAATATGATTTGTACGATTATTAAGCCTTTTACAGATGAATAAACATTGATCAGAAATAACTTGTATTTGAGTGTAATTTCTTACAGTGCGATTTCCTTTGTTTTTTACACGACATCTCAAAATTGCAGTTTCATCAACGACAGCTGAGACATTTCTTGGGCTTATGTCATCGAAGAAGGTCGATCCGAGCTTGCTAAATCTGAAATAATGTATAAAAATAAATCAAAGTGTGGATCAAAACATTAAGGGGTCTAACTGGGATCTCTAAGTAGCGCAAAGAGCTTACCATTTATGTTTAAAAATGAAGTTGCACCAATATGCTGAAGACATATATTAAAATTCAAAATCAAAAAAATTATGGGTTTGATTTTGTTGAAGGAATAGTCCAAAGACGTTGATTTTACGGATGGCGCCGCCATATCGGTTAATACAAGTGTCTTGTAATTGCAGGCTGGATGGTGATGGTTAGCATGCCTAAAAAGTAGACGCGATATTCAGCTTAAATATGAAAAACATTTTTAACCAGCGCGGACTTAAAATACTAACAATCGCATTCAAAATTACACATGTATGTACTCTATTTATGTATTTGCAAGGAACGTACATACATACATATTTACTTTACATTGGCTATACTGAACTGACATAAAAATGCGAAAGTGCCTATACACATTGGAATAATGCATATACATATACATATACATATATATACATGAACTTGTATACGTAAGATTTATTTATCACACAACGTTCAAATATAAGTATCATTGAACATATTGTATTGGTTAGCACATTGAATGCACTTTTTTAGTTTCGGAATTATTGAGATGGGGATTGTGCACTGACAACTAAACTGCCAAAATATCGTTTTGCTTTACTTAATTTTGATTTTAAGGTATTGTGCTGAAAATTCGCTCTCATTTGATTTGTATCGGGCAAGAATTTGTAGCTTTATGTAGAGATTTTTCAACCCCAAAAGACTTGTTTTATAAACTACTTGTGAGCGAGCTTTTGTCAGGACTCGGCGGCTCGGCTGCACAAGGCCCCTCAGCGAATATTCGCTCATGCGTACTACAGTGGTATACATAGGTATAGCAGTATAACAATGAAGTTGGAATTAAAACTAGAAACCGGTATTTTTTAAAAGAGGAAATCAGAGTATCATTGATTGTTTAAATTTACGCATATTTAATATTTTTTAAGAAAGAGTTCTTTAATAAACTTGCACATATGTATGTATGTATGTATGTACCATTCCGCAAAAGGGAGCATCTTTTGACGACAAGACCAGCCGAGAAAAACGTAAAGTCAGGAATCAAATGATTAAAGCAAAATTTCATAATTAACGTGAACTGAGGGTCAAACGCCAAGAAATTTAAATCGAGAATAATATATTTAAGTATATAAGAAGGGGAATTGAACTACTGGTGGATATTATATGATCGAGGGAACTCTCTCCGAGCAAAAGACGCTAAACGGATGAAAAATTAATGAATTAATGAGGCACATTACCTGAGTACACAGCCGGGGACTCCGTCGGGACCTGGGGAAATCACCAGCTTAACTAGACGAAGATCATGAAGCAGTGAGCTTTCATTTAACTGTATGAATTCGGGTGACCATAAAAGCTACCATCAGAATAGGTTGTTTGGGAAAATTGGGCAAAGAGATCGGCAATTTCCTGATCATTGTTTCCCGAAGAATTAAGAAATGATTGCGAGGACGGATGTGCGGACGTTCTACGCCTACTGTTTAAGAAGCTTTAAAAGTGTCCTATGAAAAGCGTATCCTGCATGGAGATAGGTACTTTTTATAGCATTAAGAGTTGAGAATGGGGAATATGGCAAGATTCGCATCGATTGGCTGAGACGTATTGTCAACGGTAGCTTTAGGCAGAGTACAGCGTTGGCCCTAGAACTCTGCCTTGCGGGACTCCGGCTTAAATCACCTTCATTGTGGAAACTGCTTCGCTCTGTGCGACTTGGAACGTTCTGTCCTTTAGGAAGCTTCCAATTATCAGGAACAGCTGGGGGTTAATCAGGGGTTTTATCTTCGCAAGTAATCCGTCGTGCCAAACTCTGTCGAGTGCTTGCTGGATATCCAGGTACGTTGCTCCGACGTATGAAGACAAATTGAACAAATCAACTTCTATGAAAATCTGTCAAGCCGTTCTCGAGTTATGAGCGGTCTAACGAACACGGCTTTGTTTTATATATATAGAATCTATCTATATAATAGATAGATGCGGAGCGGTCGATCTTCGCGAATATTTTTTCATAAATACGATATTACTGCAAAAGTAACAGACATTATACTGGGTGTTTTTTAACTGAAATAAACAAATAAACACACGCAAATTAGATAACTATGTCTTAAAAACTGCAGTGCTGTTACTAGAGAAATATCCTGAATGATGTAAACTTAACGTATTTTATCAGTTTCAATGACAAGTCCAAAAAAAAACGAGAAGGAACGTGTGAGTCGCTTCTGGACGCGACTCTACTTTTATACCCGTACTCAGTCAGTATATAAATTTATGAGCTTATGATTGAAATTTAAAAAAAAATTTTAAATTTTACATTTTAAATTTTTTTGCTACATTTGTTAACTACATCTACATGTAAAATGTAGATAATACATCTAGAACAAATATTCTACATCTACCATTTAGATTCTACATCTCCTCCGCTAGGGGTTGCTCGCGCATTGCACAGGGCAGAGTGTGTGCGAGCGAGACAGAGAATGAATAGCGTAAGCAGCGCCAGAGGAGGTGGGGAAGCAACTGAAAATTAATTTCTTTATTCTGGCTATAATAATGATCCGATCTGGTTCAGATTCGGCAATCTGATAGATATGGTCATTCTCTACGATACTGCGTTTTTAGTTTTTTCGTATCTTCAAAATTGTGGATGCCACAGATTTTCGTCCTTTGTGAAGGCGGAAGGGGGCGGGGCGAAATTTTGAAATACACTTGTAACAGTGTGATATCACATGAGTCTGGAAAAAAAATTTCGTTGCTCTAGCTTCTATAGTCTCTGAGAACGAGGCGCTCATCAAGACGGACAGACGGACAGACGGACAGACAGACAGACAGACAGAGACTCGGCTATTGATGCTGATCAAGAATATATATACTTTATGGGGTCGGAAAATTTTCCTTCTCTGTGTTACACACATCGACTTTTACCACAAATACAGTATACCCCTTAACTCTTTTTGAGTACGGGTATAAAAATGTTTAATGCGCTACTTCACATGCAAGCAAGTTGCTTAGAGTTACTAAGAGTTATTTGAAAAGGTCTAATCCTTTTTTATACCCGTACTCAAAAAGAGTTAAGGGGTATACTGTATTTGTGGTAAAAGTGGATGTGTGTAACGCAGAGAAGGAAAATTTTCCGACCCCATAAAGTATATATATTCTTGATCAGTATCAATAGCCGAGTCGATAGAGCCATGTCTGTCTGTCCGTCCGTCTGTCTGTCTTGATGAGCGCCTAGATCTCAGAGACTATAAGAGTTAGAGCAACCAAATTTTGTTTCGAGACTCATGTGATATCACACTGCTACAAGTGTATTTCAAAATTTCGCCCCGCCCCCTTTCGCCCTCACAAAGGACGAAAATCTGTGGCATCCACAATTTTAAAGATACGAAAAACTAAAAACGCAGCATCGTAGAGAATGACCATATCTATCAGATTGCCGAATCTGACCAGATCGGATCATTATTATAGCCAGAATAAAGAAATTAATTTTCAGTTGCTTCCCCCACCTCCTCTGGCGCTGCTGACGCTATTCATTCTCTGTCTCGCTCGCACACACTCTGCCCTGTGCAATGCGCGAGCAACCCCTAGCGGAGGAGATGTAGAATCTAAATGGTAGATGTAGAATATTTGTTCTAGATGTATTATCTACATTTTACATGTAGATGTAGTTACATATGTAGCAAAAAAATGTAAAATGTAAAATTTTTTTGTAATTTCAATCATAAGCTCACAAATTTATATACTGACTGAGTACGGGTATAAAAGTAGAGTCGCGACTCAGAAGCGACTCACATTATCTTTAGTTTTCTTGTTGTACTTGTGGTGATTTCATATTTTTGTAATATGCTTTTATATGAAGTAATTCATTTGGTTCCTTCACTGACTGTTACCTAAGACCTCTGATCTTTAATTGGTACTAATATGTTTGCATAATATGCAAATTGATCAAAATCTATGCGGCAAAAACAAAACTGAAACAAATTTTGTAACCCAGTGCCCCCCAGCGTCTCTCTGAGATTCCTTTCCTAGCCAGGATGAGTGAATGTGCCTTGTAAGTTAGGATTCCTTTTTAAGCTAAAACCTTTTATTTATTTGTTCAATGGCAATGGCTATTGGTTTATATTTTAATCCAAAATGGGTAACCTTATGTCATCTTTAAACATCTGTTTGTACCATGTATTTGTATTCCCCCGTTTTTGTTGTTATAATTCAACTTCAACGATAGATATGTATTTATGTATGTTTGTACTTACGTAGCTTGGAAAACAGACATTTTAAATAGAGTTGTTCCCATTTGGAATTTGTATCGGTTATGCATGTATAATTAAAAAGTAGGTTTAATAAACGATTTATTATTATTATTATTTTAAAGACGCAAATAAACAAACGAAATTGATGTATTAAATAGAGCACATATGTAGGTATCTATGTACATATATGTATATGCATAGTACTATGCGCTATACATATGTACCATGTACATAGTTCGTAAATCGTGGTGTTGGTTGAGAAGCATACTTTATTAGTTGCACACATCTAGAAATCCGAATATGGCATATTTCCTGGTGCTGGTAAAACGTTTTGTCCTGGATAAATATATTGACTTTCTGGTTCCGTGCCCCAACCGCGGGCGCAATTGTTGAAGGTCTGAGCTTGGCTTGAGGAGGTTAGCCGCGGTACCGTATTGTTAGATGGTTGTCCATATTTAGTAGATGTACAAGGCGATCGAAGGGGTTGCGGTGAAATCGAGGCTATGGAACTAGGAGATCTTGAAGCATATGGCCCGGAAAATCGAGACTCATTGGATCCAAATGCAAACGGTGCAGGCGATGCATTACGTACTTGAGATGCTTGCCGAACATTCAGATAATTTTGATTCGGGTAACTCAAATTTGGCTGATCAAACTTTGACAATTTTTCATATGATAACGGCGATGGGTTAAAGTTGACCTGCGGCGCTCCTAGCGCAGAGGTCTGAGGTATTTTCTGGTAGCTAGCAGGAGCAGACAACTGTTGCCTTGGAGGTATTGTGCTAAAACCACTAGCTATGGGCTTAGACACCGGAAAGCCCCAACTAGTTCCAATCGATGTTTCATTTGCAATAGAGGTTGTAGGCAGAGGCCGCTGCGAATAGTCGTAGGGTGTGTTGATATTTGAAATGTTGTGACCCGGGTATGCCGGCTGCGGCTGCTGATCTGTCAAATTCTTTGGTGGTGGTGCATAGCTGGCTAAGGAGATTTCCTTGGGAACGTATAAGCCTGTGAAAACAAGAATTTCAAATCAAATTAATACGATCTTTATAAACTTTAAACAGCTACACTACTACAAGTACATTCAATATAAATACTTAGGGAAGAAAAACTTAAGCAATTTAAAACGCTTTAGACAGACGATACGAAAACATAATAACACTCATCTATTAAATACGGAAATAAAGGATACATATATACGTGGTCTATGGACTGTGGACCGGAGTGAACGAATAACATACAAAAATATACATATACTAGAGACTGTTAAACACGAAAACACGGGATTTTCCGGGATCTAGAAGTCTTGCCTCCAGTTTCATTGTCAGCTTTGGTGGCTTCATTTGATAGATATGCTGAACCGTTTTGATTTCCGGGCCTTGCAGATTCCTTGTATTCCCCTAATGACTGCTGTTCGAACGAGTATATTAAATCTCGCACATTTACGTTTTCGTTTATTTCTTCATCGGTACTGGGGCCTGTTTGTGGTACATCTTCATTATTCAGTCTTACGTCGTTCGGACTCTCATGCTTGAACTGTTCGAGATGTAATTCGGCTAAACGTAATAATCGAGAGTCGTCTCTTCGCTTCAATATTTCTATTTCCAGTCGTTGCTGTTCCAAAAAATATTTTTGAAATTGTTCGAGTTGATGCAATCGGGTTTGCACATCAACTGCGAAATCAAGGGACTGACTTTGACCGTAGCCCATTTGAACATTTTCCTGAATATGTCATGCTCTTCACTGATGTATTGGTTGTTGTATTGCTCATTGGCATTGTCATTGTCATTGTCCTCCCAAGATGACAACGGTTCATTGAACTCAAAATACTCTGGAAGAGTTTATTCATAGCGTAAAAGTAATCGTCTTATCTTATCACAGTAAACTCGCGAAATACCAGTAATTTATTTAATTATTTAACTTACCTCTTGGTAGTTCCACATTACGTCCTCCCCAGCCCTGGGCAACACTTGGCTTATATGCCAATTCTCTTTGTGGGTTCGTGGGCAAAATGGATGATTGCTGTTTAACATGTTGGTTAAGTGACTGCAGACAAAACAAACAAATATTAAGGTGCAATAATATTAAAATATGTACACCTCGTTACCTTTTTAAAAGATTCCTCCTGATTACTCAATGGTATGTCATAGGATACTGGTTCCCCTGCATCTGTCAAATCGTTTCCACCACTATGGAAATATGTTTTTGGTGCGGATAAAGGTGTGAGACTTCTAGGTTTGGATTCCTCCAAAAAGGCAGAGCTCGCTGAACCCGTCTGTAATGCGGCCTCCCAAGGCGATTTAATAACCTGAAGTCCAGGCTTAGAATACTTTTCTATTAATTGATCTTGGTGAATATTTAATTGAACGCGATGTTTTCCAGCATCAGAATACGCCGGCAAAATGTTTGGCGAGGTTGCCGGCCTTGGCTGATACTGCTGATAATCTGGAAGACCAGATGGATGACTTTGAGTCCCTGCATTTGTTTCATCGACTACCCAATTATCAGCCTTTCTGCGACGTTTTGCAAACAATTCGGCACCTATATACATATACATGCATATGTATATATATGTATGGTTGAGCAGATTGTTGAGCAGGCGGCGGCGGCGGCGGCAGAGACGGCAATGGTGGTGGCGGTGGCAGTAGCGAAGCAGGTAAAGCGATTGTAATCCAAGGGAGAAACAAAATTGCTGTTATTTATGTGATTCAAATTGGTTAAATGTGTATTGATTTGATACATTATTTGGTTTGATTGCTCTTTGTATCATGAGGTCTTTCACGAAAATTGTAAATTACCTCGTGTACAGCAGAACTTTGAATACACATTTGTAATTGTAAACATTTCAATATTTAGGTTTTGCTCATAGATAATTATTAATCCAAATAATGACTCAATAACTTCAATAATACTAAGGAATCGTTATTTTACCTTTTCCCTGATGAAGTTTTAGAGCGGTTATTAGTTCGGCGCAATTGTCAGGCGATAACAGTCCGGTTTCAACGTTAATCGATTCTTTGAGCGAGTTATAGTCGCGGACTTGTCCTCTTGGATTCATTATGAGCTTTAGCGGTATTTTTTCCAGCTTTGTTAGTTCCAGCATGGAATTTGCATCTGTATTTTCTTTATATAACGTCTTAACTTCACTTGTGCAATCTTCCTCTGTATGTGCAAATTATTAAACATCAACATATTTTCAAGTGCATTAATATGTACAGTAGTCCCAACATTTATTCGTACACCCTTATCACTCTAGTGTACGAATAAATGTTGGGCTTACTGTATGTACATACCTAGCTAAGCTACATATATGTATGATTATGTACTTGTTAACTTCGATATGATATGTACCTGTGTATTTTGATATTATCTAAATCTCATCTTTTTATCATCCTATTTTTACAGTGTAGTTAATCTTAGTTAAGATGATTTACTTTAAATTTTTTATAACTATAATGTAAATATACAAAAAATTAAAAATGCTATTCTTTCTATCACATTTGGAAAATATTCTGTACACGGAGAACCAATAAAAATTCTATTAATCTTAAAGTTATTCAGCTTAAGTGGTTGCCCTCTTTAAAGAAGGGCGGGGTTCTTTTGTGACTAGAGGTGGGAACTCTTTATTCGAATCTCTCTCAGGGTAGTAAAACACGGTTAAGTATGATGACTTTTGCATGCATCGAAGTGTCTATTACCTTTATCACTACCTTCATGAACCCATTTTACTGAGCGTTTCTTGCGATTGACATACATTGTTTGACCCTTAGACGTATGGTTACTGATATCACTCAATGAATGGGATATTCTTCGGGCTAGCTCAACCTGGTCTTCCACAGTTGGATGTAGGTTTGGAGAATAAAATGCGGATGATGCATATAGCTTTCCTATTTTGAACAAATTGAAAATCATTTTAAGTAGCACAGAATTATACAGTATACATTTGGTAAAGTAACGTTTAAAAGGCGATACGTAATTAGTGATTTGTTTTTAGTTTAGAAACTGCTTAAGCGATCCAGGTGGAAGTTTCCGCTGAGATTAGTCCAATGGCAATTGACCAAAGCGAAAACATTTCAAGCACTGATAACGGGTAGCCCTACGTAGGTTTTTATAAACATAAATACATACATATGTATGTACATATATTGCTTGTAAGTTGTACGAGGCTTACGTATCACCTTTTCTCTTTTTCTTTTTCTGTATCTTTTGTTTTTTTGTTTACTTACGATTTTTTTGGCAATATTTCAACAGCATCGGTCGCAGGTGTGAATATTTTCGCAAATCAATTGACTTCGATAAATTTGTTGTTTCCTATTTTAATTACAATAAATAGGAGAAATTGTTCTAACTAAGCTTGAAATTAAGCATCTATTTTAGGGTTTTTGTGTGTAAAAAATGCTTGAGGGGCGGTGGTGAGCCACGGAACATTTGAAAGATAATCATTGTTTTCTGCTCTTTAGCTATTCGGACCCATAGCCATAAGATACATACATTTTTTCTTTGCCACAGCTTCGTGCTAAGCTCTAATAAAACTTTTCTTTTGCTCTGATCGTATAGATCACTGGGCCGAAAACCCGCGTTTTCTTTCTATGCAATTCATTTGTAACAAACAAACTGGTGGCTTTTTGCGCATTAAGAAATACTTCGAACGTTAACCTATTGCATTGTGACGATTTTTTTTTCGATACTAGCGGGCGGCACAAATAAAATTCTAAAAAAGACACTTGTCGTTGAAGAAACATGCACACATACGAACACACATGTCTGCATATATATTAAAAATGTGTGTATGCACACACATATGGCTCGTATGTAAATATGGGCACATACGAAGTTCTCTTAAAGGCTAATTATAGATGCCTTTTCAAATGTTGGAACGAAACGCACATTAATTTAAATTCTATATGATTTTCGGCAAACACATGCATAGACGTATACATAAGCCATATTCTCTTATTCTGAGTGTTCGGTACATACATATCTACATACATATGTATACATACATAGGTATGTATACAGTGGAAATCATTAATGTTGTTTGCCATTCACGTGCTCAATTGCGGTTGCAATTAGCATTCAATTTGAAGAGCACAGCACCAGTAGTAATACCAACAGTAACAACAGTAAAGTTGTTATTTAGAAATATGTGCCATGAATATGTATAGTTATAAAACAACAATAGCTGTAATAGACACAGTCATATCCCAAATAGTTAACTACGCATACTGTGCCTGCCCGGAATTTGTAAACCCTTGCATAGAGTAATTATGACTTACAGACAATACAGACCCAAGTCTTAAAGTATCAAAATGTACGGTTGACTTTCTTTTGAATATACTCAAAATGCCATAATGACCGTATCTCATATAACTGATGTAGGGAATGCGAACATTGTGGGTAAATTTTGTAAACTTTAAAACATGTATTCCAACCAGAGTCCACACTATAGTTTAATGTTTTTTTAAGTGCTTAATTAAATGTTATTTAAAGTAGATTGCGATTAATCGATCTAATAGAATATCAGAAGATTTGGGGCGTATGTCAGATATTTACATGCATGCTATATTTATACCCGTACTCAAAAGAGTTAAGGGGTATACTGTATTTGTGCTAAAAGTGAAGGAAATTTTTCCGACCCCATAAAGTATATATATTCTTGATCAGCATCACTTGCGAGTCGATAGAGCCATGTCCGTCTGTCCGTCCGTCTGTCCGTCTGTCTGTCTGTCCGTCCCGATGAGCGCCTGGATCTCAGAGACTATAAAAGCTAGAGCAACGAAATTTTGTTTCCAGACTAATGTGATATCACACTGTTACAAGTGTATTTCAAAATTTCGCCCCGCCCCCTTCCGCCCCTACAAAGGACGAAAATCTGTGGCTTCCACAATTTTGAAGATACGATAAAACTGAAAACGCAGTATCGTAAAGAATGACCATATCTATCAGACTGCCGAATCTGAGTCAGATCAGATTTTTATTATAGCCAGAATGAAGATACTAATTTTCAGTTGCTTCCCCCACCTCCTCTGGCGCTGCTGACGCTACTCATTTTCTTTCTCTCTCGCACACACTGCCCTGTGCAATGCGCGAGCAACCCCTAGCGGAGGAGATGTAGAATCTAAATGGTAGATGTAGAATATTTGTTCTAGATGTATTATCTACATTTTACATGTAGATGTAGTTAACAAATGTAGCAAAAAATGTAAAATGTAAAATTAAAAATTGATTAGTTTCAAATAAGCTCACAAATTTATATACTGACTGAGTACGGGTATAAAAGTAGAGTCGCGACTAGAAGCGACTCACGTTCCTTCTCGTTTTGTATAGCATTTGTGTTTATACATACATACATTTTTATTATGCGAATCATCACTTTGATTGTAGGCGGTGTGTAAATGCGATTGCGTAGAGCGTAACCCATCTTGCTGGTTTATTTGTGAGCTTAAGAACTCTTGTTTCTCAATTTGCTGTTGTTCCCACTGTTTTTGTTTGAATTGATTTTGGGCAGTAAGCTGTTGAGCCAGAATTTGCTGCTGCTGAATCTGGTTTGTCAGTTCGTTCTGTTTCTGAATTAGCTTCAGCTCTTGCTCCTTGAGCTGGGTAATTTTTTCTTGGGTTTTTATATTGATATCTATATCAGATATAATGTCCTGAATTTGGTTGTTAAAGTTTTTCTGCAGAGAATAAAAAAAGTATTTGTAAAATTAAATGGTTTAAATGTCGCACCCTTGCACAACATTAAAACGCTCTAAAACAGCTTTAAAGCAGTAGTATAGTAAGCCGTTTTTTTACATCAGTTGTGAGTTGGTCTTGAATCTAATTATACCATTTAAACTTTGTTATCTCATACAACTATTTGCATATTGCAAACACGCTTTATTGTTGGTATATATGTATGTATTAACGAACCAAAATTAACCAAGCGCTTACCTGATCATTTAATAATCTCACATCCGCAACTTCGTTAGCTTTTGTGCCGATATATCAGATGACTCGTTTGATTGTTCCTTTAATTCTGTGCCCTAGCGCAAAAATTAAAAAAAAAACACATAAAGGAACACAACAATTTTAATAAAGTTTGCATTTGTATCAACTTGATACAGACTAGACTAGTTAGTTACCTTTTCATTTGTAGAAGCTTCAACCAAAACATTTTGGCTCTCGATGACTTCGGACGGTACTTCAGATTTTTCTTTCAAGTCGATAGCCTTTTCGACGGTATCCTGTTAGAAAAGTTTTAAAAATTTAACAATCGAATTAAACAGGAGATTGTTAGTCACTGGCAAATTACTGTTACTGTTACTGGTTAATATTTTATTTTATTAGTTGGCACAGAAATTTAAAATAACTAATGTGTTCTACATTAGATTTAGCAATCTACTTTAAATGGTTAAGTTTCATTAACTAACTGTTTTTGTTGTTATGCGGAGAGCTCATATGTATGTACATATGTACATGTATTGAGATTTAATGATATCTGATGAAAAATTTGTAATACCGAATGCTTTTTTTCTTTTCTCTCAGCATTAAATAGCTCTAAATTGAAATATACTATGGTTTACTGCTATGCTCGTACTTCCATCCACTCTTGGTATGCATTTTTAATTTATAGATCTATCAGATAGATCAGATAGCTTTGCTGCAATCGAAAAGCTTGGAAGCGCTTAATCAGATAGTTTGAATATAAAGCGTTATAAAATACTTCTTCTGTCACAGATTCTGTCTCATCTTCTGACTCCGTTTCTTCCGCATATTTAGTTTCTTCCACTTCCTTTTCTTGTGATTTGGCATTCACTTGAGGTTCTGTTTCCAATTCCGATTCGATGGCATTATTGGATGTTTCGTCTGTAGGAACATCTTGATGATTTGCCAAACTGCTTGCATCTACTTCAGTAGTAGTTAAATTTTCAACCTTAGTCTCCACCACTGCTATAGCCGCTGTTTCTGTTGCCGCTGTTTCCGTTGCCGCTGTTTCCGTTGCCGATGTTTCCGTTTCCGAGGTTTCCGAAGTTGGAGTTTCCGTATCCGTTACCACAATCGAATCTAGTATAGCAACAGTAGTTGTGCGTACTTCGTCCGAGGACTTAGCGTCTTTATCAGATTCTTTCTCAATGACGACTGAGCTTAAATCGACATTGCTTTCATCAATTGAACTATTAACACTTTGACTGGGTTCTACAGATGTTTCGAGTCGTTCGGCGTTCACTTCGGGAGCCGTATCCGTCACTACAACTTCAGTCTGCGGCTGTTGTCGTAAAAAAATTAGAATAATACAATGTTTCCGCAAATTTGTAGAAGAGATGGCAAGAGATCTGAAGACTCTGCTAAACTAAGTAGTGGTAGTAGATCTAAGAATTTTAATGAATGCATGGATGTATGTGTATGTATGTCACAATTATGGTTATATTATGCCTTTGTCGCTTGTTTGTTGCAATAACTGATTGCATTATTGATACAAACTTTCCAAAAGCCCTTCAAACTCCATTCTATATACAGAAACACAAAAATTACACCAAAATTACGTACCACAACTTCAGAATTTGAATCCATTTCTTGTTTTTAATTCCGTATTTAATGAGGTATCTAAAAGTAATGGAAACAATAATTAGAAGGAACGGGCAGCACACACAACCTTTTGCTGTTTGTCATAATAAAAAACGCCGATCGACATGCAACAGGTGCTAAAATGTATTTCTACTTTTATCTTGAGCTCATAACATGTACACATATTCACATATGTAAGTATGTACATGCATCTGTATCCCACGTGAGTTTTTCCGATTAGAATAAAACAAAACTTGATTTGATGTTCACTTTAACTTGCACGTTACACAATTAACAATTATTCACATCGTATAAGCATATACATATGTATGAATCCACAGCTTTACATACATATGTACATATGTACTCATGCATGTACATTTATTAATACAAATTTATATATAAATCCATTTGAAATGTATCTACTTTATGTGTTTCAGGATAATTGACTTGATATTTAATTGTATACTTTTTAAATACCAGATATTCCAGCGGAGCAAATAATTTGAATTTTGTACAAGGCAGTACAATCGAACTATTGTAAGATGATAATAAAATAAATGCCGTCCTGACTAAAATAATGACCTCGAATGAGCGAGAATATACATACACCGTTCGATTTCAAGAATATGAGTGCACATCAAAGATAGCTTCCACACTGTCCACATTTTGTCTATTTGGTATATAATCAACGTTCTCACAAAGAACTTTTCACAAAATTTAAATTTAAAACTCACATATACACACATAACAATACATACATTCGCGTAGCGTAGTTCAACCAGAGAATTTCGTGCTGCAAAGCGAGCAGTCGATGCACAGTGGGTCCGATATATAAAAGAAAACGTTGCAATATACTCGCCCCAGAGCATAAGCGATCTGGTAACCAAAAATTCAGATGCGTCGGAAAATTGAACAAGGCCTTGCCAAAAATACGATTATCCTAAAATCGAAAGAATCGCCCATCAAAATTTTGTTTGTATGTGATAATAATAGGTAGTTCCAATGCGCTGACGCCAGCTTTGTTTTTTTTGTTTACAGATTGGAAAGCTGTATTATATAATTACTATTTTTTTGTGCATTTTCATTTATTTAATTGTGCTAAATAGAGTTTACGTTCTAAACACTTTCCAGAGGTACGACCCGCTGTTTATACTACTACCGTCGCTTTTTATGAGACTTATTTATTTTTCGACGTTTTAAAATCATTTCATATAATGCGTCCAAACCTTCCTGAGACCTTCGCAGTTATAGCACACGTCGGTTGTATATACCAGCCTTTCATGTGTAAGGCATTTGAAGCTTCAGTATTGTTATGCTTTATTGTAGTATGCCAGTTTTGTTTTGTTTCGTGCTGTATTTTCTTTGTCTTTTTCAGCCGATTCAGTGTGAGAAGGCATATATGAAAATGAGGACAACGCGCCACTACCCATTGAAGAATTGCTTTCGCAAGTTTGATCGAGGGGCGTTTTGGGAGCTATTGGAGAGTAGAGCTGGCTTGGTAGATGCGAATCCACTGCTTTCTCTGTGTATCTTTGGTTTGAAGAGCTATAACCAATTAGGTTGCCGGTTGAAGAAGAGCTTGAACTTATCGTTGGCATGTTTGGCACTGGATTATGAAGTTCGTTGAGTCCCAAAAGCTTTTCCAACTCTTTAGCACCGCATGCGTTGGGAAGATCTTGTTTATTTGCTAGTATCAGTACAGGAACGCCCTGTTTAACATACAAAAAAAAAAGATCACAATTTATAAACGTTGGTATGCAATAAATAATTAATAATTAAACCTTGTTCAAGATTATTTCGTTGGTTTTTTAAATATTATGGCTTATGTTCTACACAAAATATAACTTTAGTTTTCACCTGATTATCTGGACATTTGGCTGTACGCATTAATTCCATTTTTGCCTCTTCCATGCGTTCTGTATCGACGGAATCAATAACAAACAAAATGCCATCCGTGCATCTGAAAGTAATAAACATCGAAATTAAACCTCCTTTCATTTTTATATACGCATGATTCAATCAATCAATCATACCGTGTGTAACTTCGCCACAATGGCCTCAGTTTTTCTTGTCCTCCAACATCCCAAACTAGAAAATGAATTCCCTTTGCTCTTCCAATCGTACCTTGTACCTTAAAAGTTAACAAGGTCTTAGTTAAAAGACATGCTCTACTTTTATGAATCATTAATAACCTTTTCACAATTAAATCCTATAGTGGGCACTGTATTTAAGTACTGATCAAATTTCAGTCTGTATAGTGCCGTTGTTTTTCCAGCAGAGTCTAAGCCTAACATGACAACATGCAACGTTCCCTGAAATGTAAATAATGTAGCCGTGTTAAATGATAACATTAATATATTTCAAAAAAACTACCTGTGAGGGCAATGCATCTAACAAGTTTCCATTCTTTACCAACGGCTTGACCATTGTAGCGCCCATCTTATAAACAAATACTTTTCTTTACATTACTTTTGCTTAATTTTTCGTGTTACAGTTCGATAACGCAAATCGATACATTCTTTCTATTGATTTATCAAACGTTTGAGGTACTCCTCCAACTGCTTTTTGTTCATTCTATGGTAAAACACTCCCCGCCATTTGTATATGACACCAACACCACTTTAAAACCCAGACGCGCTAAGTTTTCCGTCAAACAAATCAAGGATGATATTCGTATGGAAACGATAAAATGCATGCCTGTATTTTGTTCGACCGAAAATTTTTCAGCAGACGGATGTATGTACTCATTTGAATCATTTAAAAGGAAATAAAAATCAGGTTGATTGCATATCTGCCCTGCAGGATTGGATTTATGCAATATGGCAGTGTGCATTATCGTCCTCCAGCTTCACAGCGCCCACAAATAAGACAGTTCTGCTTGCTTTAATACATTTGTAAGCAAACACAAAACAGTCTAACCGTAGAGCATGCAGTTTGACCACTTTGGTCACAATTTTGACTTCAATTTTGAAATTTTTTGTTTACTGTTATAGCCTGTTTACTCTGGGCCGCATCATTGGATTTTCCGTTAAATGGAACATGCGACAATGATGCCCATAAGAGCCGTGTGGATAGAAGAAGACATCGGCCGCATCTTAAATCATGCAACGCATCATTGGCAAGTGCTGTCGTATTCTGACTAGAATTTTTACAAAATACTGAATTTATTCGGGGTATCGACGGGTATCGATAGCAAACAGCTTTCTATCGTTTTTTGTTTTTGTGTTTTTGCAGAAAAATGATGCTGCTTTGGTGTAAAGCCTAGTACTCAGATCCAAAAACTGTTTGCTGGCAAACTCATGTCATATAATTCGCTAGCGGCCATGTGGTGTGACCAGAGGTGTGCACTGCATTCCGTACGGTTACACTGCTCAGACAGATGCTTGGTTTTGTTGAAAGCTAATGAAATTCACTTCTTCGGCTGGCGTCGCCCTTCCCCAGGCATATCCTGGGCTCCCCAATATTTTATTGGCAAGATAGTTTGTCTGACTATCACCAACAGCAGATGGCGACGCCTCCCGTGCCGACCATCGTGAAGACAACATATTTGAAAACCATATTTGATTTATATTTATGAAAATTAATAAAAATATTATATTATAATATCCATATAATTGTCCTTCATATACTGCTGCATTAATTAGTTTATATTTGTCTTCATTATTTTAATATTTCATTTGGTTTTTTGTTCTCATATTGCAATGGTTGCTTCGAGTTTGCTAGCAACTTAAATGCAATTTAAATAACTTTACAGGGGGGTAAGATACCAGCAATTCCAGAAAATACTATCGGATACTTTTCTAGTATATACCGACCCTGTTTTTTCTTGAACTGAGTACTGCCACTAACCATACAGTATATAGATGTGCCAGTTCATACAACGAATGTGTTACAGAAAAATTTGCAGCTCCAGGTCCTATGCTCTCAGGGCCTGCTCTCAGTAGGACCTGAGAGAGGAAGACTATGCTCTCAGTAGGACCTGAGAGAGTAAGAGAGAGCACGGCCATGGTGCAACAATAACTTTTTGCCAGTCGTTTGTCGAACGGCGTCGAAAGAGGTTGTGTAGCGCACGATTTTTTTCTGTATTTTCTGTCTTCTTCTTCCTCGCAAATAAAATTCTTTCTATTACTATAAATATTTTTTAAAATTTTTTTTATTTTCCTTAACATTTTTCTGAATTACGAATTAAATGTCAGTATTTGTTTTTCATTATTTCGATTTATTATTATTTATATTTATTTATTAGCGAAAAAATGTTCTCGCCTGCCAGCGGAGAAGTAAAACACTTTTCTGTCTTCTTCTTCCTCACAAATAAAATTCTTTCCATTACTATAAATATTTTTTTAAAATTTTTTTTTATTTTCCTTAACATTTTTCTGAATTACGAATTAAATGTCAGTATTTGTTTTTCATTATTTCGATTTATTATTATTTATATTTATTTATTAGCGAAAAAATGTTCTCGCCTGCCAGCGGAGAAGTAAAACACTTCTCTGTCTTCTTCTTCCTCACAAATAAAATTCTTTCCATTACTATAAATATTTTTTTAAAATTTTTTTTTATTTTCCTTAACATTTTTCTGAATTACGAATTAAATGTCAGTATTTGTTTTTCATTATTTCGATTTATTATTATTTATATTTATTTATTAGCGAAAAAATGTTCTCGCCTGCCAGCGGAGAAGTAAAACACTTGCTATCTCTTTCTAGCGCGTGTTTGCCTCTGAGTGGCGAAATATTAGGGTTGAAAATATTTATGGTCCATTTTCAGCTCTTTTCCTCTCCAGGTCCTATGGTCTTTGG
Source organism: Drosophila subsilvestris (assembly GCA_035043285.1). Taxonomy (NCBI): domain Eukaryota; kingdom Metazoa; phylum Arthropoda; class Insecta; order Diptera; family Drosophilidae; genus Drosophila; species Drosophila subsilvestris. The sequence goes on from JAWNNB010001692.1 coordinate 932,385, forward strand.
ATCGGGGACGGGGACCGGGGCAATTCGGCATGCATGTGTGTGTGTACACAGACACGACAAAATTTTGCCAATGTTTACGTTTCGAAAACTCGGTTTTGATTTTTTAGTTTCCTGGTTACGTGTGTGTGTGGGCTCTACAATTTTCGGCCTCTTGAACTGAAATTTGTTTTTTGTCTTGTCCTGAGGGCTGATGTAGCGATCTGAGCTGACCTTCCGCAACATAAATGAGGAATGGGCAGAGTGGGCGTGCGAAATAAATAAATATAAAGCTGATATTTGTTTTATTTACTTGAAATTGCACATTTATTTACATATCCCTATTTTATACATGTTTTGGTTTTTACGATCCATATACATATGTATGTACATTTAAAAATGTTTTTATGAATATATATATGTATTCAGGAAATTGGTGATTTTAGTGATTTTAACTAAAATAATTTTACATACCTACGTATGTATAAATATATATATGATCTATGAATATATACCTACAAACATACCCTGCAGTACGGGTCATCGATGTGTAAGCGACGACACATCGATGACAACGTCATTCAGCTCGATGAAATAAGCGTATAAATATCTCGCCACTCAGAGACAAACACGCGCTAGAAAGAGATAGCAAGTGTTTTACTTCTCCGCTGGCAGGCGAGAACATTTTTTCGCTAATAAATAAATATAAATAATAATAAATCGAAATAATGAAAAACAAATACTGACATTTAATTCATAATTCAGAAAAATGTTAAGGAAAATAAAAAAATATTTATAGTAATGGAAAGAATTTTATTTGTGAGGAAGAAGAAGACAGAAAAGTGTTTTACTTCTCCGCTGGCAGGCGAGAACATTTTTTCGCTAATAAATAAATATAAATAATAATAAATCGAAATAATGAAAAACAAATACTGACATTTAATTCGTTATTCAGAAAAATGTTAAGGAAAATAAAAAAATATTTATAGTAATGGAAAGAATTTTATTTGTGAGGAAGAAGAAGACAGAAAATACAGAAAAAAATCGTGCGCTACACAACCTCTTTCGACGCCGTTCGACAAACGACTGGCAAAAAGTTATTGTTGCACCATGGCCGTGCTCTCTCTTACTCTCTCAGGTCCTACTGAGAGCATAGTCTTCCTCTCTCAGGTCCTACTGAGAGCAGGCCCTGAGAGCATAGGACCTGGAGCTGCAAATTTTTCTGTAACACATTCGTTGTATGAACTGGCACATCTATATACTGTATGGTTAGTGGTACTGCCTTCCGTACAGAGCCTAGAAAACAGTTTTCGACCAAAAAAATTCTTATCGGTTTCATACGAATATCAACCCTGATTCTGTTCGCGAGGTGTTTTTTCGGAACTGAGTACTAGGTTTAAAGCATTTGTCAGCCAGCCTTCTCTTCTTTTTTCTTATATTTTTATTATTGTGTTTCTGCCAGCAAACTAATGAACTAATAAAGGCCCCATAAAGTAGTAGTAGTGTGTCCTTTTTTAAATTTGTATTAAAGACATTAAAGATAAAGATAAATTATTAAATTATTTTTCGAACGGATCTGTTGGCGTGGCTTGAATGCCGTTCGCCCTATTAGTATTCTTACTTTACTTAATATTATTTTTGATATTTTCGCCTACTCTAATACCGCTCTCTCAATATATCCTCTCTGTAAAGCATTTACATTAACGAAATGGGCCAGTTCGTACCAGTCCGTTCCGTTGGCCAGGGCAATCAAGCCCTGGACTGTTAGAGATGGACTTCCGCAATATTTTACCCTAATCTCCTTTAGGATACGAAATGTTGCCAGAAAGTGCATTGTATCCTCCGGTGCGTGCATATTTCACAGCGTGCACTCTGCTGCAGCGAGACTTCTATATGGGTCGCGTTAAGTGGTAGCGTTTCCGTGCGTGCTCTGAAGATGCTATCTGTGAAATAGTTTTAGTCTTCAAGATTATGGGCAAGGCTACTGTATAAACTTTATACTATAAAGGCATTGATACGCTTCCACTAGATTGTTGTGCCCACGCTTGTCTGTCCGCTTCGTCTGTGGCTCTGATGTGGCTCTCCATAAAGTATATAGTATATTCTTGATCAGCATCAATAGTCGAGTCGAAATAGCCATGTCTGTCTGTCCGTCTGTCCGTCTCGATAAGCGCATAGTTCTCAGAGACTATAAAAGTTAGGTTAGGTTAGGCTAGGTTTATAGGGCTGCTCGACCGAGGTCGAGGTCACTCGGAGGCAAGTCTGCCCATTGTGATGCCCACACTCGTCACGGCATATTGTCCGGTGCCTAGGGAGGTTTCGCTAACCATCCCGAGGCCTCAACAAAGAGCACCAGTTTCTATAGAGGCATGTTTGCCAGGCTGTCCAGGTCTACATAGAAGGCGCAGCCGGGTATGGTATTGTATTCGGCGACGCATCCCCGCGCTCAATCCGCGAGGTTTCGAGGGTGCCACCGAGTTCGATTTGGACTTTCGAAGTTAGGACATTAATGACACCTTTTTTGAGCCGAATTCGTAGTAAGGTACTTAATATTTAATAAATAAATGAAATAATACTGTTTATTTTTTAAATTAAGCTCATTGTAGAAAAACTTCCTTTATCTCAAACCTTCGCGTACTTTTTGTGCAAATTGCGAAAAACATATGCCGTGAGTTGTAATTCTACAATTTGTTGTAGTTCGCTTTAAAAATGTCAAACAGAATTAACAAACCACTTCTGCACATTACTGCCATTGCATTTATGTTAAAATACCCCTGTTCGACAAAACGCAGGCCCATGCCATGTGGCACACCTGTATATCTTCAGCTGACAGCACGGGAGCTGGGATCTGCTGTGGAAAACAAAAGTTGTTTTTTTTCCTAACCCTGGTATCAAGTTTCAACCGAATTTTAGCAAAAGTCCAAACAAATTTGTATAGTTTAACTATACATAATGACGTGCACTGACCTTTGTATATTTTTATGTGTAATAAAATAGAAAAATATAGGAGAATTGGATACGTCTAACTGCTTAGGTATTCATATGAAATTAATAGTAAATTTCTCCGACAATGACAACAATTCCGACACAAAAAGCACACACGCACCTTAGAGAACAATTTAGTTAAATATTGTATGTAACTATACATGTAAAATACTTAAAACGGCAGTTAATGAAGGAACTGTTCTTTCTGCTGCTCATTTGAATCCATTTTTTTAAAACGCCAGCTTCCCAGACCGTCAAACTCCAAAATGTGTGTGTGATATCTCCTAGTTTGTAAAAAAATAAAATAAAAATCGAGATAAAAAAATGCACTTCCATTTCTAACCATAGAGTCGGTCTGTGTGTTATTGTCAGAAGCGTTATTCCCATGCTTTTCGCGATTTCATATATCGAGCTCTCAACATCTATAGAAACTGCGCTGGTACATTCGTCAAGTAGAGCATAACGCGGCCTATGAAAGCAAATAATTTATAACAGATTTTTCTCACGTAAATTATTCGTACTTGTGATAAAATAGGCGAGCTATCGCCATGCGTTGTTTTTCTCCTCCAGATAGAATGTCCTTCCAATCGCGCACAACATCAAAACTATCACTAAAAGTAGAATACAAAAATATTAATTGAAGTAGTACAATCTTCAAGAATTAATTAAGGAGTATTTACCGTTGCGCAATGTGCTCTAAGCTAACCATTTTTAAAATGTCTTTTAGCTCATTTTCTGTTATGTTCTTGCGTTTCATATCATCTCGGGTATCGGGGTATATTATTTGGTCACATAAGCTGCCAATGGACATATACGGGCGTTGCGGAATATAGAACATGCAGGGTTTATCTTCCACAGGCCGTGGAATATGCAATTCTCCAGCATAGATGGGCCAAAGTCCACTTAATATACGGAATAGGCTGGACTTTCCACATCCATTTGGACCCGTTATTAGCAAATGCACGCCGGGCTCGATGCAAAGCGTTAGACTTGGTACAACTATATCACAGTTGGGAGTTACTACTGGAACTTGATGGAGAGTGATGGACATATTTCCGGGATCATCCGTATATATAATGCGGCCTTTAGCAACAGGTTTACCGTCTCGGAATTCAATGATACCATTCATCTCATCGTTTTCAACCACCGTTGCCTTACAATATACTCCCTGAGCGGTCTCCTCAAACACATCCATCATGCCAGCTACACGGTAAGTGTAACCAGCAAGAGCAACAATCTCCTTGTAGGAAGACATCAATCTTTCAATTGCGTCCGCTGCAGAAATTAGTAAATTTCTGGCTGTTGTCAAATACTGAGTGCGTTCGCTAACATTGGACTCAGTGGTAGAATAATCACCAATACTTGATGAATCGCCGGTGCTGCCTGTCAGAATAGGTAAGGATACCATAATCATTCCAGTACCAGACCAAACGTATTTCATAAAGAATTGTTCAAGCATTATAAACCAAAGTTTTTGGCTAAAAATGTTATTCATTTGATTGACAAGGCGGTTGTATGCCTGTCTTAGCTGCTGCATCTCCACCTAAAAATGCAATTAAAAGTTGAATTAGTACATTAATTATGTTTTAGAATCATTTGGAAAATTAATATTTACCTTATGGCCTCCATAGAAAGCTATCTCTTCAGCATTTGTTATGATGCGTGAGTGAATATGCCTAAGGTAACCATATCGGTTTGCCTCTTCCGATACCAGCTGTCCAAACTTTGGTGAGACAATCCGCAAGATGTGCGCGGTTAGGGCAATAACACTTACAGACAAAGCCGGCCCTGAATAGTGAGATATAATACGTTATAAGCGCATTAACGCACAAATAATCAATTAACCTGTTAGGATATTAGCTTTCATTTTTCGGGACGATCTCATCAATGCTAACCCAATTAGCATCAAATCGAAACAAGGCTTAGTCAAGCTGCTGTACAAATGAGCCACAGAACTGGCAAACACGGAAATATCTTCAGTAAGTCTATAAAGGAAATATATTTTTAGATATTATCTTGTATATTTAAGCGAACTAAATTTGTATTTTCAGGTTTGTTTTGTAGCTAATGAAAAACAAAGGTACTAATTTTTCATCTAAGGAATTCAGCCATCTGTCAGTGAATAGCCGCACGAATTTACATATGTATGACTGGCCCAGGACTTTACACACGGTTACACTTAGGTAGGTGAAAAACGTGACAGTAATAATGAAAATACACACAGCCAGTACCTTTGTTTTAAATTAGATGACAATGCCTGTATAATTTTATAGACATTTAAGCTCACCTATGATCCGCATTTTCGATACGTCCGTCCAAATTTGATACTCTATAGTAATTTTGATTCTTGAAATATAATCGGTAGGAGTGACGTACCAAACGCGTTCTAAAATAAAAAGTTAAGTAATGTTAAGACTGGAGTTAAACTCTCCATACACAATTTTATTATTTACCGGAAGGCGAGTGCCAGTTTACTTTCTAGAAAACGTATCATTGAATTCACAAATGTAGCGGGGATAGCAATACCAAACCATTTAAGCAGAACGAGGGAAAACTGCTTAACGTCCTTGCGCACTATAAATTTAACAAGTGCGCCCTCTAATGCGGCTACATAAATACTGAGGAACGTGCGGGAAATGAGGCAAAACGTGTATGCTGAGCAAGCCTGTCTCGTAGCACAGAGTATTAGGTATCATAATCTTGACCAGCATTCCCAGTTGCTTCAAAAACTCTTTGTTTAAACCCGGCTCGACCATCTGCTTATTGGTTTTGTTTTTTAATTTCTGGGCCACCAATAATTTTTCTGCTTCCGCAAGCTTCAAGTCTTCATCGGAGCCATCTGTTGCTGATGGAGTTAGTCCCCCTGTGTTGCCTTTTGTTTTTCCCGTTAGAATCTTTCTTGGGGATTTTGATTGCGTATTTCTTACATACGGAATTGTGATTTTAATGGTAAGAGCTACTATAGCACTCGTCACGAGCACACAGCTAAAAGCATGCTTTGTAAGTCCATTCCGTTCACATTTTTCCGCTATACGGTCAACGTATTTAGATAGAACGGTCATATTTACACAATATATAGTATGCCTGGTGCGTCTGTCAAAAATGTATCGAAATAAATGTAAGAAAACAATATTTTTAGAAAATAAGCACAAGTTCAGGAAGCTCGCTTCGGATTCCGAAGTTTCTAGTACCTTCCTATGCCAGGCGTAGCTATAAAAATTTAATTATCTTCAAACAAGCTTTTTCCAGCTAGACTTTTTTTCCAACAGATAATTCCTATGGAAAATACCTTCAGTGTTTAGGTATAAAACATAATTTGAAACAATTTTTTCTATTTTTCCTATGCACAGTCGTTTTTTTTCAGTTTTTTTGTGGCATAAAGTCTATTTTTTTTAAGAAATTTAAAATTTGGTTGATTTTTAATTTCTACAGTGTGTAGAAAATGTGATCTACTTTTCGAAACGAAACGTCAGGCGCTCCCGCACTGGTGAAATGCAAGACTTTTTCGTTTTCAAAACGGCAACAAATACCTCACCGAAATGAAAAGTAAGCGGATTTGTATACAACTAAACAAACCTTAATTGCAAAAGCAAAAAAATAGATGACTTAATGAAGCATTGACATGAATTTGACACCCTTACCACGGTAATTGAGCTTGCGCTCTTTTTATAAATGATTTTTAGTTAAGCCAACATCAAAATTGGATCTGCAAAATTGATTACGGCAAATCGATGTCTTTGTTAAATATAACAGAGGCATTTTGTATGAGCTAGCATTAACGTGTGGGTATAACAGCAGTAAATTTCGCGCTTAACAGTACAAAGAGTAAACGAATTCATAAAAGTGGATTCCAGAGCGCCTCGAAATGAAAAGTAATAGTTTTTGCTGAAAAGTAAAACGCAAAGTGAATGTGAAAACCGGAGCCTGCCTGAATATGTAACTTTAACATGTGGAGCTATGAACATTATGTACGACGTGTTTTTTATGAAATTGGCTGGTAAAATTTTACAACTTTGATTGCTTGTTTTGCCGAAAATATTGTGTAAACTGTATGGAAACGAGTATCTAGGTATGTCAAACCATAGTTTACCAATATTTGTGTTGATGTTATGTGTTTCTGTCCAATTGTGACGTGGTTTGTCTAAGTGCAGTTTTAGAATGACCTTAACAAATTTAGTTGTTTTTCGTGGATCATTACTTTTATATGGCAAAGAGTTGCCAACCAAAGTATGCAGATTACTGCGAAACTAATGCTTTTACTCCAAATCCACACGTTTTCGAAAAAATCGAATTTTTCTAGTACAATATGTGTATGCATTTAATGCATCTAAATGCATTTAGAGGGCCAGGTTGTGGACAGGAGCCTAGTTGTGACCGGTTGTGGACACCCTGGTTTTGTTGTAATAATTGCGTGTACTTGGTTTACAATCTGCCTAATATCGTTGTTTATGGTAATGTAGTACAAATACATTACATTCAGTCCACTGTCCCTCTTCATCGAGCTGCCTATCACTTTTGAAAGATATTGGTCCAAAGAAGCCTTCGATTCGTGTTAGAATGCCGATGGAAAGCTCCGTGCTCACGCGCATTCTATTGAATGCATTGTTTCTTTGAAGAAAAAAGCATCTAACAAAAATGCTAAGCTACAAAATGTGCAGGCATTTGTTTCTCCCAAAAAAAAGCGTGGACGAAAAGCACGTTATCTGTGATTTTTCAAAATATATTTTTAGGGGTATCCACAACAGGGCCCATATTTCTTTCTCGAAAAAAGATCACTTCACTAAATTGTTAAACAAATATTAGCCGGTTCGGTTCCGGTTCCTATGCAAATCGTTTTGAAAAGTTTACAACGCACAAAATAACTCGGCTTACAGAAAATGGTACCCATGGTACAAGTAACATTGTTGTCATACATATGTACTTATGTATATAAAAGTCAAGTGCACATATTATAAATCTGAGTATCTTACAGCTTGATTATTGACTATGGGTATGGTTTTTATATGTAAGAATATCGACAATAGCGTTCCAATCGTTCCACTTTTTCCGATCAGTAAAATTGTCGAAAAGTGGGATTTGGTAAGAGGTACAAGTCAGAGTCCGGCACGTTTGTATGATAATCCGAACTTCATACGAACTTATAAGAAAAAACTGATTTTCAGAGTAACATTTAATAGTAAAAGTCAAGGACCGTCGCTGTCATTCGTATCCGTCGCGGTTTGAAGCAGAACTAGTCTATGCCATTTCGAATTTCTTGCTTGAGGCCACGTTAAGAAATACGTTTGCTTCGCTTCAACATTTGATAACAGCCACTATAAATTAACCATCGCGGATATCTTAAAAATGTACTTATAATTTGGCCGGCGGAAGACTTTTTAAAATTAATCTGCTGAGCGGTTTAATTTGTTCGTAAGAACGAAGTCTCGTAATTTATATGAACATACATGCACAATACAAAGCAGATGTTAAGATTTTAAGCAGACTATTTAAATTTGACTGCACAGGTCGTAGTAATAAAAACGGATCGCAATTTTCGTACATTGTTTATGTACTTACATATGTACATATATTTACTAAAAGACTGAATATATGTATTTAATAAGGTTAAGGAGGCAAGACTTTTCGACATTATAAAGCTTTTAGAGGCCAATAGGTTTGGTTGCCTATTCGATAACGTATCTAACACAACGCGCCACACCACACAATTATGGATGGTGGATGGTAGCAATCGTAAATCCAGATTAGCTGACGGAAGTTGATAGATTACCAATTGCAAGAGGACTTTGAATCTTGTGTAATCTGCTTAGACTCTTTCCATTTCTAATTAATACCCGATATGAACTTTGGAATAATAGGCTTGAGACATGCCTACATGTGCATATGTCACATACATTTTTCTGCGTTTTCAGCAACTAACTAGTCATACTAGTACATACATATGTATGTAGTACATAGCTCACGTTCTAAGGTCTATGGTTGATGTTCAAATTACTAAGTCCATATGTAAGTCAGTACAGTGTAGTTCACAAAATAAAGCTGCACTTTTCTGGCGCCCGATCAGCTGTCTTGTTCAATTAAATCATAAGTATATCTACATATTTAAGTGAATGTGTATGCATGTTTGTACGCACGTTGTGACATTAACTTTTTTTTAAAAGCTTACGAACTTCACACTTTTGTACGTACTTACATATGTACATGCATATATACATAGACAGATAAATACGTACGTACAAACAAAACAAGGTAAATTATTGCGGAAAATAAAACAGAATTATAGAACAGCTTTCATAATAAGTACTGAAAATGCATATTAATGTAACAATTTAATGTACACGTACATGCATACAAGAACTCGAAAATTTAAGAAACTCGGTTAGAGCTTAACGAAGCAGTTTTGTTTTCAATTTAGGTGATTAAATGCACATACATATATATATGCATGTAAAATAATATTATTAAGTCCTGGCTGGCATTTGTTGTGTATCTATGTACACGGGTATGTATGTATATATGTACATATGTATGCATGTAAGAGGCATACCATGGATGCAGAACAAGCCCAATAAAACACTACCGAACAACAACACATTTGCTTAAGGCGTAATCGTATATTATCTTCCTCACAAATGATTCACACTTTACCAACGACAGCGGGGGCGGGCACGGCGGAAAATATCAGTTTGACAAACTTTTTTTGTTTATAATATTTTATATCTACAAGAAAATATGAACAATAGTATAAAAAAGAACAAATCCCGTCTGTTAATACAATGTGATAGCCATGGCATGCATGCGGAACACGACCGAACAACACAAAAGCTTAAAGCTTAATGTACATACATATGCGCATTGGTATATGTGCATAGATACATACAGACGTATACGTATACCTTGCTGGGTATTATGGTTTTGAGCATATGTTTGCCATTTATAATATTCTACACACAAAAGGGTGGAAAGAAGGGTATATACAAAAGTATAAGAAACTAACTATTTTGTGTATGAACTTCCACAACAAACAAATTATCTGAAGAGTAAAATAATCGGAGGATTTCTCATGGATGAAATACTATGGAACATGGTCATGTGTACGTACATAATCATATAATAGGATAGGGGTTATGATAGTCGAAATACGTATCGTTAGAACATTAACTATATATGTATGTACATAGTTTTTAAATACCTACATGTGCAAAATATACTCGTATATGTGAATATGCAAACAATTTCTGTTATAATTGTATCGCCAATTAAAATTAGATTTTTTTCATTATTACCGGTTCTGACCTAAGCCTAGCCAGCCAGCTCGAAGAGCTTCAGTCTAAGTAACTGTACGATTTCCATGCGAAATTTAAAATTCTTACTTGTTACCTAAGCATTTTAGTCGCAAGTATAAATAATAAAATCTACCAGTTTAGACATTCCCGAGATGTCGAACACACAAGCAGCGTTTGAAGATTTTCTAGAACGGGATTCAAATGAAGAAGACTCAGATTCCGAGGTATGTGGATGCATGTTATTTTTTATTGTAAGTTTAAAGCTGAATTGATTAACATTTTCCAGGAATATTATGATGCGTGCTCTGATCAATTCGATATAAAAAGCAATGAAACTGATTTTAAGACATCTTTACAGCACGCAGAATTGGCGTTGCAGTATTTTTTTAATAACCAATTCGACGAAGCACGAAATATTTTGCAACCATTTGCCGATACAAGCTTTTATCACTCTTTGGGATATGCAGTATTTTCTTTCCTTGAGGCTGTGCTAACTTTCGAAAATGTCGAAGGTGCGTCGGCGAAAATAAAAAAGTGTATAGACCTTTGCCAATTATTCAGGAAAAAGAACACTATAACGGAATCGATCACCAGCACTTTTAAGAAGGTAACTATCCAGTGGAGAACCCAATGTTTCATTTCATAAGTCTTTCTCAGAAAAACTATTCCCAGCTGACAGACCAGGAATGCCATGCTGAGCTGTGTTTAGCAGAGGCTTTATTAATGAACGCTCTCTTAACATTCATTGAGGATGATAATCTTAGTGGACTGATTCGCGGTAGCCTCAAAGTACGGCAATGCTATAGTGGTTTTAGGTGAGAGTGACTTTTATTGCGATTACTATTTGTATTAACGGTATGTATCTACAAATGCGCAACAGGGCATGTGAGCAAATAATGAAGTCTCGTGTATGGATCTTGGACGCGGACGAGGACGAGGACTCCACGACGTTTAGGGCCCATTTTGACAGTGGAGTGTATATGGGAATTGGAACGTTCAACCTTATGACATCTATATTACCAGGACGTATACTAAACATACTTAAATTCATTGGATTTTCGGCCAGCAAGGTACGTTTTTTGGTCAACCTCCCAGCTAAAGCATGCTGTTTTTTTTTTCAGAGTGCGGGCCTAGATTATCTAAAGAAAGGAAACCGGGAAAAAGGATTGCGCCAGGTTCTTTGCGGATTGTCTTTGCTTGGGTATCATCTTATGGTAATGGCTATGCTAAGCGATCGTCATTCTGACTCCGATATACAGTTGTGCGATGAAATACTAACAGCTCAGCTTTCCAAATATCCAAAGGGAGGATGGATACTTTTTCTAAAGGGACGACTTGAGCTAATCAAAGGAAATTTATTTGCAGCAGAGTCATGGTATTTAAAATCAGTTCATTCCCAAATCACCTGGCCGCAACTTCATCACTTAAGTTTTTGGGAGCTTTTTTGGTTAAATAGTCTAATGGGGAATTGGGCAGAGGCAGAACTATATGCAACATATTTGCTGAAAAATAGTAGTTGGTCAAGAACCATTTACACATATCATTTAGCCGCGGTGAAATTGGTATGCACTCAACAGAGAAGGACCGCTGCTGTTACTGGAAGCGACCCTGAAATAGAGGTTCTAATGCTTGAAGTTCCCGCGTTTAGGCAAAGGATATCTGGGAAATCGCTACCAATGGAGAAGTTTATGATCAAGCGAGCCATTCGTTTTGGCGCCCAAAACGGCAATCTCATGCTCCCGCTTATCGAGCTAATGTATCAGTGGAACATATTTAAATTGTTTAAAGCGAACTCACTTATCGCGGAAGGTATTCTACAGACAATTAATAAGGAGCTAGCCCTGCTCAAGGATTCAAATGAAACTTCACAATTATACTACGCAGACAATCGAGCCCTTTGTCTCTTGCTTCGTGGGGCGTACTATAGGCAAATGGAGCAACCAAATCTAGCTCTTCAGTAAGCGTGACTCGAGCAGAACAAAATATCGAATTCTAATAACATACTTTTTCAGGGACTTGCAAGATTGCTTAACACAAAGTGGAATAAGGGAGGACCTCTTTTTAATGCCATATGCTTATGTCGAGTCCGCCCTTTGCTACGTACCTTTAAACAAAATGCAAGCCATATCCATGCTACAGGATGCCAAGTATGCGTAACTTGATATACATAACATCATTATTATTACCTAAAATCATTCACAGGAAAAAGTTTTCGCATTACGCGTTAGAGTCCCGGCTGCACCTAAGGATACACATGGCGTTAATGGATTTAAATGATAATACAGAAGGGGAATTGTAAAATCATGATTGTGGATATTCTTTTTTTTTTTTTGTTACTTTTAGGTACATACGCTTTCCGCATAAATCTGTTGTGTATTGTGCAGAATAAAGTAGGAATGAAAGCATGGTATATTTTTGTCATTTTATTGTGGGAATTGGTAATTCCATATACTCGTACATGCGAAATTTGTTCATATACATTATTGAATTATAAGTATACATATTTAATTTGTATTATAATGGAAATTAATTAATGGTAGTCTAACCATATAATTATTTTTGATGTGTTGGTGTAGTGCTTACTGTGCATAGTCTGATTAATACTATAACCTTTTCCTTATTAAGTTCTCAAATTGATCGTACTTAATAGAGCAGTATAAGTTAGTTAAGAATACATTTATGTTTGATCAATTTAACATTCGAAAATGCAAAAGCCTTAACTAATCAGTACTATGTATATTAACGTGTCATTTTAACAGGCTATTAATTACTTATTTTCTTATAAGCATTACATTTGTGTATATTTCTTAGTTTAAATGTTAGTCTTAATTTGAATGAAATCATTTTCTACAACATAGTAAAAATTCATTTTGCTGAGCACTTAGCAAGACCAAGAAAGCAAAAGCCCTTGTTTGTTTTTATGTAGGGGTTAGGTTAGGCCTAAAGTCAATTATACATTATGAATTTCGACAAGACACATATACAAATATGTGTATGTCTCTATACATATATGTATATGCACAGTGCCAATTGCCTAAATTCACGGAAGAGATTTTACTTAGGTTCAATTAAAAATTGTATTTTCTTTTCTTTTTTTTTAATGTCTGTCCCAACATTTGTACATATTTTGAATGTCAGAAGTAAAGAATTGATGATAAAAGGAATAATAAAAATGGACCGTGTGAAACTGAATTTAAGGGATAAATGAGTCTATATGCAGATAAAAGTAGAAAAATACAAATCGTATTCTAATTCAATATCAATGGCTATTGGAGCCCCAAAATGTATAATTTAAGTATATATGTATGTATGTACAACGCAAAAACGACTGTATATATTTTCATATACATTGAGGCTAAACCAAATAAGTACAAAAAGAAAATACGGAAATACAAAATAATATTTATAATGCTTTTGAAAGATCCTGGTTCCTGAATACCTTTATATACATATTTAATATGTACATCAAATGATTGGGGCCGACGAAATGTAGACCAGACCCTCGCTACGTATGTATTGAAATTTGTAAGGTATATTGTTTCGTGAATTACATATGCATACGGGGTACGAAATGCATGGGCTGCTATCCGTGCATGGATAGAAATTGTTTATATAAGTTTTGACTCTAAATGGAGTTTTATGAAATAAATAAGATTGATATATGTATATTAAATACGTATATATGCTATAATGTATTGGATCGTAAATATGTTTATGCTTTACCGACTGACAATAATTTGTATATATATGTTTTGTTTTTGTTTTTGTTTTGCTAGTTGTTTGTTATATGTATATCACAAGTTTGAAGAGAGTAGAAAGTGGTGATTTAACTACTATTGGCATAAACCGACAATTAAAACAGATTGATTCAATTGCTTTTAACCGAAACAAGATGATTATCGTTATGGCATACAAAGCTACGTAGCATGTTCATTCATTCATACGTATAAAGCAAAAATGCTTAGCAATCGATGCCATTTAAAGTTGCACTGCAACTTGGATGGCGAAGAGACGGCACCCCGCTGCTATCGCTTCTATCTGGTATGGAGGCATTTTGCGAATTATTGGGATCTTCAATAGAGCGAAAACGTAGAAATCCTTGCTCGGTCACTAACATGCTGTCCGAGGCACTCGAAGTCGTGCATGAATTGGATGAGGCTGAGGCAACCGACGCTGACGAAGCAGCACTCAATTCGGAACGAAGCTTTCCATTATTTTGTACATGCAGATGTGGATGTTGCAGGTGCGAATTTATATGTGAATGTGGGTGTTGCGAGTGTGGGTGTGGGTCACGATTTTTTGCGATTGCAGCCAGTGCAGCTTGCGATTTGTTATTGCCAATTGAGTTTTGAGTGTTGATTTCGGACGGAGTGGCCAAACCATTCTCGTTGTTAATTAAGTTTGTGCACTCCACATTGCTTCCCGATATCATGTCGTCATCCTCCTCATCTTCTTCTTCGGAATTACGATCGTACGGTAACTGCTGGAGCTGATGCTCCTTAAGAGGAATACCATTTATTGGATCAACTTGAAATGGTGTTAAATCTGTACCAACTTGCAATGATCTACCATTGGAGGAGCGCTTACTTCTCTGATAATAGTGGGCTCGCTCCGATAGAGCTAAGGTCTGTACTCCGTTGGCTGTCATTCGCTGGCCGACTACAGAAGATAATGGAACAGCCATAGCTCGACTCGGCGTAGGTCCTCCCAATGTCATGCCTCCGTTAACAATACTGTTTAAGGTTCCGCTTTTGCGCACACCGTTGAAAAACCCACGCTCATATGAATTATAGCTGGCATAACGCCCGCCCCCACCATTTGATGAGGAGCAAGAGTTTGTCGAGTTGGAACTCCGACGCTCGGTATTCTCAAAGCCATTCCGCTCGAGCGATGCGTTCAGTTTCCTTTCCCGACTTTTAGCTATCTTGAGCCGGTCATGATCGCGCTCCGGCCAGCACTCAATGTTGGGTTGCAGTTGGCCATTATTTACAGATTTTTCTTTAAACACGGGACGTTCAAAGTTGTTGAATTCAAATCTAGAGTTATCCTCCTCAAGTGGTTCCGAGTAACACGTGTCTCTTGGCAATAACATAATTTGCTGTTGTGAAGAGCCCGAGCCAGAGGCAGAGCCAGATCCAGACTTAGAACTAACAACATTTTTGTCCAGTTTTTGGATACTTTCCACCCCTACAACTGATGAGCTCGTACGCAGATCAAAGTTTGGGTTTTCATAATGATCTGTTGTAGCATCAGTCATATAGTCCGTGCTCATGTAAGTGGTCTGTTCATGAACTCGCATGTGATGTTGATGTTGATGCTGATGCGAATGCGGATGCTGTTGTTGCTGCTGATGATAGCTTTGTGCAGCTTGAGATCCGTATTCTGCCATATTTTGGTTAACAGCGCTTCTAACTGATCCGGTATCATACGGCCTCTGGTACATCGGCTCCTGCAGCTGGTACTCGCAGTTGCGCCCACTCGGGGATGCAGCATTGGGTCCTATAGGATTGAGGGCATAGCTGTCGTCGTATATGAGTTTTCCTGTCCGCATGGTATACGTATGGAGATTTGTGTTGGCATTGCAAATGGCCGGATAATCAGTTTCAAACTGCTCCTGGCTGGAGCTCGATGTACAGGGTAAAAAGAAGTTTGTAACATTTGAGTTGTGGACGCCGTTTCCGCCATGCTTTTCCCTAACTGCATTGGTAGTGTTACCGCCGCCAGTTTGGCCATACGCACCCATGGAAACCACGGGCCCAACGATGCGCACGTCCCCATTTAGGCCAGCTGGAGTATTTGGTGAATTTGGATCGACGCTAGTCTTTAGGCCAGTCACCCACGATATTAGGGTTATTATCGCAATCTCTATAAGTCGCAGGGAAAACTGGTATCCCCATTGCAACCAGTCCACCTCGCCTATATTCGCTTGACGCGACGACGAAATGCAAATGGCTCCAAATATCTGTAGAGCAGCCAGAAGCACAAACAGCAGAGCGGTGGCAATCGTGATGTGTATGGCGTAGGATAGGTTCTGATAGCCGTGTATATAGTTCTGGGACTTGCTCCGCAAGATGCGCTTCAATATTCGATATAAGTAGAGATATAGGAACCCCAGACTGAGGCATATGAATATGTAGATGATCTGACAAATGAGCGTTAGGACACGTGGAGGTGGAGGTGGACTTGCCAGACTGGCCGATGATGAGATCGTCGCAGCAGTTTGACTTTGCTGATAATGCACCTGCTGACGTCGAAAATACTGCTGTTGCTGTTGCTGCTGGAAGTACAAGTGATGGTTCTTAAGCGTATACGATTCGACGTAGTGCAGGGTAATGCACAGCACAACGTGAACGCCACAGCCCACGACGACAGTGAGAGGTCTTATTAAAGCCGAGTAACGATTGTTCTTGTGATTCAACGACTTCAGAAAGAGAAATAATATTAGCACAGAAAAGGCAACTGTCAAAAATGTGGAGGGGAGATTCAGCAGAAGCTCTGCAATAAAAATATTAAAGGTCCCATGGATATTGTAGGCGTCGTAGCAAAGAAAAAATATCCGCATTATACAAATCGTTATCAGTATGAGATGAATGCAAACAAAATACGACTGTGCGAAAAGATGTGTTAGCTTATTATAAGTGAGAAGTTTGTAGAGTGAGTACACTGATAATATTGTGAAAAGTACCACCGACAGGTATATATGTATGTTCCAGGCCCAAGTCCAGGTGGTGTGCGCTGATGCCGCTGCCGCAGCAGCAACCTCGTCACGAGCACCGCCGCTTGGTCCCTGACCTTGGCCCTGAATAGTAGAAGCAAATGTGGTTGTCGTCCTGCCTGTCATCTGCCCAGATTGGCCAGCGTTTGTGGTTGCGTATGAGAACGATGTAGCCGCCACATCTCCAATAGCAGCTGCAGCCGCCGGTGTGGTCAGTGCGGACTGGTTCGCGTTATCATAGAAATCTAGCTGGCCTGACAGATTTTTGCTTTGGTTTATGTTTGGACTAGCAGAGGAACCATCCCCTTCGGTGTTGTCTTCGTTTGCCGAAGAGTTTTCGATTAGAACAATTGGAGAGGACGGTGGGTGATGGAAGCTAGTGACCGGTCTCGGGGTTACCTGCTTCAATAGAACTGCTGGAATGTCACTTTTTTTACCATTTGATCCAAGAATGCGTCTTATATTTGGCAGCACCTCTTGCTTCTTATTGGGGCCACTGTAATCCACGCTCTGTGCACCCTGTCTCTTTGAGCCAATCTGTTCGCTTAAATAATCTTCGTTGCTGGAAGGCTGTCGGGCCGGTGTATTAAGGGCTTTTTTACGATCAAGACCGACCGTATCGAACACCGCGTCCTGAGTGCTTGTGGACATAACAGGACTCTTGGTCTCCACACCATTATCATAACTTACATTCGCTATCAAAATGCCGTTAGCCTCATTGCTGTTGCTCCCCAACTCGGGGGGTCGAATGGGAATCCTGTCCTGGCTGGGCATTAGGCTGGGAGGTGGAATGGGTCGTCTATTAATGGCTATGAGGCCCTCATTATTGGAGCCTCGTAATGTTGGCTTGTCCGCAAACGGATTTTGATATTCCGGTGGCAGTGGTGGCGTGAAAAAGGTTCGCGACGGCGGCGAGTATAGTGGAATATCGCCCGGATACATTGGTATTGTCGGCGACTGAGCTCCCATCGTTTTTTTCAATAGGTTAGGTACTGTAAATAGATTTATTTTATCAGTAATTTATCTACTGCACTGGCATGTGCATTGATAAAATACACATATGTATGCTATGTATAACAGGAAAAGGAATAAAACTCACTTGACGGCGGCACTGGTGTGGAATTATACTGCATTGTGTGACGGTGACGATCTCTGTCATGCGAGTGATGACGATTTGGATTGGGGTAAGTGGGATTATTGTTACTTTTCAATATGTCAGCATTGGGCGCTGAGGTGGGCAAGGCATGATCTCTCTCCAAGTCTAGTTCGTAGTTTCTCTGACGACCATTTGTGATCTGTTGCTGATGAACAGACTGATATCTGAGGGGAATACAAAGATTGTGGAAGAAATGTAGATCGGACTCAGAATCAGAAATACTATCCAATGCTATGTTTGTAAACAATCACTACATTTTTATTATGTTTTCAAAATCGGACCAATAACTTATTCAGGTAGCCTCCGGTTTTCACTTACTTTTCCGCTTTACTTTTTCACTATACTTTTTCAGGCGCTCTGGAATCACTACTACTTAATAGTAAGTAAAATTGACTTTGGTTTACCCACGCGTTAGTGCCAGCTAACATAAAAAGGCCTCTGTTATATTTAACAAAGATTTATCAGTACCCAAATCGGGCTGCGCAGCTGTTCGCGCGCCTTCAATATTTTTTGTTGCACAGATACATTTTTTCAGATCAGATCCAATTTGGAGGTTTGTTTAAATTGTTTATAAAAAGGCACAAGCTAAATGGAAGTCAATGCATGAATTAGTCATATATTTTTTTCCTTTTGCAATTAAGATGCGTTATGTTGTATCAAAAGACGTTTACTTTTCGTTTCGGCGAGAAAGATGTTTTCGTTTTGAAAACGGAAGAGTTTTGCGAATGCAGGAGCGGCAAAATTTTTCGTTTTCAAAAGTAAATCTGAAATGTCTTGCGAAAGTGAAAACGGAACCCTGCCTGATTATGTAGGTAACTATGTATAAAAGCTTAAGGGTTTTAAGATGCAGAAGTTTATTTTCTCTTATGCCAGAGAGATATGTAGCTATCTTTCTTCCATTGGTTCTGTCAAAATTTTGGCTGGAGCATTTGGTTATGAAAAGGCCCACCATAACGTACCTAAGTCAAAGTCAATGCTCCATCCTCATTTCGTTCTACTCCAAAAAAACTAATTATTATAGAGACTTACGTAGTAAGCTCAGCCCTTGCTTGCTAGTATATTCCACCGTTTTCGGATATCTCAATATACGAATTGGTTTTTCACCGATAGCAGATTTTAACTGGCTGGCCGATATTTGGTCTTCAGTAAACGACTTAGTGCTCATGTCACGACAAGACATTGTTGAAGGCTTGCTAGACAAATTCCTTGGGTCGCTTGCTTGATCTGTGCTTTGTGCAACGCCTCTATATCCAGCTGATCACGGATTTATTGATCTAGGGAACGTTATTGATCGACAATCAACAACCACAAATATATTAGAGTTTACCTCTTTTATCATTAAAGGCTTTCAACGGATGTTATTTATTCTGGTATTCAGTTAAGCATTAGGCTCTGTATACCACTCCCTTTCAGCACAAAAACTTGACCCTTTAGGGTTTCTGCCCATTCATTTGAGATGGATTTTTAGATATGTACCTTTGTTCTATGTCTCAAAAATTCCTTTTCAAAAACTCTTTCTTTTCATTTGTTAAGTTTATTTTTGGAGTAGACGCCTGACCTGTAAGCATCTAGGCCCCCCTACTATTCACACTCTTTATTAATGACCTGCCTTCAGTATTAAGAAACTATCGAGTACTCATATATGGGGGGATGATAATAAGCTCTGTGTCCAGTATAAGGACATTTCATTTCACTCTCGACTGCAATCCGATCTCAATAGCTTTCAGTCATGGTGTTGTGCAATTTAATCGTTCCAGCCCCGTGTTTCCTCCTTACTAACTAACGGTGGTTCTCTTGATTATTCCCTTGTATATCATGGCCTCGGTAAAAAGTACAAGAGTACCGTACAGAACCTTTCGGTTTGTTGGGCGGGAGGGCTGCGTTTTTGCTTGGAATCCGCGCGTAACAGGCTTAGACTTGGTGACTCATGGGCTACGGCGCAGTCATTGTATATCAACGTCCAAAACGTACATATATATAGAGTAGATAAAGTACACATATACACCCTGCAAACCAACACAGAATCCATTCGCGAGAGACACGCAAAACACTCGCAAACGAGATTGCAACCCAGCAAAAATGTCTTGCAAATACTCTTGCGAGTATAGTAAACGAAACTTTGACTGCCACAAACGGAAAGACACTTGTACATATGTATAACATTTCTATCTTTTTTGAATCGCTGCGAGTGCAATATCATTTGTGAGCGTTTCTTTTCCTGGGCAGTAGAGCGGACTGCTAAATGTGGGACATTCTTGTTAACTAACTTTTCAACTTATGGGATTTAATTACGAAGTTTAAACAAAAATTGATAATTCAAAATTGACAATGGTCGAAAATGACTGACGCCTGTCTGACTGTCTCAAAAAGAATTTTGGTAAATGCTGTACGGAAAAATTACCAAGCACCTCAAAAGTAAGATGAAGATCACCCCAAAGTAATATCGTATTCTGAAACACTTTATACGGGTTATTTCTTATTAAAGATTATGATAAAGCAAAAATAAACTATAAAAACACCGAACAAATTACGAATAAGTGATCTTTCGTGTACTTTCACAATGTGAAATTCACATCAAGCTTATTTAAATTATATGTCAATTGAACTCTGGGTTTTTTTTTACTTTTTGATTTTGCAAATTTCTCTTTAGAGCTAGAGCCTAGATTTTATTTTTCTTCATTAAGCTTTATTGAAAAGCTCTACAGTCAGCATCTTTGTCGCTATTTTTGTGGCAGATTTTGGAATCGAATCGTTCCGCAAAAATGTTGTAGCTAGTTTGTGGTATGTAATTTATATTTTAGTAAAGATTGAGACAAAAATTATTTTGACAACCGAAGAAAAAGCCAAAATCTTTTCATGTAGGAAGACGAACCTGTCTTTTTACATTAAAAATTAATTAGAATATGTCAAAAACATAAAGAGTCGCACTAAAAATGCAACTACCGAAGAGTAATACTCGAAAAACATGCAGGCAGCATGCAAAATAAATTCAGATTTGGCAATTACCGAACGATTATCAACAGTGATGAGGGTTATTTAAGGAGCTAAGCATCCGAAAAAACTCATTCTTAAACAAAAACACCACTTCATTCTCCCCGCAAGGAAGCTCGACTGATCATTGCATGAAATTGTATGAGTAAACGAGAAGGAACGTGAGTCGCTTCTAGTCGCGACTCTACTTTTATACCCGTACTCAATCAGTATATAAATTTATGAGCTTATGATTGAAATTTAAAAAAAAATTTTCAATTTTACATTTTCCTTTTTTTTGCTACATCTATTAACTACATCTACATGTAAAATGTAGATTATACATGTAGAACAGATATTCTACATCCACCATTTAGATTCTTTATCTCCTCCGATAAGGGTTGCTCGCGCATTGCACAGGGCAGAGTGTGTGCGAGCGAGAAAGAGATGAATAGCGTCAACAGCGGCAGAGGAGGTGGGGGAAGCAACTGAAAATTAATTTCTTCATTCTGGCCATAATAATGATCCGATCTGTACCAGATTTAGCAATCTGGTAGATATGGTCATTATTTACGATACTGCGTTTTTAGTTTTATCGTATGTTTAAAATTGTGGATGCCAAAGATTTTCGTCCTTTGTGAAGGCGAAAGGGGGCGGGGCGAAATTTTGAAATACACTTGTAACAGTGTGATATCACATGAGTCTGGAAACAAAATTTGGTTGATCTAGCTCTTAAGGTCTCTGAGATCTAGGCGCTCATCAAGACAGACAGACAGACAGACAGACGGACGGACGGACAGACAGACATGGCTCTTTCGACTCGGCTATTGATACTGATCAAGAATATATATACTTTATGGGGTCGGAAAATTTTCCTTCTCTGCGTTACACACATCCACTTTTACCACAAATACAATATACCCCTTAACTCTTTTTGAGTACGGGTATAAAAAGCGTCTTATAGACCATAACGCCGCCTTCTCGGATGTAGCTCAATCGTGCTTTCTTAAAGTCGGCATTAAAAATAATGGTAATAGTTTCTGTCTTAATTTTTGTTGTAAACAGAGCTTAATGGTACTTTGATGGAAAAATAAAATCTAGGCTCTAACAGTTCTGAGAGATTTTCAAAATCAAAAGGTACACAAAAAACAAGGTGTTCTTAATTAAGTGAGCGGCAGTGTATGTACAGCTATGTTTATGGAATAAATTTTTGTATAGACTGGAATGTAAGAAGTAGAAAACATTGCAAGAAATCCCGTTGCATTTGCATTCCATCTTCTTTTTTGTTAAGACTTTAGACAAATGAGAACTGCTGTTCATGAAAATAGTAGTGCTGGTTGTAAATACTTAACAAAAATTAAGTAGGTATAGCTAATAATATCGTACCTCTGGGTCGTTAAGAGGGGTGTAGCAACAGTGGTTAGGCCTGAAGCATAGTTATTGTCTGGTATGCTGCGTTTCGTTGTAGATGTCGTGCCATAAGCGACCTTTATCAGAATGGCGGCCAAACTACGCTCCAAGTTATCCATTTTTTCCAAGTAACCACTGGCCGCAACTGGAGAGGAACCAGAAATTCCGTGACTTCCAATTCCAGTCGAGTTGATGTTGCCTCCGTGTCCGTGTCCAACTGGCTTTGACCGAGAAATTGTATTGTTCTTGGAAGATTCGTCAGTGGACGTCAGCTTCGATTCCTCCACTAACAGCGAGTGCGATAAGCAAATATGGGAGGCGACCAGTAGCATTAACACCATAAGGAATCGGTGGCGTTGAAGCATAATTAAAGGCAGTAAATCGAAGAGAATGCCGCTCAAAAGTCCTTCGATTCTTTTCCTAAGCACACGATACCGATAGTGGTAGCTATTTATTTTACCACAGGTCTTTAAAGCTGCGGGTGTCTGCGGGATCAGAGTGCTTGATAATACTAATGGGAACCTGCTTGCGGGATGCCTTGAATGCCTTGTGGAGCTCAACATCTTAGGATTTTCCCTTAAATGATTGTAAACCGGGAAAACCGCTTGGCAGTCTGAAAAAATTAAAGCAAATGCCGATTATAAAATGTTTTGAATTCAACTGAAATTAGTGTACTTGCCTCTTTCTGTTTTGACTCGCTTTTTAACTTTAATGCGGTACCCATAGTTCATTGATGACATAACTCTGTCCTTTTGCTTCCGATTGCGATTCTGTTCATCTATTCGTTTTAATTGCAGTCCCAACACATAGATCCAGAGCTCGATGTCTTACCCTTTAGTCGGCTTTCGAGTATATTCACCTGAATATAATAACGAGAAAGAATACATATAAATAACAATATTTCACAATTCAGATAATGGATGGATAATATACGAGTAGGTATATTAATAAAATTTGATTAAATATTAAAAAATTATTTAAACTTTAAAGTTTAAATTGACGCATAGAAAATTAATGGTATGCATTGCATTCAAATGAAACGAGAAGGAACGTGTGAGTCGCTTCTAGTCGCGACTCTACTTTTATACCCGTACTCAGTCAGTATATAAATTTGTGAGCTTATGTTTGAAATTTTAATAGAATTTTTAAATAGTTTACATGTTTTTGCTACATCTGTTAACTACATCTAAAATGTAGATTATACATCTAGAACAAATATTCTACATCTACCATTTAGATTCTACATCTCCTCCGCGAGATGTTTGCACAGGACGAGAGCGATTGAATAGCGTCAGCAGGGCCAGAGGAGGTGGGGGAAGCAACTGAAAATTAATTTCTTCATTGTGGCTATAATAATGTTCTGATCTGTACCAGATTTGGCAATCTGGTAGATTTGGTCATTCTCTACGATACTAGGATTTTAGTTTTATCGTATCTTCAAAATTGTGGATGCCACAGATTTTCGTCCTTTGTGAAGGCGGAATGGGGCGCCTTAAACAAACTTCATTCAGTGTGATAACACAAGAGTCTGGAAAATAAAATTTGGTTGCTCTAGCTTTTATAGTCTCTGAGAACTAGGCGTCAAACAAGACGGACAGACGGACAGACAGACAGACAGACGGACGGACATTGATGCTATTGATGCTGATCAAGAATATATATACTTTATGGGGTCGGAAACGTTTCCCTTCCCTGCGTTACATACATCCACTTTTATCACATATACAATACCTTAACTCTTCGAGTACGGTTATACAAAAACTAGTTAGTAAGGACAGAAACTTAAATGGCACCCCTTGTACGTGAACGCTGCGGCTATGCATGGAGGAGATCATGGGACATATTTGGGCCCATATATCAGCCGCTGGTGTTGGGATTCGGATTTTTCTGATGGGGAACTTGGACAGGGACATGTTATCTATCGATACAAAAAGAATCCTCCTTCAAATATTCTTTAATTATTTTAAAAACTCGGTATAAAAGATGGTATTTGATTTTACCAGGTGAGCAACCATAACATTAAATCGGCAATTGCTCGGAACTGGCCAATTTAGAAGTGCCCTCACTTAATGATTCCGTCGACTCAATAGCCTGACTTTAAATGGCATTAAGAACTTTTGGTTAGAAATGCATCATAGCATTATAAAACGTAAAAAAGGGCTAAAAACTGCATTTACAGAGGGGTGGGGAAAATTACGCCATAGATAAAGGTAAAGTGGTCTAATCGATGCAAAAAGGGCTCTAAACAATAAGAGCAACTTAGAATATATAAACTTTTAGCTTAGAAGTGATATAGAAACAAAGTTGCTTAAGTGGACTGGTTCAAATAAGCTGTGGGATGAAATGAGGCAGAATTTTTGTAATTAATTGTAAAAACTGCTTTAAAAAATGTTGAAAAATAAATGAAGTTGGTTTTGTTTAAATTTAACTATTTGTCCATCAGTATACATTTGATTGTCAGTGCTGCGATGGTTCAGAAGTTATACCACTTTGCAGTTGTTCTGGTCGTCTGGTTCATTTAAGCTGTGAGCCACTGTAACTGAAACCGGCTGGACAGATTTTCATGATACACCCGGCAGTCGATAAACACGGGGATTACGTTCCTGGAAAACCTCGTGTTAAGCGAAAGCGTGTTAAGCGGATATATGGATTCAGTACAAAATAAGGGGTTACATTCCTAGAATTCAAAATGTACAGGCAAAAAAAATTGTGTTTTTTATTTGGTTTTTTTTTATTCATCATGTACGTTTCTGAGCCAGCAGTAAACCAGTACTTAGATTGTTCAGTGGCTTTTAAAGCTTCTTTGTAAAAGTATTTTTTCCAACTCTTTTTTAAACTTAAGTCGTCTTTCCGTTCAAAATTTCTAGAAAAATAACAAAAACGAGAAGGAACGTGAGTCGCTTTTAGTCGCGACTCTACTTTTATACCCGTACTCAGTCAATATATAAATTTGTGAGCTTATAATTAAAATATAAAAAAAATTTTAATTTTTCATTTTACATTTTTTTGCTACATCAGCTAACTACATCTACATCTAAAATGTAGATTATACATGTAGAACAGCTATTCTACATCTTCCATTTAGATTCTACATCTCCTCCGCTAGGGGTTGCTCGCGCATTGCACAGGGCAGAGTGTGTGCGAGCGAGACAGAGAATGAATATCGTCAGCAACGCCAGACGAGGTGGAGGAAGCAACTGAAAATTAATTTCTTCATTCTGGCCATAATAATGCTCCGATCTGTACCAGATTTGATAGATATGGTCATTCTCTACGATACTGCGTAGTTTTATCGTATCTTCAAAATTGTGGATGCCACAGATTTTCGTCCTTTGTGAAGGCGGAAGGGGGCGGGGCGAAATTTTTAAATACACTTGTAGCAGTGTGATATCACATGAGTCTCGAAACAAAATTTGGTTGCTCTAACTCTTATAGTCGATGAGATCTAGGCGCTCATCAAGACGGACAGACGGACGGACGGACAGACGGACGGACAGACAGACATGGCTCTATCGACTCGGCTATTGATACTGATCAAGAATATATATACTTTATGGGGTCGGAAAATTTTCCTTCTCTGCGTTACACACATCCACTTTTACCACAAATACAGTTTACCCCTTAACTCTTTTTGAGTACGGGAATAAAAATTATCAATATTGAAAGTTTAATTTTTTCCCAGTCGGTAAGCCGGAGCTACAAAAGATTCTGGTTCAGACTGCATTTGTCAGCTTTTCAGAACTGGTCAAATACAACCAGACGTAAGAATTTAGTTTGTTTTGTTTTAGTCCCTTATTGACTATTTCTTGTTTACAAACCTAGAGGCGGAAAAAATTGCAATTTAGAGGACAAATGTTCATTTTTGGAAGGGATACAAAAATTTAAGAAATGCTGCAAAAAGTATTCAGAGCTAAAAGATGATAATGTAAAAAAGAAAAAAATCGTGATTTCTTAGGTAGGCCGACTCTTTATCAACCCGATTTCCTATACATTCATGTGCACTTATGTTTCGCTCAAACCAAACAGACCAAGATTGACCAAGTTTAGCTGGGAGAGATATTTTCTTCACTCTGGCTATGTTTAATAATGATCAAATCGCAATCACAGTTTAGGATTTTGGTGGATGGTAAAATTATATTTGCTCCTGCGATTTCGAGTTGTGGGCAGAGAAAAATGTTGAACATACTCCTAAAAAATGCTGTACACACACATAATAGAAATACTAAACACGTAATAGTTCATCCAGACAGGTGGGCATGGTTTTATCGACTTGGCTATTGGCTATTGATTATGATCAATATCACAAGGGAAAAAGGGTCTTGTTGATTAAGAACTGAATGTTGTTTTTAAGGTAATTGGGGACGCTGAATCCAGCTCTGTACTTGGTTTTTTCCCTATCAGATCGAGTTTTCGCGATTTACCGCTATAACCAAATTAAGGTACTTCCCCTACATATAGTGGACTAACTTGAAAACGGTTTACCGTATTCAGCTAAAAAATATATTTAAAACTCGCCAACAATACTGTCTTTAAGTCGTGCCTACCTACATTTGTTGTAAATTTTCTCATCAGATTATCTCTGGATCGTTGCAGTTTTACAAAAACAAACAAAATTTAAAAAAATATATTTTTTCTTGTTTAGAAATTAATAATAAAAAAAAAATAGCCAATGAAATGTATTTTGAATGAGAGGAAATTTATTTCATTCCAATCGGTGCTATAATATACTTATAACTAATCAAACAATTTAATTTTATAAGATTTTCTTAAATTATAATCATCTTTTTTTAATGTAGACAACAATCCATTGTGATTCTGGATCATCACTAGATTACAGGACTGCTGGGTAGTGGACAAAACGTTAGGATAAATCCATTTAGATCGATTTGTTTTGTTCATGCCTTTTACGTTGACTGCGTAATAATAACAACCATTACTGAGACATGTCCTAGAACTTTTTTGAAGTTTTTTACTAATTTGAGGTCGCTGATTTCAAATATGATCTCCATTTTTTTCCTTCAGGTCGCGTTTTTAAGTTACAGGTTTTCAAAGTATTTTTACTTTTTTCAAAAAATTTTTAAATTCATTACTCCTCACAGAGCGATTTTCAAATTTTTCTTAAAGATGTAACTGTTACCTTTGAAAAGCAAGCATACTTTTGAAAATGGCTGAATGAAGAGTAAAGTCATGACATTTTGAACTTTGATTGATGGACAAATTGAGAAAAACGATTAATGCCTGTAACTTAAAAACAGAGAACAATGGTGAACAGATTTGTAATCAGCGACCTTAAATTAGTAAAAAACTTCAAACAGTTTTCCATCAACACACAAAAAGTTCAATTTTGTTCCCTTGTGTGATATATCATGTCTGTATTTATTAATATACATATGTACATATGTACGTTATGGGTTTCAAGACGCTTCCTTTTGTGCCTTACAAATGGGATGATCAACATTACCAAGTTTGCCGGTTCATCTGCAGGTCTCTTGTGAGAAAAATAAATTGTTTGCTCAAAGAAGAGACATGATTTACAGGTAATGGAATCTGTAGACGGTTGCGTTGCTCAATCCCTGAACTAGCTCCTGTGATATGGTGTTTAATCATTCTTCTTCTATCACATCACATAAAAATAAAGAACTCCACTCCATTCTTATATCGCGCAATAATACCAAACATGTTTCGTATCAGACCTAATAGAAGTAAATCCTTTTTAATTGACTATTTCGTGCACTATCCGAATGCACAACGGAATTCGAAGTACAATAAAAGGTGACAAATCAATTGGCACATCCCGTGAGCTTTGTGCACTAGTGCATCGATTAGCCAATAAATGGAGAACGATCCCGATATTTAACCTAAATCGATCTACCCGCAACCTTCTGCCTTTATCTGCATCAATACATTTATTATATTTTGAAAAATTACACAATGTTCCTTTAATTTGTATGATGAAGAATGGAAATAGATTCATAACAGAATATTCTATCTAGTCGGGGTACGGCATATGGATAGGGGTACCACACTTGCAGGTAATAAAAAATGAAACACAAAATGACATCACAGAAATAATATAAAACTTAGACTGCATACAACGATACAAAATTAACTTTACTACAATGCATGTTTTTCTCGATTTCTATTAAAAATGTTTTTCATTCATTGCCCATTTCAATTCAGTTTGTGGCAAACTATGTAAAATTAAATACCTACTACAGCTGTACACATGTCGGAACTCCAACTGCACTGTGTACACCACTATCACTACAAACGGTTAAAAATGATGTGTGTATGTACATATTTAGAAAAAATGCCGTATTTCGCAAAATATATGTATCTTAGGAATAGCACTTTGATCGGTATTTACATAAGTCAGACAGATAAGATTCAAATTAGATTATTATGGACTGGATAAAATAAATGGATCAGCAAAAGGTTCAGCGGACGAACTCAGTTTCCACATATAATTTTTGGCACTTCTTAATTTCGTTAATATATGTACTCATGTATGTATGTAAATGTCTCAAAGCTTATAGTATTTACTAGCTACTTTAAGCCATGCTCACTGCATACATATGTAACAATGCATGTATGTACATACATTTGCATGGATGTATTTTTTATATAAAAAATTACAATTGCACAAAATTTTTTACCGTTTCATGTTTTTAATTGGTTCGAAAGAGAACGATATTAAAGATGCCGATCAAATGTCCATTATCTAAGGCAGAGTGGAGGAGTGTGCATCCATCAAACAAGTTATTGGCTTTAACACATGCACATTGAACTAAATATATGCATGTATTAATATGTATATATACATGCATATGTGCATTAAAGATACATACATGTGTGTACTTAATTGTGCAAGTAAAACAGGGCGTATAGGACTCCGAAATAAACCGTATGTCAATAACAAAATCCACAGTCGGGTAACTCCGATATTAGCAGAATGTTCTTCAATTCACGCATAAAAACAATAAAGATTATGTATATTGTGTTGTGACGTCTCGATTTTTCACTTTTCCACAAGAATATCCACAAAATGGCGGATATCTAATCGTTCAACATTAATATCGATAAATATTTATTCGTTGTGGTGATAGACATCAGATAGAAAATAATGGGTATTCAGGTAAACTATGTACTTTTAAATGTTGTTGAGGTCTGGTACTCACTCTAGATCCATTTTTCGATTGCCACATTTCGATGACGCATTAATTGAATTTTAGATCCCAACCAAAAAACACGAATTTATTATTACTTATTTATTATTATTATTATAATAACAAAGATTTGTGCGGAAAAATGTTGTGTATTAAGCAATTGTCTTGGCTATCTTTCAGCAGCAACATGATTTTTGTGACAAGTTTATAATGTTATTGCAATCGAATTAATGAGTCAAAAAATAATGAATTTGAGGATACATACATATTTAAAAGATAAGTTCGATTCCAGCTTACCATGGCCATTTCAGCAGACAAGTTCAATATAATCGTTAAAGCGAATTTAGTGGTCGCACGACGGTAAATCTGCAATCTTCAGGATTTTTTTAGGTTTTAAGATGCTATATAGCTTATTCCCACAGGCGACCATATAGAATTTATTTCGACCTGGTCTGGAAGGCGTTTCGATTATTTCCCACTATCCATCTGAGATGTTCCCAGTTTGCACGTTTCTGTGCGATTTTTATTCGATAACTGTCAAATGCAACCATGTCAAAATATTTTCAGGCACAAAAACTCAGAAGTCAGATAGTTGGTGGACTATGCTCTGGGAATTTGTTTATGAGGAGTGTTTTCCAAAAATCATGCAGGAAATTGCACACGCTGTTGGCTAACAGCCCTCCGACTATTCTGTATTCAGAAAAACAGCCCAAATTATACAATGCTCTGGCGATATAAAATTTTTATTAAAAAGCGCATCGTTGTTTTCGGCTACATATTTCTCCCAAAATGTCCCGAACCGCTTCTAAAAAGACATGGAAAATATGTATTTGTATTTAAAACATTGATTGGATTTTGTAGAAGCAGTCACAAATGACCACGCTTCAGTTTTTTCAAAACAAATATCCATTCTGATATCTCCTTCTTGTCAAAGTTGTCCTCATCATCATCATCCATGTCCAGCAACATGAGGTCAAAAATATGTTTTGCTGTTGAATCACATTTTATAGCCTGTTTGCACTGAGGCGCATCATTGGATTTTTCCGTTGAATGGAACATGCGACAATGATGCCCATAATAGCCTGTTTACACTAAGGCGCATCATTGGATTTTTCAGTTAAATGGAACATGCGACAATGATGCCCATAAGAGCCCTGTGGATAGAAGAAGACAATCATGCGGCCGCATCTTGAATCATGCGGAGCATCATTGGCTAGTGTTGCCGTATTCTGTCTAGTATTTTTACAAAATACTGAAATTATTCAGGGTATCGACGGGGTATCGACAGCAAACAGCTGTGAATTAGTAAATTATATACTTAAATACTTAAATATGAGCAGTGAAAAACAAAATAAAAAGAAGTGGACAGAGGGGCGGAAAATTTGTTAATAGACTTGTGAGCGGAAAATATTGAGGATTTGCGTGGGTTGCGCAAGAACACCCACATTTACGAGGAGATGGGAGAGGAATTTAAATAGCAATTCTATGATTTCTCTCAAACGAAATTACAGCAATATTTGAGAATCTTTGGGATCTTTTGGGATGCACTGATTCAAACTTAAAAAGTGCC
Organism: Drosophila subsilvestris; assembly: GCA_035043285.1. NCBI lineage: Eukaryota > Metazoa > Arthropoda > Insecta > Diptera > Drosophilidae > Drosophila > Drosophila subsilvestris. Next base: position 963,616 of record JAWNNB010001692.1, read on the forward strand.
ACCTTAAAATTTAACTCGGCAGCACGCAATTTTTGTTCGGTGAAGCCAACGATAGCTTCACTTGCTGTGAAGTCCTCCTGAACAAGCTCAATAAACAATTGGGTGCTCGTAGTGAAACCATTTTCCACATTTAATAATAAATCGCTCATTATTTTGGGAATTTCTTTAAATTTCAATAAAAATGCTTTTGCTCTCTTCTTCTTGCTCACCGAGTTTGTTTACATTTGTAGGCCGAACAGCTAATAGCCTTTTCACACTGACGACCATCCACCATCCCCCATCCATTTCTGGGATGGGCCGTAAGGTTTTGCCGTTCCGAAAATTTCCCAGTTATTCCGCCATCCATCTGGGATGTTCCTAATTCGCACGTTTCCATGCGGTATTTTTTCGATAATTGTCAAATGCAACCATAAATATTTGACATTCACAACGAAAAATCGGAATTCACTACGAAAATGTAAACAATGACAGACAGGAAAATGGAAAAAAAAACAACAACAAAACATCTGATGTCAAAATATTCTCAGGCACAAAAACTCAGAAGTGAGATAGTTTGTGGACTATCCTCTGGGAATTTGTTTATAAGGAGTGTTTTGCAAAACTCATTCAGGAAATTGCACACGCTGTTGGCTAACAGCCCTCCGTCTATTATTTACTCATAAAACAGCCCAAAGTATACAATGTATACAGTTTAATGTTTAATGTATACATTAAACAGCAACTTTGTTTTCGGCTACATCTTTCTCCCAAAATGTCCCGAACCGCTTTTAAAAAGCCCTATCATATATATTGTATTTAAAAAATTGATTAAATTTTGTAGATGCAGTCAAAAATGACCACGCTTCAGTTTTTTCGAAACAAATATCAATTCTAATATCTCCTCCTCGTCCACATCCTCATCATCCATGTGCAGCAACATGATTAGTTTGGTCAAGAATATGTTTTGCTGTTGAATCACATTTACAACCATTGCAATATTATTAATATTCATTTTAATTAAAGACGTAAACAAATTTCCGCACGCAATTATGAGCATCATCTGTTTCTCATGGATGGGGGATGGTGGATGGTCGCAGTGTGAATCGGAGTTTCACATATTTCAAAAATTCCCACCGTTCCTCCGGGATGGGCTCAGTGTGCAGAGGGTATAACAAATGCTGCGAAAAATGATGCGGCTCTGGTGAAAAACGCCTCGCATCATTTTTCCGCACCTTCGACAATGATGCGGCAGTGTAAAAAGGCGTAAACAAATTTCCGCACGCAATTATAAGCTTCAGCTGTTTCTCATGGATGGGGGATGGTGGCAGTGTGAATCGGAGTTTCAAATATTTAAAAAATTCCCACCGTTCCTCCGGGATGGGCTCAGTGTGCAGAGGGTATTTGTGAATATAATATTAATTCCAGTGAACTATTTATAGCCTTTTCACACTGGCGACCATCTACCATCCCCCATCCATTTCTGGGATGGGCCGTAAGGTTTTGCCGTTCCGAAAATTTCCCAGTTATTCCACCATCCATTTGGGATGTTCCTAATTCGCACGTTTCCATGCGGTATTTTTTCGATAATTGTCAAATGCAACCATAAATAATAGACATTCACAACGAAAAATCGGAATTCACTACGAAAATGTAAACAATGACAGACAGGAAAATGAAAAAAAACAACATCAAAACATCTGATGTCAAAATATTCTCAGGTAGATTGTTTGTGGACTATCCTATGGGAATTTGTTTATGAGGATTGTTTTGCAAAACTCATGCAGGAAATTGCACACGCTGTTGGCTAACAGCCCTCCGTCTATTCTGTACTCAGAAAAACAGCCCAAAGTATACAATGCTATGGCGATATACAATTTTCATTAAACAGCATCTTTGTTTTCGGCTACATCTTTCTCCCAAAATTTCCCGAACCGCTTCTAAAAAGTCCTGTCATATATATTTGTATCTAAAACATTGATTAGATTTTGTAGAAGCAGTCACAAATGACCACGCTTCAGTTTTTCAAAACAAATATCCATTCTTATATCTCTTCCTCGTCCATCCTCATCATCCATGTGCAGCAACATGATTAGTTTGGTCAAGAATATGTTTTTCTGTTGAATCACATTTACAACCATTGCTATATTATTTATATTCATTTTAATTAAAGACATAAACAAATTTCCGCATGCATCAGTTGTTTCTCATGGATGGGGGATGGTGGATGGTCGCAGTGTGAATCGGAGTTTCACATATTTCAAAAATTCCCACCGTTCCTCCGGGATGGGCTCAGTGTGCAGAGGGTATAAGGCAAATCGAGGAGCTGCACGGAACTCCCCTCTTTTTCGTGGTGTGATCAACATGTATATAACGGGCACCTTTAGAAACATTTAATTTGTATGGGAAAATTTTCGGCAACATGAGTTAGCAGCATTGTTCTGCAACTTTGGCACGGAATGAGCAACAAATGCATACCTTGGATAGTATCGAATTGAGATATTGTTTGTAATTTCAGGCTTCAATTAATCAGTCTCTGTTTTAAGAATATGAACGAAATGAAAGCATATGGGCACCAATATATGAGCTCATTTTCGACAGATTACGACAGTTACGATCCATTTGATGAAGGTGGTGATACCGCCCTCAATCTAACCTCAATCTCAATTCGTGAAGTGACGTCACGTCAGGTATCGTGATAAATGTATATATAAATCACCAATTTTATGCATTAATGGTTAAATAACATGTCAATCTAATACAAATTCATTATTAATGTTTTAAAGCAGCTTGGAAACAACAAATTTAACATTGAAGGACGTAAGGTGTACGCATGCAGAAACTTGGTTAACCAGCAACAATGACCAAGTGTGACCGGAACTCACACTTTCGTTTATTGCTTTGGCCGTTTTTGCTTGCACCTTATTATGTAAACAATCCAATGAATAGGAGTTCTGCAAACTAGCCCATGTTGTACAAAATTTATTGATGAAACGGATAATATTATTTGTTTAGGGCTGAGAGCAATAACATGCTAGTAATATTAAACCGAATATCAAAATTGAAGAAAAAAGTCGTTGCGATCATCCGGTATTCTTTTACAAATGATGAGGTATTTTTCTAACTGTCAGATTGGCTGGGTCACACTGCGTTTCACTTTTTGAGCACCCTGTTTAGGTCACACACCTTGCATATTTTCATAGTTTTTTTAGTATATTTGATATGTTTTTAGTATTTTCCAGTATTTTTTCGGACGCGGTATGGGTCTAACCCTCTTGTCCTAATCCACCAAAGAAAATGAGTAGAAATGCTATTTAGAGCCATGTCCCAGGCCACATCGAATACTAATTCGTGAAGAGCATCGAATTCCTAATGGTTTGGCATCCCAATCTCAATTTTTTCAAAAATGTCCGAAAAAATTCAACTGAAAATGAGCACTTATAATTAGCAACTCTTTCAGGAAATTGATTAATTAATCATAGAAAAATATATGTTCAGCGCTGAGAGTCTTAGCTTGCTAGTAATATTAAACCGAATATCAAAATCGAGGAATCGCATCTTGTCGTGTCCGTCAGTATATTAAAGGTATATTTTAAAACTGATAAGGTAATTTACGGTATATTTCTGATGGTTGTTTGGTATATTTGGCCATTCAGTTTTGTTGAAATTTGACCTGTTATGACAATCTATAGAACACGTATTTTTTGTTCAATACTGAAGGTCCTAGCTAGCTCGTACTTAACCAAATATTAAAAGAGTGAAAAACTATTTCCAATGATGAACCGAAAAGAAAGAAGTTTCAACCAACACTATTTTGGCCGAAAAATGAAAAATACACAACACTAGAATATGATATGCGTATATACACACACAAATAAAAAACAAACAATTCTTCGTCTTAATTTATAAACTAAAACATGATGTTACAATCATAAAACATTTAAATTCGCACGACAAAAACTACAAAGGACCTTTGATTAAGTCATTTTAAATGTGCATTTCGGAGCTGTTTTCCAAATTCATGTGTCTCGTTTGATGTCGACTTAACTTGATATAAACCATATTAAAATCAAAAATGGATACATTCGATGTGTCAGATAAGAGCAGGTAAGCAGCGAACTTCAATTAAAGTGAACTGCATCTTTGTAGATATTAATTTAACTATAACATTGCCTAACATATGTATATCTTAGACATTCAATTACAATTACATTGGTCTCGATTTTACAGCTGGTACTTTGGTCCAATGTCCCGACAAGACGCTACCGAAGTATTAATGAACGAGCGTGAACGGGGAGTGTTTTTGGTCCGTGACAGCAACTCGATAGCAGGAGATTACGTGCTCTGTGTAAGGTAAATTAATGAAAGATATACAGAAAAGAGCATCATATCATGAAACTGTTAATTATTCCTCATATTAATTTAGAGAAGACACTAAAGTTAGCAACTATATAATCAACAAAGTTCAGCAACAGGATCAAATAGTATATCGCATTGGCGATCAGTCTTTTGATAATCTGCCAAAACTCTTGACATTTTACAAACTTCACTATTTGGACACGACACCACTAAGGCGGCCCGCGCAAAAAAAAGTGGAAAAAGTAGTTGGAAAATTTGATTTTGTTGGCAGCGTGAGCATTTCCAAATATTGTCAACTTTCCTTAGTTTTTATCTTGTCATCGTTTCCCAAAGGATCAAGACGACTTGCCCTTCCAGAGAGGAGAAGTTCTTACTGTAATCCGGAAGGACGAAGATCAGTGGTGGACGGCACGTAATTCAACGGGACAAGTTGGACAAATACCGGTCCCTTATGTACAAAGGGTACGTAATTACGTATAAAAAAGAAGAAACGTTTTAGCATAAACTTTTTTTTATTATTTGCCAGTATGAGGACGCAACAGATGAGGACGGATTCGATAGCCAAGTTCTTGGACACCCGAGCTCTACTATTGGACGATTGAATAATTCATCTGACCCGCCAACAGTCTCTTGCAATCTGTTTGGTAATACGTTAAAACGGACCGACCTAAACGTAAGTTTAATGATTAAACCAAACATAGAACATTTGTGTCTAACAACTTATTTCAACTAGCGCAAACTGCCAGCGTTCGCTCGGGTAAAACAATCGAGGGTGCCCAATGCATACGACAAGACAGCATTGAAATTGGAAATAGGTGACATTATCAAAGTCACTAAAACTAATATAAATGGCCAATGGGAGGGGGAACTAAATGGACGCAAGGGCCACTTCCCATTCACTCACGTTGAATTTGTCGATGATTGTGATTTAGGAAATAACTGTGGAGAGGTACGTTTAAATAGCGCCAATAACGATTGGGTGGAGCAATAATATTTTCACTGGATCATTTTTATTTAAATTTATGACAAAATGTATCAAGAAATAACAGTAAGTGGTGCATACCAATTGTTAATACATATATTAAAAATATTTAATAATCATACTACAAACCAATTCAACTTCCTGTTTCCGAACCAATGAAATTATTTATTTCACAATAAGTATGTATGTGTGTACGTACATATAATCAAAGACTAAAATGACCAAGAAACGGCATCAGGATCTAATTCTATTTCAATTTGTCGTTCAACGCTTCGTGGTACGAGCGAGCGCTCGGGTTACTGGTACTTACATTCTCTTTAAGGATATCCTTCGGCTCTAACCGCGGCCCGCAGCCTGCTTGGCTGCTTGGTCTGTTTCTCAATGGCGAGGCGGAGAAAATATTCCTCGTCATGCCCAAAAACATACAATTTGTTCTTGTATTTTTGCTGCGCCAAAGACTGTATTTGTTGCTGGAAATTTTCGGATCGAAAAGTACGTCTTTCCTTTGCATTTTTGTAGCATTTTGGGACCGACTTGACTGCTCAGACGAGCTGAACAAACAAAGCCGAGTAGGCAGCGGGCCACTGTCAGAGACGAAGCATAGCTGAAAAGATAATTAAAACCCCGTGCGCGCCCTCTCCATACGGGGCGTCACAAAAAACCCCGCCGTATAACAGCTTTTTGGTCCTTCAAGCAACATCTTGGTATTGTATAGTCTTTGTTATAGTATGTATCGGACAACGTCAAAATGGGTGCTGGGATACAAAGAGAAATAGCTTTGCGACACTCTTCCCACGAGGCATTCCGTTGGTAAACACTGTCATACTAAGTTCCATCTCAATGTCCTGCGGCCCCTCCAAGGATCTTTTTAGTAATACATTGACTTGGTTGTTGCTTTTTAGTGTGCTGTAAAAAAGAAAACAAAATATGAACAAATTAGTTATTAGTTGATTATTTATAAATTTAAAGTTATTCTCAGCACAGCACCAACAATTACAAATTTAATACTGACTCGAAATGGTTCTCAGTTGCTCTTTCGATGTTGATGGAAGCTTGGATCCTCACAATTTTCAGTTCAAAATCGATATTGTCATACCACATAGGACCACGTAGAGTAAAGATCGTTCTACCATCTGGAGGTATCATCAATTTAGATACAAAAGTTATAAAATTGTATGTGTAAGCTGAGGGTTTCGTGTAACAGTCTTCTCCTTCGCAAAAGTTGCTGTTTTGACGGCACCGGCTGTAAAAAATAATACAATTTAAAAAATAAATTGTTTCGATCTAATAGGTTCTGTGCCTTATAGGTATGTATCGAAGTGTCGAAGTGTTAGGTTGAAGTATTAATAAACATTTTTAGTTAGCGTTAATTATACCTTTATTATATTTTCAGTGTACTTATCTGTTCTGTGGTCTTACTTTTTTTGCTCTGGGTCGTTGGTATATCCATAAGGGCAATTGATAGTTGTACATTTAAAACTTCCTCGAATATTTGTGCAAATATCATTCTTAAAAACCGAGAAAATAATATTATTAAAACAGACACAATTTAATGAATTTAAATAAATTGTATACAATTTAGAAAATTTTACATATGGGCAATTCTATTCTGGCGGTAAAAAAAAATGAAATTCTGAAAAAAGGATTATTCTTGTTGAACAGTAATTGGGTAATTATTCATAGTTAAGTATACGGCTTAAAAGATATAACTCAAATATGACCTAAAGTTGCGTTACATAAAACAGAAGTGGTTTTCGAAGTTGGGGCAAAACTCTGCGAATTGAGTAATATAATCGGTACAACAGTTTTTGGTGTATGTATGTACATGAAATATGTAGTGTTCAAATTATATGTCAATTGGGTATATTTGTTGTCGTTTATTAAATTTAGACTATAATATCGCAACAAAATTATATAGAAATGTTTTTTTATAGACATAATTTGTTGGTCTATGTGGACCTCGTCAGAGAAATTCCTATATGTGTACTTAATATGTATAAGTTAATGGATAAGAACAAACATACCCGTCCAGTGCATACATGATTGACGGAATCAGCACATTCATCAATATCGCGGCATGTATTCATATCTGAGGCCAGAGCGTAACCACGAGGACAGTTGCATTGGTAGGATCCGGCAGTGTTGATACATATTCTGAATTATAAATCACATGACTTGGAAGGATTGCCTAAGGTTGCGAATTGTCGAGAATGCTTACCCCATACACAGCTTGTAGTGCTTGTGAACTTCACATTCATCAATATCGTTGCACGTGCGGTTGTCCTGTCCCAATTGGTATCCTGAATTGCATGTGCATCGATATCCGCCCCAGAAATTAACACACTTTTGCTGGCAAAGACCCGGAATAACTTGACACTCATCCACATCAAAGCAGGCCGTGTTAATGTCGTCCCCGTCGCTTGTCTTCTTCTGGAAACCTGACTTGCATTCACAATAATACGAGCCAATGGTATTAAAGCAATGAGCATTCGAAGGACACACACGTTGATCCTGTGCGCATTCGTTTATATCCTGGCAAGTGGTGGCGCCATTAGATAAATGTTTTAGCTCATGACCCGTAGGACAGGCACAGATGTAGCTGCCGTTCCGATTTCGGCATATTTGTCTGTCGCCACAGTTGTGCTCGCCCGTCTCGCACTCATCAATATCTGTGTTGATAAAATTCTAATTTGGCTTGGATTATATGCTTTTTAGAACATCCCACGTACCAATGCATGATGTTCCTTCTGGCGTTGACTTAAAGCCAGCCTTGCACTGCAAAAGACTTTCGCAGCGGAAATGACCATTGGTGTTGATGCATCGTTGATGGCTACCACAAGGATTGTTTTCAACACATTCGTTTATATCTAAATATGTATAGAAAAAAAGTAAACGGGTATAGTTAGCAAAGTTCTGTATAACCAGACGTAAGATATTTAAGTATTGGGAAAAAATAAAGCGCTATCTCTGAAAAAAACTTGAACAAAAAATACCAGTTTCAAAAATTCTTTGAAAAATTTCTAAGCTTCAAATCTTTCAGAAAAGTTGTTTTTGTTTCTTGAGGAAAAATCGTGTCGGGTACTTTTATCAGCGTATGTTAAGCGGGCTAATAGATCCAATCATGCTCTCAGATTGACTGGTTTGTCAATAAAATCAGTTGACTTTTTAAATATTACATTAAGCTTCAAGCTAGTATTTATGTATAATTACCGACACACGCGCCAAGATTATTCCTGTGAAAGCCAGTCGAACAGGGTAATCGAGATATGGTGGAGCCATAGTAGCCTTGCTGAGAAGAAAGTGGGTATGGATATTGGGAATAGCGAATTCTTGAAACTGGCTCCGTGAAAGTGGGTGCAGCCGTTGTTGAAGTAGTTGATGTTGTGGTCGTTGTGGTTGTACTTGTTGTGGTTTTCCTATAGCAGCGAAAGGATCCCTTCGTGTTGTAGCAATCGAAATTAGGCTGGCAGTTATGGGTATTGAGTTCGCATTCATCATCATCTTCGAAGATAAGATTTATTATCGGATACTCTATTAGTTGTGATATACAGGACACAGATGGAGGGTACATATGTATGCTTAATATTTTATGTCAGTATTTTGATATTATATACATAATTGTAAAAAACCGATTCCCTTATACATATGTATGTATGTAATTCATTTGGTTCTTTATTGATTTTGACTAGTTTTTCAATATATAATCAATCAAGTGGCCTGCCCCAAACCAAATACCTCGGAATCTAAAGGACCGGATCGCTTTTTTGTTACTGTTTTCTAGACTCAGTAAGTGGGTTACAGCGCAATTCGCAATAATCCGATTCAGTTAGATTACTTACCATCGCAAATCCCTGTTTCAGCGTTCAATGTGTAGCCCGTTCCGCAACTCTGAAGACGCTACAAAACAAAGAAGAATTAAATAAATATTTAAGAAATAATAAGTGTATGTGTAGGTACCGTGCAAATATATGAACCGATCGTGTTATCACATCTTTGAGTTGGTAGGCAGTTGTGATTGTTAATAGAACACTCATTAATGTCTATTTAGGTAGGCAAGTGTATGTGTATTGTAAGAGAATTGTAAAAGAAAAATCAACTGAGTCGTACAACATACCGACGCACTCATTTTGAGTGGTATCCAGACGGAACCCCATCTGGCACTGGCAGGAAAAGCTACCCAGCGTGTTAAGGCACTCCTGAAGATGCGCATGGCAGGTGTTGGTTGTATTATCCGTGCACTCGTCAATATCAGAGCAAGTGCCCCCTTCGAGATAAAAACCTGTGTCGCAGGATTGGGTCTCGACTGGAGTACAGTTAAAGCCGCCGGCGTAATTGGAGCATTGTTGGTCAGGTTCACATGGCGACGGCAAGTCTTCACATTCATTGTCATCTACATACATAATCATAGTATAGTACCATTAATACGAATTTAGTTACTGAAAAGCGATGCAGATACATATGTACATATTTATTTCCATCTCTGCGTGAAACTATATTTCATTGCATTCCTATTCCCTTAACCCTTTAGCATTACATAAGATATACATGTGTATTTTCCTTTGTATAAGAAAGACTTAAGTATATTACTCACCTTTACATTTTAGTTCGTTAGCAGCATAGTGATATCCCGATGGACAGTTGTTCAATTTTATATTTAGACAATGATAGCTGCCAATCGTATTGTGGCAGTACTGGGTCAACAAGCACTCGTGAAGCTTCTCGCTACATTCGTCAATGTCAACGCACTTGCCATGGTCCTGATCCAGATAGTATCCATCGGAACATATGCTATTTTTCTCCGATGAGCATGTCACGTTGTTGCTGTCCAGCTTAAATCCGGAATGGCACTTACATTGATATGCATCAAATGTATTCTCACATATGTGAGCGCACAGGTTTGGAATCTTGCCACAAATGTCGTCTAGATATACAATAGAGATTTCGATTTACAATAAAGTTTTCCAGCACTCACTGATGAGCATTCACTTAGGACTTACCATCTTCTGTTAGTACAATCGTACCATCTGATGAATTCTCAAGATCCTCTTCAGGACGCAAGTCACTTTCTAATTGTTGACTTACATGAAACCCTTCATAGGATTTAGAATTCAAATTACTGTCTTCGTAACAGCAAGCCCGATAGGATTCAATAGCAGAAAGAAATGAAAATAATGGATCACTGCAGTTCTGTTTACTTGCCTTGACTGCCAAGCCAACTTGACACGCTCGACAACAGCCCGCATAGGTATTTGAGTTCGAATTTTCTTCCTTGTCGCACCGTGTTCTGTTCAGAGCAGCCAATCGACCCAAATCACAATTCTTGTTCTCCAATTCTCGCGAGCAGCACACTTCCTGGGTGGAGTGACACAGTCCAAGCCATATTGGCGGTATAACGGATACGGAGGAATCAATATTGTCACAGGAATCTATAGTTCGTGCATGCCGTAGCCCACTTATGCAACATTTTCTAATATAATCGGAAATGTTGTCTATGGAAGAAAAGATTTTATTTGTACAATACTAAATGTACATATGTAAATACAGCAGCAGCATACATATAGAATTAAATACGGATGAAGTAAATGTGGAATGTAAGGTATATAAGCTTTTGCACCATTTCCATAAGGTACATATGTACATATGAATGCATAAAGTTAACCGATTTGTACTTTTATTTAATCGACTACAATGTATGCAGCTAAGAGCTATAAATAATACTTTAATAATTTGTAATCTACTTACCGCTTGCCAAGGTTTCTGAGGCATTGTGCCAAACCATCAGTGTATAAATCATAAACCATATTTGTCCAAATTTGATCGACGTAATCATATTAACTGGTGTTGTTCTATCTATCACTGACTTCTTTAAAGTGTCACAATTAATTTGGCGTTGGGAAGCTGTTAACGACCTCAACAGACCAGACAATTATGGAAAATACGAATTAACGTTGTGCGCGTACGCTTGTCCGCATTTCCTCAGACACTGGCACTAGCGCTGTCACTATCACTAGCACATGTGCAGCCAGCGATTCTGAAGCTACATCTATATTGGGATTAGCGTAGATAAAATTCTAGAACAAAGAATAGTTCGGTCTTGGCCTCGGGTGAACGGAGCGTGTAGGAGGCCGCCCCCCGCCCCCTACACACGCTCGTACATACATATGTACGTATATAAGAGTACTTACATACGCTCATAGTAAATGCATACATATGTATGCATACATATGAACATACTACTCTATCTGTACCATCCAAACCATAGAGTAGAGTGGAGAGAGTGGAGTTCAAGGCTGAAATCTCGTTATCTCGTCTTGGCAGTACCTTTAGGAAAACCTAAACACATACACTTTTTATGGGTATGCAAATATTAATATATTTATACCAGCGGGTAAGGTAAGCAAATAGTCCAATCTTAGTAAGAACATATTTATGTATGTACATACCATATGTACATATATCTTACTACAAAAGGCAGATAAATGCACCAAGGAAAATCTGCAAATTTAAATAATGTGAAGCATCTTTAATATAAATAAAATCTCGTAAATACATACATATGTACATACATATGTAGTACTTACATATGTACATATTTATGCATATTTGTTTTTTCTTTTATATTTTTATTTAATGCAACTGGAGGTCGTTTAATAGCATTGTCCTTCCTCTATTGAAACTATAGCAGATTTAGATCCATTACCGTATACGTTGACTGGATTGCACATGGTGCTATTAATCATCATGTTGACATCACCCTTTAAAATGCGGAAATTTATTTCGGAATAGTCCAACTGGCTATATAAGTAAATGGGCAAGCGATTGCTCATTATCCACACGCTTTGATTTTCTTCATCGTCCACTTTCAAATCATTGGGGAACTGAATGAGCGTCGGGGAGACATCCGGATCGAGGAGCATTTCCAAATTGGCCCTCGTATATGGTTTAGCTGTGTCCCAGCAGCCAATGTTGTCTCGGTGAACTTGTGTATAGAACATTACACCATTTCTAGCAATACCAGATGTGGAGGATTGACCATTGTATCCGCGATCTCCAATTGAAAAGAAATATTGGGCGTTGTCCTGACTATTAGTTTCCCATAAGGATTCGGTTAGCAAGAGCTCGGTCGATACTATAAATTCCTAATGAAAATAAATAAATGAACAATAATTTTACTATCTTATTTATTCTATGCACTTTGCAAGATATAATTGCTTTAAAGTTGTTGCTCTTGTTAGAACTGAAACAGCCTCAACAAGGGTATCAATACTGATACGAAGGGATGTCTCGTCTCGAATAGCTTACCTTAAAACTTGCCATTGGATGAAAATAAAGCACACGCTGCTTACTCTGAAGATCATAGGATATACTCATCCCAAACACACCATCCAACCATTGAAAGTTTAACCCATATACCTTAAAGTCAGAAGCCACTGGATTTGGTGCAAAATTGTAGTTAGTTACTCGCCAGCTTCTGTTCTTCGCCAAGCTATAAACGACGAGACCAAACCGCCATACGTCTGCTACAATTGCATGTGCGTCTTCGCAGCGATCCCCCACTTCAACAATAATATTGGAGTGCAGTGAATCCTCTTTAACCTGCGATTTAGGCAAGTCATAGCGAACGATCATTTGGTCTGTGCCTAGATCAAAAGCCACTATTTTCGGCGGGCAAATTTGATTAATGTTGATTGTGGCATTCACAATACCAGAGTCAATAAGCCATAGTCGGTTACATGCGTCTACGGTGCTGCGATATACCGATATCAGTTTAGAACAGTCTGGATTATATGGATTTCCATGAGCTTTCCAATTTGGATATGGTTTAATTGCTGGACTTAGTTCCCTCGTCGGGAACGGAATTGTACCTAAACTTGCGGGTACGCCGTCTTTCCAACGAGGCGTTGTAATAAATAGTCGGTTTTTATGCACGTCAATGCCAAGAGGAAGGTTATTTTTCGGTATAAAGTCTCTGCGGATAAGATAAATTGTAGCTGAAAATTCTGACTAATCAAATGCAAACACAATTAGGCTAACTTTAAAATTAATCTTTGCACAGAGAAGCAGGCATGAAAATGTATGTAATTCATAAAAGTATGAATTGAATGCTCTAATTTCTACAAAACATTCACATTCGGAGGACAAAGTAAGTTTAAGTAAGAAGCAGACAGACGGATAGATGGAAAGGAGATGCGATGGGAGAGACATATCTACATATGTACATATATCGAATTTAGACGCTAATCAAGACGGACTGAAGGAAATGGCTATATAGCCTCGGCAATTGATGCTGGCTTATACTTTATTGGGTCGCAGATCCCTCCTTCTCTGTTATGGAAGCTTATGACCAAGCTCATTATAAACTCTGCAAGGTTACAATGAAACTTTTTGTGTTGGTTACCCATTCATAATGGCTTGTTGGCGTTCGACAAAAGTTGGATATTCAAAGTCCAAATATTTCCACTCATTTACAATCTTTAGCTGACTTTCACGCTGTTGAGAGCTCGGCTGCATTACATATCCGTAGCCTGCATTAAATGATTCAACCAAACTAACACTATTGGCAAATTTAATAAGAAGAATTGCAAGCTGAAGCGTAATTAGCCAACTAAATTTAAATGAATATCGAATCATGACTGCTTAGGCTGTTAAGTTTATTTAATGTATTATAACTCTTTCCAATTGATCAATATCTCCCACTGAACGATTAACAACTGACGGGCTTGGTTGTTGTTGATGGCAGGTTTTAACCAACTGGAGTTTCTTTTACAACTTTTGTACAGCTTAAAGCTTCAAGTCTGTCTGCCAGATTCAAGTTTACAATTTACCTGTCTTTTAACATATGCGTCTTAAGCTTTTTATACCCGGTACTCATAGAGTACTAGGGTATATTGTGTTCGTTAAAATGTGTGTCATATTTAATGGCACTGTCATCTTTTTATATCCGTACTCGAAGAGTTAAGGGGTACATCAAATTTGTGGTAAAATTGGATGTTTGCAACGCACAGAGGGAAACAGTTCCGACGCCATACAGTACATTTATTCTTGATCAGCATTAATAGCCGCGTCTATGTCTGTCTGTCCACCTATCCGTCTGTCCGTCCGTCTTGTTTGTCGCCTAGTTCTCAGAGACTAGCCAAATATATATATATTCTTGATTAGCCTCAACAGCCTTAGTCCCGGAACATCTGTCGCGACTTTTCTCTATCCTTCTGTTTGTTATGAATTATTAAAATTTTACTTTTGTATATCCCTCACTCACAGGGGGCTCTGGCGACCCACCGAACGTGGATAAGAAAAGAAGAGCGAGCACGTGGGAGGGCAGTCAATTCAACCATGTGAGCCATGCCAGCCATTGCATTATCATTTGATGCGATCTGATCCAGATTTCCAATCTTGTAGATAGGATCATTCCAATAATGCTGCGTCTTCAGATTTCTTTTATCTTCAAAACACCAAACTCGATCTAGCTCTTAAAATCTCTAAGGACTAGACGATAAACAAGACGGTCGGACGGACAGACAGACAGACGTGGCTATATTAGCTCGATTATTGATGCTGATCAAGAATATATACATACATACATATGTACATATGCTGTTGCTTCTACATGAATTTAATATACTGTGCAGTCTGTAATATAATATACTATGCATAGTAATATACGAGTTATAAAGCAACCAACTGTGATGTGGTATTACAGAATATACGTCGGATAAATGTTATTATTATTATTATCCCATTTACATATAAACATGTATATTTTTAAAATTTAAAATATGTTATAGGGCATCTATATTATACATTTTGACCACTATTGAATGACTTCTGTGCTCTTGGAGATTTTCATGTATGTATGTAGTATGTTCTGCTGCGCTCTTTGCTGGGCTTCCAGGACAGTATTATAATTATTCACTAAAAATTAATTCATACATTACAAAAAATAGTGTTCTTTATTATTCAGCGCCTTTTTTCGACTTATAAGCTATGGTCTGGTGTAGAAAAGAAATATATTCTATTGGAGCCTAATAATGAACACTACCAACGGCCACGACCGTTTCCAGCTGCTCCACCACCACCGCGTCCTCTGCTAAATCCTCCGCCACCGCCTCCACGCCCGGCTCCTCTAAAGCCACTGCCTCCAAAGCTGTTGCGTGCACCACCCCGTCCACCTAATTAGAATATATATAAATGGGTTCGATTTTAGAATATAAATAAAAGAAAATATATTTGATTTAAAAGCATTACCCATTCCGCCTCGATTGAAACCGCCCCTTTGACCACCAGGTCCACCTGATGCGCCCTTCTTTTTAAGTCCTTTTGGCTGTGGGGGTTTTGGTAAGAACCTTGCGATAGGCAATAGCTTGCCAGGATCAATAAATAATGTTTGATCGGGTTTAAAGCTGTTTGCATAGACATTTTCCGACAATTTAATGGAAACGGAGTAGTCACGAACTGTGCCAAATATTTCATCGATTTTGCCAATCTGCTCCTTATTTTCGAGGAATATTGGTGCATTAAAATAAGGAACATCCTCTATCGCGACTTTACAAATCAAGTCATTCTGGCATGTATAAGCGAAGTTTCCTATGGGAATAACACGCTCTGGCGGACCTATAATTTAATAAATATTACAATCTATATCGAAAATGTATGTATTATAGATAATACAACCGCACTTACCATTGTCAAATGCTCCACGACCTCCTCCTCCTCGACCACCACCACGGTTGAAGCCACCTCCTCCGCCCCTGTTGAAACCGCCCCTGTTAAATCCTCCGCCACCGCTTCCACCACCGCCGCGAAATCCTCTTCCGCCACTTCCACCACCACCACGAGGTCGACCAAATGCCATTTCAGTAATATAACCAAGTTCTGTAAGATAGAAGAAAACAATTCAAGCACGTGTGCCGTTTGTGAAAGAATACTTAGAGATGGAAAAGGCAATGTGTACATCATTTTGGGACTACGATAGCAGAAAAGTATACATTCTATCGTTCTGAGAACGATGGAATCGGATTACATTTGCAGCACATGTGAGATTCATTGTTAATGAGACAGTCGACACAGTGCGGACCGAATAAATACCAGCTGTATAGCTTATATACATAGCTTAATAGTCTTTGCCCACACAGCATATCTGTGAGGAACGGTGGGAATTTTTGACAGATGTGACACTCGGGTTCCCACTGGCACCATCCATTAAGCAACAGCTTTTGAGTAAAAAGTTTTGCTCTGGATTCTAAAGCCTAGTACTCAGTTCCGAAAAACACCTCGCGAACAGAATCAGGGTTGATATTTGTATGAAACCGATAAAAAATTTTTTTTGGTTGAAAACAGTTTTCTAGGCTCTGTACGGAAGGCAGTACTCAGTTCAAGAAAAAACAGGGTCGGTATATACTAGAAGAGTATCCGATAGCATTTGCTGGAATTGCTGGTATGTTTCTACCCCCCTGTAAAGTTATTTAATACCCTCTGCACACTGAGCCCAGAGGAACGGTGGGAATTTTTGAAATATGTGACACTCCGATTCACACTGCGACCATCCACCATCCCCCATCCATGAGAAACAGCTGATGCTCATAATTGCGTGCGGAAATTTGTTTACGTCTTTAATTAAAATGAATATAAATAATATAGCAATGGTTGTAAATGTGATTCAACAGCAAAACATATTCTTGACCAAACTAATCATGTTGCTGCACATGGATGATGAGGATGTGGACGAGGAAGAGATATAAGAATGGATATTTGTTTTGAAAAACTGAAGCGTGGTCATTTGTGACTGCTTCTACAAAATCTAATCAATGTTTTAGATACAAATATATATGACAGGACTTTTTAGAAGCGGTTCGGGAAATTTTGGGAGAAAGATGTAGCCGAAAACAAAGATGCTGTTTAATGAAAATTGTATATCGCCATAGCATTGTATACTTTGGGCTGTTTTTCTGAGTACAGAATAGTCGGAGGGCTGTTAGCCAACAGCGTGTGCAATTTCCTGCATGAGTTTTGCAAAACAATCCTCATAAACAAATTCCCAGAGGATAGTCCACAAACAATCTACCTGAGAATATTTTGACATCAGATGTTTTGATGTTGTTTTTTTCATTTTCCTGTCTGTCATTGTTTACATTTTCGTAGTAAATTCCGATTTTTCGTTGTGAATGTCTATTATTTATGGTTGCATTTGACAATTATCGAAAAAATACCGCATGGAAACGTGCGAATTAGGAATATCCCAGATGGATGGTGGAATAACTGGGAAATTTCCGGAACGGCAAAACCTTACGGCCCATTCCAGAAATGGATGGGGGATCGTGGATGGTCGACAGTGTGAAAAGGCTATAACTGGGAAATTTTCAGAACGGCAAAACCTTACGGCCTGTCCCAGAAATGGATGGGGATGGTGGAAGGTCGCTAGTGTGAAAAGGGTATAAATTGCATTTAAGTTGCTAGCAAACTCGAAGCACCCATTGCAATATGAGAGCAAAAAACCAAATGAGATATTGAAATAATGAACACAAATAGAAACTAATTAATGCAGCACTATATGAAGGACGATTATATGGATATTATAATATATTATTTTTATTAATTTTCATGAATATAAATCAAATATGGTTTTCAAACATGTTGTCCTCACGGTGGTCGGCACGGGCGGTGTCGCTATCTGCTGCTGCTGATAGTCAGACAAACTACCTTGCCAATAAAATATTGGGGAGCCCAGGATATGCCTGGGGAAGGGCGACGCCAGCCGAAGAGGTGCATTTCAATAACATTAAACAAAACCAAGCATCTGTCTGAGCAGTGTAACCGTACGGAATGCAGTGCACACCTCTGGTCACACCACATGACCGCTAGCGAATTATGACATGAGTTTGCCAGCAAACAGTTTTTGGATCTTAGTACAAGGCTTAAAGTTAAATATTTGGCGATTTTATTGGAAATGATAAAACTATATCCAGTATAATGTACATAAGTCTCCAAAGGTTTTGCCGCTCCGAAAATTTTCCAGCTATTCCTCCATCTATGTGGATGTTTCAATGTTTTAATTAAAAATATATTTGCTGTTTTTTTAGAAGCTTTTCGGAAAATTTTGTGGAGAAAGATGTACCCAAAAACAACGATGCGCTCTTTAGGGAAATATTTGTATTGCCAAAGCATTGTATACTTTGGGATCTTTTTCTGAGTACAGAACAGTCAGGAGGCTGTCAGCCAAAAGTGTGTGCAATATAAGGAGTTTGCAGAGAATGAGTTTTGCAGAGAATTCATAAACGAATTCCAAGAGGATAGTTCACAAACTATCTCGCATCCGAGTTTTTGTGCCTGGGACAATTTTGTAATCTCCAGAAACCGATATCATAGCCTCAGCCCTTCTTTCAGCTCCTGCCACAACGTTGTAGCTGTTGATGTCCAGGTCCACGGCTTATATCGGTTTTCTACCCCTTCTGAATTGTGGAAGCCGAGATCATGAGTTGTGAGGTATGCACGTCCCTTCAGGCCCTCTCTCAGAGAGTGTTTGTAAACGCTAGAGATGGGACTCTTATCCTGTCTCTACCGTGAGCCTACTACACCTCGTAAGTGCTTCATCGTTCTATCAACTGCCTCCAAAGATCGCTTATGCGCCATCCCAAATAATAATTTTGCATCCTCGCATTAGTTTCGCTGTCGCCTAGTTCTTTGGGACTGTGCACGTTGGCTGGTCAACTGAGAGAATATTTATCGGCAGCTTTAAAGCGGAATGTGCCTTCCAACAATTTTGCAGCAATTTCAGAGGATGCAACCGCCATTGACATTTGAGATCTCATCTCGATCATAGTCTTGCTCCCCTTCAAAGTAGCGATTGAATGCCGCACATAAACACGCTCATGTCTTCGATCAGAACTAACACATTGTTGCGTATTTCGTCGTTAATTTCAAGATAAAAATTCAAGATTGTCGTGCGAACTCTGTGCAAAATGTCGTCAGCCATCTCGTCCTTTCATTTTTCCCACAATGCTGTTGGGTTCGACGGATGACATTTGGATATGATGATCGTAAACAATGTACGAATTTGATTCACTGGCAGTTGCATCGGCGAGCGTTGAATCCAAATGTGTATCGTTTTCGAGCAAATTCAAACGATGGCATGAATCCCGAGAAGCTTAGGATGTAGGGCCTATAATGCTCACCAAAAGCACGCGAAGATAGAAACATTCGCCTTGGCGTGGGTGAAGTGTGTATATTCGTCGGAGGGCATCAGACATCAGGGAAGCCAGCAACAGCGTCAACTCTCTACCGGCGTTGAAACTTCTTTGATCAAGCGTTCCATGTATAATAGCGTGTCGTTCCCGAATAGAGTAAAGTCCTTGCAAACGGATCGCTTTCGCATGTCGAAAAGAAATTTGTCAATGTTGTCGTTGGTGGTCGTTCTGCTCTTTGCACTGCATTTGCGTCCGTAAACTAGACACGCTGGGCGTTCTCCAAGTAAACTGCCAAATGCACCACAGTCGGTTGACGTTCATGGATCGGAAATGAAAACAGCCGCCAGATCGCCCCGTTATAGCTCACGTAACGTCCAAGTTGAAATTTCGTTACCTCGTCGTTTGCATTTGGACCGGTAATGCCAAACACCGCCGCTCCATTTGTTGACATATTTGCAAATATACTCAACAGTACTCAACATTGATGAGTGTTATGCAAAACTCGTGCAAGAAATTGCACACGCCGTTGACTGACAGCCTTAAAATGCTATGGCTATTTAAAATTTTCATTGAAAAGCGCATCATTGTTTCCGGCTACATCTTTCTCCCAAAATGTCCCAACCGCTTCTAAAAAGACATAGTATATATGTTTGTATTTAAAACATTGATTGGATTAAGTAGAAGTAGTCACAGATGACCACGCTTCAGTGTTTTCAAAACAAATATCCATTCTAATATCTCCGCCTCGTCAACTTGTCTTCATCATCATCAGCCATGTCCACTGAATCACATTCACAACCATTGCAAAATTATTTATATTCATATTAATTATAAACGTAAACAAATTTTCACCGAACGGAATAGTAAGCATCAGCTGTTTCTCATGGATGGTGGATGGTGCCAGTGGGAATCGGAGTTTCACATCTAAAACAGGCTATAACAGCCATTTCCCACACAGAACATCTATGAGGAACGGTGGGAATTTTTACAGATGTGAAACTCCGATATAATTTTTTTGGTCCGTATTCCGTCATTCCATATCAACTGTAATTTAACCCTTATTCATAAACAAAAGTATGTATATAGTGATGTTGCAGAAGCGATAAGTATAGAAATACTGAGTTAGGCATATAACTTTCTCTCAAAATAATTAGAAGAGAAGATACATTTTGCACAGTGAATGTAAATAGAACGTTTTAAAATTTGAAGATTTAAATAAGTTAATACTGTGAACTGTGTGTGTGACGAATCGTCTTCTATTTCTGAGCATATAAATGAATAAAACAGCACAGGAATACCAATGCAAAATATTATGACGTCATACTGACAACAATTGTGTACCTTCTTGCCAAACCGAAATAATTAAATAAAAGTGAAACTAAATTCTTTTACCATGTGCCCCTCTGTATCTACGATTGCTAATTCAATTAGCTAGCATTTCAAATTTTTAAATTAATTCCAATTGAAAGGAATGTATAGAAATGCACATACACTTGACCGTGCGTATGTACATATATACATGAATACATGCAAACAAACAATGTGAATGACGAATATGAGAACCGTAACATTATAATGTGCAACTATGTGTGTGTGTATTTCTTTGCTTACATTACATGTTGCTTGTGGTTTAGTACTTTCAGGCTTTTTTCACGCTAAAGATGACACTAGGAGAGGTACAAATTGAGAACAAGATACAAATCGAAAAAAAAAATCTAAGCGAAGACACAATGACAACAAAAACGAATAATAAACCTGTAGATAACGGGATATCCCTAGACAAAATTAATGGAAACACAAAATACGAAAAGCAGGTAATGCAACATAAATATGTAATATACATATGTACATATACATGAAAGTAAATACTGTTTAACAGTTGTTTATTTATACATACCCTAAGCTTGTAACATATTTTCTCTTTGTATGTACGGAAATGGCGTTTACACTATATTGATTTAATTATTTAACCTGAAAACTATTTATTATAATTAAATATAACCATTTATTTAATTGAAAAAAAATTAAGATTGATATATAGTAATAGATAAAATAAATAAATAACAATACAATTTACAAGTGCCAGAAGCTGCGAAATTTGGCTCAAGTTTTGAAATACATATGTACATGTTTTGGTAATTACCTGGTACTCAAAGAGTATTAAATATGGAAAACCGCGCCCACAGCGGGAGAAAATTCGTGCCACCCACAATTTTTAAGATACAAGAAAACGGCAAACTAAGAATAATCAACATAAGAATTATCATATTTCCTGTGTCTCTCGTCTGCTGTCTAACCCTAGCTGAGTGAGAGAGATATGCCGACCGGATAGCACTTCGTTGGTGCGAGAGAGATCAAAATGTGCGGTATGGAA
The DNA here is from genome assembly GCA_035043285.1 of Drosophila subsilvestris. NCBI lineage: Eukaryota > Metazoa > Arthropoda > Insecta > Diptera > Drosophilidae > Drosophila > Drosophila subsilvestris. Next base: position 985,487 of record JAWNNB010001692.1, read on the forward strand.
ACATACAACACTGAGCGGAGGGCTTGAGGATACCAAAGATAATGGATAGCACTCATCGGGTCCGATACCACTTCCGGAATTTACGTATATAATATAATTTATAAGTTACATGAAATAGATTACGTATACTGGTATTAGGTATTAAAGTATCTCTGTGAATGACGTGCTGTTTTATTGTCAGATCGATTCAACGATATCATTTCTACGTGCTGCCCGTAGTGGAGATATAACAAAACTTCTTGATTTTATCGAAAGTGGTGAGATATCGGATATTAATACTTGCAATGCGGTAAATAATTAAATTCATTGAGACACATTTATACGTATTGATAACTTTACATAATCTTAGAACGGCCTTAACGCTCTACACCTAGCGGCAAAGGATGGATATGTCGATATTTGCAGTGAGTTACTGAGAAGAGGCATCAAAGTGGACAACGCAACCAAGAAGGGAAATACAGCCTTGCATATAGCGTCGCTGGCGGGTCAGCAAAATGTTATTAAGCAACTTATTCAGTCGAATGCAAATGTAAACGTTCAATCGTTAAATGGATTTACACCGCTGTATATGGCAGCTCAGGAGAATCACGACAACTGTTGCCGACTGCTCCTGGCAAAAGGAGCAAACCCGTCTCTGGCCACAGAAGACGGCTTTACACCATTGGCCGTGGCAATGCAGCAAGGTCACGACAAGGTGGTGGCAGTCCTCCTGGAAAGTGATGTTCGTGGCAAGGTGCGTCTTCCGGCACTTCATATTGCCGCCAAAAAGAACGACGTAAGTGCAGCCACACTGCTACTGCAGCATGATCACAATGCCGACATTGTTTCGAAGTCTGGCTTTACTCCCCTGCACATTGCCGCTCATTATGGGAACGTGGACATAGCCACCTTGCTGCTGGACCACGGTGCTGATGTCAACTATATTGCCAAACACAATATATCGCCGTTGCACGTGGCCTGCAAGTGGGGAAAGTCTACAGTTTGCAGCTTATTGCTATCCCATGGAGCTCGCATAGATGGGCCGACTCGTGACGGCCTGACACCGCTACACTGTGCCTCACGCTCAGGCCATGTTGAGGTTATTGAGCTCCTCCTGCGGCACAATGCTCCAATATTATCGAAGACAAAAAATGGATTGTCAGCCTTGCATATGTCGGCACAGGGCGAACACGATGAAGCGGCGCGTCTACTTCTGGAACATAAGGCTCCAGTAGACGAGGTAACCGTTGATTATTTGACAGCACTCCATGTGGCCGCACACTGTGGCCATGTGAAGGTGGCAAAACTGCTGCTCGACTACGGTGCAAATGCAAACTCACGTGCCCTCAACGGTTTCACCCCCCTTCATATTGCCTGTAAGAAAAATCGCATCAAAGTTGCTGAATTGCTCATCAAGCATGGGGCTACCATTGGTGCAACCACGGAATCTGGCCTTACACCATTGCACGTGGCTAGTTTTATGGGTAGGTATATAGACAAGTTCAAAGGGATGCGTTTTATTCGTCAACGACGATTCATTAAAGTCATTAAAGCAATAGAACATATATTCTAGTCGATACTCACATCATTTTCAAATTTGGCTATTTGCAGGCTGTATGAACATTGTCATATACTTGCTGCAACATGACGCTAGCCCAGATATACCAACAATACGCGGAGAAACCCCATTGCATTTAGCAGCTCGTGCCAATCAAGTAAAGTTTTGCTATCTTTCTATTTGGCTTAGATTGTTTATTACCTTTATGTGCTTTCAGACGGACATAATTCGAATTTTGCTTCGTAACGGAGCTCAGGTGGATGCAGTCGCTCGTGAAGGACAAACACCGCTACACGTGGCATCCCGATTGGGCAACATTGATATAATTATGCTAATGTTGCAGCATGGAGCCGAGATAAACGCTACAACTAAGGATAGGTACACGGCGCTTCACATAGCGGCTAAGGAAGGTCAGGAGGAAGTCTGCTCAGCGTTGCTGGAGAGCGGCGCTCGACTAGATGCAGTCACACAAAAGGGGTTCACACCATTGCATCTAGCTAGCAAATACGGAAAAAAAAAGGTAGTGTTGCTATTGCTCGAAAAGGGCGCTTCTATTGATTGTCAAGGCAAGAACGATGTGACTCCATTGCACGTAGCGGCGCACTATGACCATCAACCGGTAGTGGCGGTACTTCTGGAGAAGGGTGCATCGCCGCAAATATGCGCCCGCAACGGGCACAGTGCCATGCATATTGTTGCAAAAAAGAACAACGCAGAAATGGCCCAGCACCTTCTACAACATGGTGCTGATGTCGGGGCCATCAGCAAGTCTGGCTTTTCTCCACTTCATCTGGCTGCCCAAGAGGGACATTTGCCTATGGTCGAACTTTTGCTAGAAAATGGAGCCACTAGTGCCGCTGCTAAGAACGGCCTAACTCCATTGCATTTAGCTTCCCAAGAAGGCCACGTCCCTGTCGCGCAATCTCTACTGAAAAACGGTGCTAGCATTTCAGAGCGCACCAAAAATGGGTATACGCCGCTACACATTGCCGCCCACTACGGACAAATCAATCTCGTAAAATATCTCCTTGAAAATGATGCTGACATTGAAATGTCCACCAACATTGGCTATACACCACTACATCAGGCTGCCCAGCAGGGTCATATAATGATCATTAACCTCTTGTTGCGCCACAAGGCGAATCCAGATGCTTTAACAAACGTGAGTTATACTGATTGTCAATATATACAAATTATTGCTTTAAATCAAAGTCACTATTAATGCACAACAATATATCTATACTTACTCTGTTTATTTAAAGCGGCTTCTGCTTTGTCATTTTGCATATGTCAGCCAGTGATGATTAGTCGAATCGAATCATTTGTCATTTATATGTATAGTTAGCATATAGCCTCGGTGGAAAACCAAGTTAATTTTTATTCCGATAAAATAATTTAAGCTAGTTTCAGGGTCCGAGGCTTTTAATCCCCCTTTTTTTTAGGTACATACACATGTGAACAGTCATTCATTTTGAATAAGCTATAAAATTTTGAACCCATACTAAAACATTTCAACATGTTTTCGAAGCCACTTTCGGCGTCGAAAAAAGATCGCGCGATGTCTAAGAGCTTGAATTGTCCTAGTAAACAGAATCCGTTTTCGGATGTTTGTTTTCCATCCATTCTCAATAAATCTTTCGGCCATAAACTGTTGATTTACCATTCGGAATTGATATTTATACCCTACTGTTTCGAACAAGTTGTAACTGAACAGGTTTCGTTGGAATGGTAAAAAAAAACCGCTCATACTGTCTATGGATGGTTTGTTTCAGGCGCATGTTCATATATCCATGATTCTTCACCTGTTAAGATTAATGTGGCTTCGTTAACCATGGCTGTATTCAAACGCAACATCACTTTTTAAGAGCCAATAGAGATTTTGGGCGATTGTCAAATTTTGCTGACGAATCCGACGAAGTTTTTCATTTATATTTAAACGATATAAAATAACTTTTTTCTTCGACATAGCAGTCGTTTCTTTTTCAAATCCTCATTAAATAGGTCCAACAAGTTGGCATTATATTCGCCATTGCACCTCTTATTCAATACTATACTAAAAAACAAAGCATTTAATTGCAGCATTTTCTGAAGTACAGAGTTTTGTAAATAAATGTTCACCAAAGGCATAACAACCGGAGCAATGTTTGTTTGAGTAGCATACTGACCGAACGGTTCTATTTTTAAATATTTTATTTTAGTTTTTCCGGTATGGATACATGAATACTTATTTATGGGTATATATGTTTGTATGTACCCATATGTTTCCAAGTAGAATCTACATGGAAATGTGCAAATGCACGGGTTAATTCGACTGGTTAGCCTCTTCACCGACTTTCTGTCCTCTGGCAACTTGTAATTATTTTGGTTATCCACATTTTGTATAATTGCAAATATTGTGAATTTGTGATCATCTGTGAAAAGCAGCAGTGTAAAAAACTAAAAATAAAAAATAAAAAAATGTGGGCGTTGTTTCTTATAGTTTTGTATACTTTTTGTTTTGTATGTTTGGGCAGGCCTATTCAGACCAATAATTGTCATCGGTAACTTTCACATTCAAATGTTTCGGTTTTAAGGCCGTTTCTGGTCTTAAATTAAATATTATTAGAATAAAAAAAGAATTACCAAATTTAATTTGCATATTTGTATGACATCACGCTAGAAAGTTTGTTTCCAATTTTCACTGCACTCGCTTTGGCACAAATGGCCAAATGGTTAAAACGTTCTAAAGATTGGTCAATATATTCGAAAGATTTGATATTACTAACATATTTAACATATATATACTCATTTCAATGGATGATAATTAGATGCCACACTAAACTATTTCAGAATGGTAAAACGGCTCTAAATATTGCAAGCAACCTGGGCTACGTTACAGCAGTGGAAACACTTAAGGTCGTCACCCAAACATCCATAACCAATACGAGCACTGGAGTGGTGGAAGAAAAATATAAGGTTGTGTCGCCGGAGCTTATGCATGAGACGTTGCTCTCTGATTCCGAAGACGAAGGCGGGGACGAGCTTTTAGATCATAATCAATACAAATATATGGCTACCGATGATTTGAAAGCAAACTATGGCCATGACCATGACCATCAAAACTTCGACACTACAAATCCTGGAAATGATCAAATGGATGTATCGGTTGTACAAAAAGGTAATAACACGCGCTACAGTCATAGACCAGAGACAAAACATATTAAATTATATTATTATCAGCGGACGAACTTTGTCTCGCCGCAATTTGACACATTAAGCAATTTAACAAAATTCATATCACACTCTATTTTCATTGTCTTTTTGATTAATTAACAAACTTGCGATTGAGCGGTGTGCATGCTATTGAGTGAAAATTGTTTTTGTAAGTGGGTTTTGTTTCAGTGTCCGTTGATAAAACAGAAATTATTCTGAAGTTTGATTGCGGTGAAATCAAATATAGTTTCTTTTGTCCGATTTTCCGACAGTAAACTAAATTTTCAGCTGCGCCTTTTTACCTGTTTGTTCCACATAAAAACCATTTCTAGCTATACTCGGCCACGCTTCACTGTGGCACATTGTGGAGGTCTTTTTGTATGAGCTGGCCCTAACGCATGGGTAAACCAGCAGTAAATTTTGCGCTTAACAGTACAGGGAGAAAACAAATTCACTTTTGTGGATTACAGAGCGCCTTAAAATGAAAAGTATAATTTTTGCTGAAAAGTAAAACGCAAAGTGAATGTGAAACCCGGAGCCTGTCTGAATATAAATGTATTTCCACAATAATTGGAAGGATTAAAATACCCAAGATTCCATTACCGTTTCTATCATCTTCAGTTGATCGACTCCCATTTCTTCTCACGCTAACATACTGATGCTTAGTGTTATTAGTGTTGTTCGGATTCACGTTCTTCCTCATTCATAATCAAAAACCATCTTCTTGTACGATTCAGACTAAGGATTACGATTGATTTAGAAGTTCACTTTGATTTGATAGCCCTGGAAGTGCCTACTTCATAAACAATTCTAACGTTTTCTGAGCGCAATTTCCCGAGCCGCGGTCGCTTTTTCCAATGGTTTTAATATATATTTTACTATTCGGGAGTGTATTATACGATAGTTTTATGCTGTTTTTAAAGCTCATGCAGATATCACTTGGTCATTCTCATAAAAATTGATTAGGGGTTCCAAGTAAGCAAACGTTGTTAATATGAGGTCTAAAGAACAACAAAATTAGTCCACGATTACAATTTATAAAATAAGGAAAGAGTAACAAATTTAAATACAAATCAATTCGCTCATATTTAATGCCATGGTAGAATCGTCCATTTTGAAGATAGCAACCAGTGTGACTATCTTTTAGATTATGTTGTTTGTTTTATGATATATGGACAAATGGACATGCCTAACAAGATAAGTTATTTAATTTGTTTATTTTATGTCCAGATACATAATTTATTTTTTCATTGCCGAAAATACTAATTAAGAACATTTTAATTTATGCTTGTTTGTATACAGAAATTTTCATGCATAAAGAGCAAGGGCTGAATGCATCTAAGATAGGACGTCAATGCGATAATGCTCTCATTGTCCGGCCCCCTGTTCACTTGGGGTAAGTTTCATCCAAAACTGTTGTGCACACCAAAATGGACTATAACTGATTTGAAATGTTAATTTTACATTTACAGATTTCTCGTATCGTTCTTAGTAGATGCCCGTGGTGGATCTATGCGCGGGTATCGACACAGTGGAGTGCGCATCATTGTTCCCCCAAAGGCATGCTCTGAGCCAACGCGCATAACTTGCCGCTATGTCAAACCCCAAAGAGTAGCAAACCCTCCGCCTTTGATGGAGGGCGAGGCACTGGTAAGTCGAATTCTGGAAATGTCCCCCGTTGAAGGAAAGTTTTTAAGGTAAGAAATGTAGAAAAATCGGTTTTAAGAGATCGAAACAAATTTGATTTTTTTTCTTCAAGCCCAATTACACTAGAGGTGCCTCATTTTGGCTCACTTAGAGAGAACGAGCGTGAAATTATCATACTGCGTTCGGACAATGGCGAGAGCTGGCGAGAACATAGCTTGTATGAGAATGAAGAGCAGATTCTAGACGCCTTGAACGACGCCATTCATGCGGATGTTAATCCGTTGGAGGAACTACGTACAAGCCGCATAGTTCGTATCGTTACACAAAACGTTCCGCACTTTTTTGCTGTTGTATCGCGTGTGCGTCAAGAGGTGCATGCCATCGGTCCCGATGGCGGAACTGTTTCTTCAATAGCTGTACCACAGGTTCAAGCCATTTTTCCACCTCATGCCTTGACTAAGAAAATTCGAGTCGGTCTTCAGGCACAGCCAGTAGACCTGGTTGGTTGTTCCAAGCTGCTCGGTCAGGGCGTGGCTGTATCACCGGTGGTAACTGTGGAACCACGTCGTCGCAAATTTCATAAAGCGATAACACTGAGCATTCCTGCTCCAAAGGCATGCACCAAGGGCATGGTGAATGCGTCCTATGGAAATGGAAATGCAAATCCACCCACACTTAGACTACTGTGTTCTATTACTGGTGGTCAGACACGCGCCGCATGGGAAGACGTTACCGGATCAACTCCGCTAGCTTTGTGAAAGATAGCGTAACATTTACCACAACAGTTTCTGCACGTTTCTGGCTAATGGATTGCCGTAATATAGCAGACGCGGGACGCATGGCTACAGAGCTCTACACCTATATGGCTCAAGTGCCATTTGTTGTCAAATTTGTGGTCTTTGCTAAACGTATTTCCTATACGGAAGCAAAGTTTTCGGTCTTCTGCATGACTGATGATAAAGAGGACAAGACGCTAGAGCAGCAGGAATATTTTACTGAGGTCGCAAAAAGTAGGGATATTGAGGTGCTGCAGGACCAGACTATTTACATAGAATTTTCCGGCAATCTTGTCCCAGTTTTAAAGTCAGGAGAGCAATTGAATACGAAGTTCCAAGCTTTTCGGGAAAATCGTCTTTCATTTATTGTTCATATCAAGGACCCAGAGCTGCCACACAGTCGGATCTGTTTTATGAGTGAACCAAAGGTGGGACCCAGAGAAGCTCCACAAACCCCAATCTGCGCTCTGAATGTGTCTGTACAGGATGAAAAAAATAACGTAAATGGAATATTGGACAGCGTTGGCCCTGGAAATATCTTGTACAAGGAAATAAATCGTAACGATTTAATAAACACCGAAATGCAAGCAAACACCACAGAAACGACAGCAATTGATAATCGGAATGTTATAATTGAACAACCAAAAACCCAAAACCTAAATAGGGCTGGCTCCAGTGAAGTAATCCACCATGCCGACATAAGGTTGTTGGATATATGCAGCCTTATAGGCAGTGATTGGCCCCAGCTGGTGAAAGAATTGGGTGTACCCGAGACCGACATCGACCTTTTCAAAGCTGAGAACCTTGAGGATCTTACATCCGAGCAGCGCATGTTGATTTTGCAGCTCCGGCTGGAAGAAGAGCAACAAGGCATCTCCGCAGCAAAAATCTTATATCAAGCTTTAAGCAGAATTGGTCGTGCTGACATTATAGATCAGTGCATTTATAATTTGGATTATGCCACTGATAAGTCGGAACTCGGAACTACAGCGAGGAAGAATGAATCTCTGCCGCTTATCCGTACAGATACTGGCCCAGATGCAACACAAATGGAAGATGGTAGGGATACTTAACGTTAGGTTAATGCGGTTCTGACTTGATTAAATTGTAGAAACTGCCCTTGTACTAATTCATGAATAGGTAATTTTTGTGCACACCACCTTCAACTCAATTGAAGACGAAACTAATCATCAATCTGACTGCGATATAAGAGTCATACAAGAATTAGTGTCGGAGCACACAATGCAGTTGCTGGGAGAAGCGGAAGAATATGTTTATCAACAGAAAGAAGGTAAGGACATAAGAGACAAAAAACCCTATTGAATAAATCTAAGATATTTGCGTTTTTCCCGATTTGCAGCGATAACAGATGATTCGTTTAAAACACGGGATGACAATGAGCCAATTGATGTAACTGAAATCTCCAAGGGGTTGACAGTTCAGTCAATTCTGTTGAAGAAAGATGCCACAAATATTCCAATAGGTGGAAATTCTGTTATTGATGAATCAGTAAATATATCAACAGGAAATACACAGGACAAATAAGGTTTTGATTTAATTCCCCGTGGTGCATCATATACATATTTATTATTTATTTATATATTTACCAATGTATTCGTTTCTTATTTGTCTACAGCAATAAACTAAAAATTTCGACTTTTCGAACTCCAATTTATGATTGGCTTAACGGTCATTTATAAATTGGTATATATTTTGATTTATTATAACTTCTGAAACATTTTTATGAATGTGAATACTAATCAAATAAATTGTTAAATTATTAAAATCCATTCTTGTAACATTTCTATAGAAACGAGAGAACAACATTACATTAATCTTTAAACGTCGAATATAGATTTATCTGCTGTGATTATGCCAAGTGTGTTATATTCGTACATAGCGAAATTTTGTTATTCTCATCCTGACCAAATTGTAGTTCCTTATAGCTTAGTAATTTAAAGCGACGTCATGGTCTAGAAAGGCGAAAGTCAGTAGAGCGGATATGATAGCTCATTTCGCAGGTGCACTGAGGTCACCGATGCTGAAAAGCACCAGTATTTAGAAACCGAGGAGAAGTGCCCGACAACAGATCTGATAACGTCTAACAGACTCCATTGTGCTATGAACTACATGGCGAGTATAAAAGCATTTGTGTTAGACTGAATACTCCCGACATGCTAACGTGGTCACCCCATGATCTACGCAATATACACTGCGTGCCTAAGCACAGCGTACATCCCTGTCCATCCCTGGCCCGCGGGTTTCCTCCTTAAAAAAGGAAAGTGCAGCCTTATGTGGCTCACGGATTATAGACCGAGAATCCTAACAGCCAAATACAGTAGTTACGAGTTGTTTTGGTTCTTTCAAGCATGTTTGCTGCTTACAAGTTTTGTTCTCGTTCATGCATTTTTCGTGGCCTCTTTTGATCCTGTTTCATTTGCTTAAAAAAGTTGAAGCGGTCAGACGCTGGTGTCAAATTTAAAAAAATGGAAAACTTGACTTAGCAGCACACGGGCTCCCCAGAAGGGTGCCTTTGAGAATTACTCGGGCGATTAAGGACAGAAACATTTGCTCACCTCTGGCACGATACCGTGCGTGGCCTTTTTTTTGCCTCTCATCGCCGTATGGGCGCCACCAGCAGTTGGCCGTGTCTCACGAGAAGGGAAAGGTCACATTGCAGCTATCGGCGCTACTCAAGCAGGCGGATGCCTCCAAGCGGAAGCTGACTCTGACGCAGCTCAGTTCGGCGCCCATTGCCTGCACTGTGCTCTCGCTGGCTACCAATCACTGCAATGAGGATTGTCTGGCTGCATGTGGCCTGAAGGAGTGCCAGTTGCTGACCTTTTCCAGCAGCGGCAGCACCAACGAACATATTGTCATCACACCGCAGCTGAAGGAGGCCATATAGCTGCCAGTCTCAGACTTTCCTGTCCATTGTCACCACGGATTATGTGAAGATCTATGATCTGTCGGTGGACACAATCAGCCTGAAGTACTATCTAGTGGCTGCGGGCAAGATCCAGGACTGCACCTTAATGTACCATCTGCAGGATGGCAGATACTTTATGCTAAGCTTTACCAGCTCTGGCTACATCTACACGCAGCAGCTGAACCCAGCAGAGAATACACTTTAGTTGGGCCATCAGCATATCAAGAATATCAATGAACAGGTGTGCGGTGACGGATTATTGCACTACTTCAAATGAATTGTAAAGATATAAAAATTACATTTTACTTGTATTTTATTTTCAAGTATTTAGTATACTTATATTATTCATATAAAATTGTAAGCAATTAATTAAGTTTTACCCCTTTTATTTTCTACTTTGTTCGAAAAAAACGTACATTTCTTACATATATGTGTATACATATATCAAATGCATCGTATGGATGCATTAGTGAGCGGAAAAAGAATGTACAAAATCCTTTTTCTGAATTCCTAAATTTTGTAATCGAACGAAAAATCAGCTGTTTTTTTGAGGATTTATCGAAGATTTAATATACTATTTTATATACCGAAGAAGTTCGGTATTTTTTGTGCGTGCAGAACCGCGTGCAAGTAAAAATTCTAAGAAATAATAATGAACATAAGTAAAAGTGGACATATACGCTTTATAAAAATCTGGATGCAGAATCTGTAATCGACTTAGTGTAAATTATCAGTTATATTTGTACGCGAAAGCATCATATGACAGCAAGTTTCTGTGAATTTTAACGCAACTACAGAGATGTACATACCTACATCTGCATACATACATAAATGTATGTTCTGATATATTTTAAATCACTAACATAAGCATTAAATAAGATTGATTTTTCCTGCATGAATCATATGCACAGGGCATATACAGATTCATATGGTGAATAATCCTATGTCTATTTTGTTAGCATATACATACATACGTTTATTTTTGTAAGTGTATGTACTTCAGATATGTAAGTATGACTGTTTTTAGAATAAAGAACAATTTTTTTTCCGGCATAGTGTGATAAAAAACACTGGATATTGCATATGATATGCTATAAATTGCAGATTACATGTACATATGTACATACATATCTGGGTATGTCAAATCGTTCAGAGCTGTAGATTGTAGACTGTTCCTAAAGTAGTGGCTGTGCAGATCGACATGGGTATGTGTAAATTTGTTTCCGTCTCTTCTTTGTAAGCTCCACAAAATAGCATCTGAGAGGGCACGACCCTGATTGCAAGATACAACTAGTGAGATACATGTATACATTTTTTTCCCCCAATTATAAAGAGGGCTTTTGTTTTACACCGTTGCCACACGGTATTCTAATTTTATTCTTGCGTTCTTAACCTAGAATGCAATATTCCTGAAGGTTATGCATTTGCTGGATCTACACAGTTGTCAGTTCGGTTTTGTGTTCGATGACTAGTTGGACCGTACAACTGGACGAATCCGGAGGACGGTAGCTTCAGACTGTTTCGTTTTTATCATTTGGACCACGAAGTGTAACACAAGGTTCATCCGCTTTCAGAAATAGAGTACGGCTGCACAAAATTCTAATATTTTATCTAAAAAAAGAAACCAACGTTGTCATAGCCCAAATTTACATACATTCATATATACAACTTACAATAAAAATAATGTTTTGGCAATGCTATTATGGTTAGCTTTAAAAATTCAGTTCATAGACCCTAGTTATCCTTCAACCAAGAGACTAGGTTTGTTAGGTAGACGCATCTGCCAGGCTCATGGAACCTGGTACACCGTTGTGGTCATTCCTTATCTATTTTGATATGCGATTTCATCCGGATGCTCTTGTGAAATGTGATTTATGAAATGTGAGCCAAAATGTTGTAGCGTTTTTCTGCGCGTATAATTTTTCCGCTTCCATTTTAGATGGGTGGTCTCCAAAAATTCCTTCGTATGATGTTCTTAAAAATGCTCGCTCTATTTGGTGGGCAAGTTGATTCTGCTCGGCGAGCTAATTCGCCCACATGTCCGACTATGGATGGGCACCTTCAAGGCGCGGGGCTTGTACTTCAATTCTCTATATACCTCGCCTCTGCATTCGGCTTCGTCAATGCCCCGGCTCGCTCCGATCTTATATATCTCGGGAAGAGATTTGCGGTAGTTTGGCCGAGAAACTTCTTAATATCCTTTTGCAAGGATAAGTCTCATTGATTAAGCTTTTGATACTCTTGCAGTTGCGACGTTTTTACTAAATTTAACTGTTACTATGCAAAATCGTATTAAAAGTAAAAAGCGCCTTGTTTTTAGATATCTTAAAAATTAACTTTGTTTCCAATACTTCGACCGAGAGTTCATACGGTGTTATAATCTGACTACATACAATCTTATAAACCAATGAATAAATATGCCTCGGATATATGTATGTATAAACAGAATGAATATAAATTCTATTTGTAGCAAACCAGATCCGGTTTCAGCCAATTTTTTCGATTAAGATTTTGGAAAAAGTTCATTCGAGTGGACAGTTTTGTGCTCCAGATTTCGCACCTTTTTATACCCGTACTCAAAAAGAGTTAAGGGAAGTAGTTAAAGGGTAGGAAGAAATTTTCCGACCCCTAAAGTATATATATTCTTGATCAGTATCAATAGCCGAGTCGATAGAGCAATGTCTGTCTGTCCGTCCGTCTGTCCGTCTGTCTGTCTTGATGAGCGCCTAGATCTCAGAGACTATAAGAGTTAGAGCAACCAAATTTTGTTTCGAGACTCATGTGATATCACACTGCTACAAGTGTATTTCAAAATTTCGCCATGCCCACTTCCGCCTCCACAAAGGACGAAAATCTGTGGCAGCGACAATTTTGAAGATACGATAAAACTAAAAGCGCAGTATCGTAGAGAATGACTATATCTATCAGATTGCCGAATCTGAATCAGATCGGATCATTATTATAGCCAGAATGAAGAAATTATTTTCAGTTGCTTCCGTGTTTCATTCCAAAATTTGTTTGCGATATATCACTTGATATATTTTTATCTCTATTATTAAAAATAATAAGAGGTTTTTTTCAGTCACCACGTGAGTGGTTTATCAGTTAACGAAAGAAGAAGAGGCTTGCTTGATTTTTGTATAATAGAAATACACGCTATAATGTTATCATAAAAAAAACTTAATCTTCTTTCTCTAACTCAGACGCAACGCGAAGCGAGTCTCGCATTATAGCCTTTTCACACTGACGACCATCCACCATCCCCCATCCATTTCTGGGATGGGCCGTAAGTTTTGCCGTTCCGAAAATTTCCCAGTTATTCCGCCATCTATCTGGGATGTTCCTAATTCGCACGTTTCCATGCGGTATTTTTTCGATAATTGTCAAATACAACCATAAATATTTGACATTCACAACGAAAAATCGGAATTCACTACGAAAATGTAAACAATGACAGACAGGAAAATGGAAAAAAAAAACAACAAAACATCTGATGTCAAAATATTCTCAGGCACAATAACTCAGAAGTGAGATAGTTTGTGGACTATCCTATGGGAATTTGTTTATGAGGAGTGTTTTGCAAAACTCATGCAGGAAATTGCACACGCTGTTGGCTAACAGCCCTCCGTCTATTCTTTACTCATAAAACAGCCCAAAGTATACAATGCTATGGCGATATAAAATTTTCATTAAACAGCAACTTTGTTTTCGGCTACATCCTTCTCCCAAAATGTCCCGAACCGCTTCTAAAAAGCCCTATCATATATATTGTATTTAAAACATTGATTAAATTTTGTAGATGCAGTCACAAATGACCACGCTTCAGTTTTTCGAAACAAATATCAATTCTAATATCTCGTCCACATCCTCATCATTCATGTGCAGCAACATGATTAGTTTGGTCAAGAATATGTTTTGCTGTTGAATCACATTTACAACCATTGCAATATTATTAATATTCATTTTAATTAAAGACGTAAAAAAATTTCCGCAGCAATTATGAGCATCAGCTGTTTCTCATGGATGGGGGATGGTGGATGGTCGCAGTGTGAATCGGAGTTTCACATATTTCAAATTCCCACCGTTCCTCCGGGATGGGCTCAGTGTGCAGAGGGTATTAGAGTACTTCAATCCGCTCATCCGGAATTGCGGATTGGTGCTGTTGACAAAAAATGTCTACATTAACATAAGAAAAAATGCAACTACCTGAAATTGAGACACCACCAGAACTATTTAACGGTCTGCTCATTGGAACGGATCTACTTTCAAACCTGTTCTTGAAGACCATTCGTACATTAAATTAATGCTTCAAAATGACACCGTTCGGAGCAAGATAAATAGTTTACAATACTGCTGCAAATGGCTAAAAATTCAAACCAATCTTTAGGTTAGGTTAGGTTAGGTTGAGGCGGCTGTCGGGATCGCCAGGAACCCGACACACTTAGGCCGGTTTCGGCCCGTTGCGATACCGCAAGGAGCATTTCCCCCTCCCCTCATGTGAGTCTATGTTATCCGTTGTCCCAACCGGATGCCCGTATGAAGTTTGCGATCCTTCTGGGACACATTGCAGACATGTCTGAGATGTCAATTAAGAAAGGTGAGCCCAAGTATTGAAGTCTCCTTCTGCTGAGAGCCGGACAGAAGCAGAACAGGTGTTCCACTGTCTCCTCCTCGTCCTCATCTCTACAGCTTCGACAGAAGTCGTTGTAGGGGGCACCCAGCCTGTTTGCATGTGTGCCTATTAACCAGTGTCCCGTAAGGGAGCGTATGACTGAGCTGCACCTTCTCCTGCTAAGCTTGCAGAGCTCGTCGGTGCGCTTCTTATTTATGTTAGGCCATGTTTGCCTAGTTATGCGACATAGTGACACTGTCTGCCATCTGTCGTTTGTGAGTTGCTTGTAGTGCTCCTTTATTTTGAGCTTACAGGTGGCCATTGGCATACGAATGTCCTCCTTGTCGTGGAGAAGGGGGACTGTTGTACCAGCTCTGGCCAGCTCGTCTGCTATACAATTGCCTTCAATGTCCTGGTGGCCTGGAACCCATATTAGGCTGATTTCAAACTGATGAGCCATCTCGTGAAGAGATTTGCGACAGTTTGCCACGGTAGCCGAGCTAGATGTAATCGCATTTAGCGATTTGATCGCGGCTTGGCTATCACTGTAGATATTTATGTTAGTTGCCGTAATGGCTGCTTCGTGAAGACAGCACAGAGCTTCCTTGATCGCTATGACTTCCGCTTGGAAGACACTGCAGTGATCTGGGAGCCTGAAGGAGTGCCTTAAGTTTAGTTGTTCGGAGTATATACCCCCTCCGACCTTGTTGTCCAGTTTCGAACCATCTGTGTAGATTTGTATGGCTCCATCTGGGCCAGGAGGTCCCTCGAGCCATTTATCTCTCTGGGGGATGATTATTTCAAAAGGAGTGTCTATGTACTCCCTTGGAACACAGTAGTCCGTTTTTGTGGGGACGATATTGTTTCCGTTAAGGATGGAAGCGTGACCGATGTGCTGCGACACCCATTGGTCTGAGTCTCTTAGACGAATTGCTGCCATTTCTGCCTTCTCCATACCCGCATGGTCAAGGCTCTGGAGGCATAAGATGGCGTTTAGCGCATCATTTGGTGTGGTGCGTAAAGCCCCACTGATGCATAGGGCGGCGGTACGCTGTACCTTGCCCAGTTGGTTGGTGATTGTCCTTTTTGCTAGGGCAGGCCACCACACGGTAACTCCGTAGAGTAGTATTGGCATAACTATTGCTAGGTATATCCATTGGACTATTCTTGGGTTCATGCCCCATTTCATCCCTATGGCCTTTTTACAAGTGTAGAGGGCTATCGTGGCCTTCCTCACTCTGTCTTTGATATTCAGATTCCAGCTGAGCTTCTTGTCAATTACCAGCCCTAAATAGCTGGCATTGTCACTGAGGGGGAGCCTGCATCCGTTTAGAATTGGGGGGCTGAGTGGCGGGACTTTGTATTTGTTCGTGAACAATACAAGTTCCGTTTTTGAGGGATTAACTCCCAGTCCACGCGACTTTGTCCATTCCGACAGTTGCGCGAGCTTTGCGGTCATTAGGTCGCAAAGTGTCTGCGGGAATTTTCCCGAAAAGATTATGGCAACGTCGTCCGCGTATGCCACCACTTTGCAGCCCCCCTCCAAGTTACATAGAATCTTTAAGATCAAAGACAACTGTACCAAAAAGTGGAATTTGTTTATAATGAGTGCTCCGCAAAACTCATGCAGGAAATTGCACACGCTGTTGGCTGACAGCCTTCCGACTATTCTGTATTCAGAAAAACAGCCCAAAGTATACAGTGCTTTGGCGATATAAAATTTTCATTAAAAAGCGCATCGTTGTTTTCAGCTACATCTTTCTCCCAAAATGTCCCGAACCACTTCTAAAAGACATGAAAAATATATATTTCTATTTAAAACATTGATTGGATTTTGTAGAAGCAGTCACAAATGACCACGCTTCATTTCAAAACAAAAATCCATTCTGAATCTCCTCCTCGTCAAATTTGTCCTCATCATCATCATCCATGTCCAGCAACATGATTAGTTTGGTCAAGAATATGTTTTGCTGTTGAATCACATTTACGACCATTGCAATACTATAAATATTCATTATACCCGTACTCAAAAAGAGTTAAGGGGTATACTGTATTTGTGGTAAAAGTGGATGTGTGTAACGCAGAGAAGGAAAATTTTCCGACCCCATAAAGTACATATATTCTTGATCAGTATCAATAGCCGAATCGATAGAGCCATGTCGGTCTGTCCGTCCGTCCGTCGTCCGTCCCGATGAGAGCCTGGATATCAGCGACTATAAAAGCTAGAGCAACGAAATTTTGTTTCGAGACTCATGTGATATCACACTGTTACAAGTGTATTTCAAAATTTCGCCCCGCCCCTTCCGCCTTCACAAAGGACGAAAATCTGTGGCATCCACAATTTTAAAGATACGATAAAACTTAAAACGCAGCATCGTAAAGAATGACCATATCTATCAAACTGCCGAATGCTGAGTAAGATCGGATCTTTATTATAGCCAGAATGAAGATGCTAATTTTCAGTTGCTTCCTCCACCTCCTCTGGCGCTGCTGACGCTATTCATTCTCTGTCTCGCTCGCACACACTCTGCCCTGTGCAAGCTCGGAGGAAATGTAGAATCTAAATGGTAGATGTAGAATATTTTTTCTAGATGTGTTATCTACATTTTAGATGTAGTTAACCAATGTAGCAAAAAAATGTAAAATTAAAAATTTTTTTTTTTTAGTTTTAAATAAGCTCACAAATTTATATACTGACTAGGTACGGGTATAAAAGTAGAGTCGCGACTAGAAGCGACTCACGTTCCTTCTCGTTTTAATTAAAGACGTAAACAAATTTCCGCACGCAATTATGAGCATTATCTGTTTCTCATGGATGGGGGATGGTGGATGGTGGCTGTGTGAATAGCAGTTTCACATTTTTCCAAAATTCCCACCGTTCCTCCGGGATGGGCTCAATGTGTAGAGGGTATTAGCATTTTCACAAACCAAATTCGAAGGCTAGGGCAGACACCTTTTAAGATTCAATTCGAATAGGATTCATTTCGCAGTTTTACTAATTTTATCATATCAAAACAATTGGTTTTTAATTTTTTTCTTATATGAAATAAAATAATTGATTTTTGAAAGCTGTACTTTTAGATTTTAAGGCAAAAAACATCCCATTTCTTGCGCGACCAACAAAAAATGTACTCGACAACTCTAGCAGTTGTCTGGCAACTCTCCGGCCTGGCAGAAATCAGCGGTTAAAAAAAAACAGATATCTGAGTTTTACGGTACACCTAATAAAAATGCTTTTAGCGAGACTGTTGGCCATCGAAGAGCTAGAATAGAAACCTTTCACCGCAGGCTTCTCAGATGCGCATTGGAATCGTTTTCATAATTCTTTACACAATTCAAAATCCCGAAATCTATTAGAAAATGTCATTTTGGGCCACAGCGGAAATGTCGTGTTGAGTAGTGTTATTAACAAAATAAGCTACTAATAAATACATGTTTTCAAAGAATGCCAACAGTATGTTTTGTTTAGTAATTGTACCCCATTTTATATATCACAAGTATTTTTTTCGTTACAGATACGTTGATCAAGCACCTCCAAAGATACAAATTTAAGTCGATCTAGACCTATAACCACATAGGCATGCTTTTGCATGCGTCGTTATGAATATGCCATTGATCGCTGTTCGACGAAAAATGAGTTTAAAAAGTATAATAAATTGTCTGTTAGCTATTGAACCTGAAGCTGCTTATTTAATCGCCCAATACAAAAACATCGATGGCAAACATAGACTTATTTTCCCAAAGTGGCATGTGAACACTATTGTGCTTTCAAAATCATTTATAAAAGAAACGCCAGTCCTTGTTTCTGCATGTCAAAACTGCGGACAACTTTTGTAAGGTTGTTTTGCTAACAGATGCAATAAAGTCTTGACGACACAAAAGCCTTGATTCCAATATTTGACATTCTCAGCTTCTTGGGACAGTCAACACAATACGTTTATCCCTGGGATTTTAATATCGTAATGAATTCAGTTAAAGGTGCTACAAAGAAGCAGCAGGAGACAAATTGGGTATTAAAGAGAAAGCTGCTCAAACGGTGCTACGGTCTGTCAGCTGTGTCAAAGTCGGTTGACTGGTGGACTGGCGTCAGCGTCCTGCCCAGCGGGACAAGGATAAACTTGGACATTTTGCAGAAGGATTACGTCAAGCAGTTCTTCTTTGAAAAGCGCGTTGGCAGCGGAGGAGCGTACAAAATCTCAAAACAATATCGGTTGTCCAGTGCCATCTCAAACTTTGGATGATTAAAGAGGATTTGGGGTATCAGCCTGGCAGCGTACACCCATCCTTATAACCTCACATGTTCACATAGATAACATCTTCAGTTGGCTATCTGACAAAGAAATCGCAAGAAATCGCGATTAAAATTTTCAGAGCTAAATAATTGGTTATCCAACATCAACGTCTATCCTTTCAATTTCCATTGGCCAGTTTAAGTTTGCGCACAAACAAAAATGTCATCAGTCAGATTCTTTAGGATTTCATGTTGCATCGCAGTGATTGATTGTGAAACGCAACAGTTTCGTAGCTGACATTAAAGCCACGAAAATTTCCACAGGATCTACAGGAATGGTCTGCTCTACTCCCCTGCGTAATAAAAAAATCGAAACATATGAACGACTCTATTATATCAACGCATTGCTAATTAAGATTTGATTTTCCGAGTTCTTTCCTCGTTGAAAACATGTCTGCTAGTCAAAGTGAAGACGCAGACATCGCATCCTCTCGTCCAGAGACGCTGCAGTTGCATTCTTTGTCAAACGCCACTGTAAACTCGGGAGAGCCGGATTTGGAGACAGAGGAATACTATCCCTTTTCACGAATTGCTACAAAAAACAATCGCTTAAAGCTTAATTGGTGGCATTCACCCACACAACCGCAAGATGTGGAAGCAGCATTCTTGCAGCCTGAAAGAAGGGAACAAAGAGGACATGGACATGCCAATATAATAAACGCCGTGGATAATAATAATACCGTAGTTCATAGCTGCCTTAACACGCCAACTAAGTTAGTTTCCGTCCTTCAGCGAAGTCAACCCGATCGAGATCAGAAACTGCTCACAGGCGATACAAAAAACGAGACTACCTTTGATCCGGGCGTTGAAGAATTTGATATGAAGGAGTCTCACCAACTTGTGGATGGTATGTACACCAATATGCACATGTTATACATGTCCTTTGTAGAAAAATGCTGTCCTAATTCTCCCAGCCCCCTTCCACCCCCACTAAGGGCGAAAATCGCAGTATCGTAGAGAATCACCATTATTATAGCCAAAATAAAGAACATCATTTTCAGTTGCTTCCCCCACCTCATCCAGCTCGACCACGCTACTCATGACTGACTGAGTACGGGTATAAAAGTAGAGTCTCGTCCACAGAAGCAACTCACGTTCCTTCTCTTTTGACATATATCTTAAACTGACTTTCTAGGCTGTTAAAGACTGTTAAAGTTGAATGTATTAGATGGGATCACTTTGAGGACCGAATTTCTCACCTACATAAATATGTACAAAATATAAATGTACGAATTTGATAATTTTTTGCAGTATTTTTTCACGAAATTTTGACTTTGAAAACTCAGAAAAATACAAGATTTTAAAAAATTCTTAAAAAAAACTAAACCCACCATTGCTAAATAATATTTCAACAAAAAAAACTCATCGTTTTGACAATCAAACGTTTGGAATAATTTATAACACAATTCGATAAAAAAGCTTAAACAAAATATTCTTGACCAATGCACTGTGGCAAGAAATCGTCCTAGAAGATGAGGGCATCAGTATGTGGAAAGTAATGCTCATTAGACGGTATGAGGTTTTTCACAAAAAGTTTTTTTTTTACGTGACCGTGTTTACATATCCGTCAAATAATGCCAACCTTTATAATAATAAAAAAAATCTCCACACCATCCTGCTGTCTCCTTGCCACAGGGTTTTTTTTGGGCACTCCTTTTTGAAGCGTTCACCGACTTCATGGGGATCATTCGCCTTACTGTCAAAACCAAACTGGTCTATCTTGCTATTATTAAAAACATTACGTTTCTCCAATCATTTACCGTCAAAGTTGTGTTGATTTTTACCAACTTTAGCTTTTTCTGGATTTGTTTGGTGCCGAAAGTGTCAAAAACTTTCTTCTGAAGGCGTCGCCGTTTAGTGATAGTGCTAATATTGATACCTACCGACTAAACTCCCCTCAAATATCTTATTTGGGTGGTCTTCCTCTTACTTCCTGCTGCGAGTGGTCGTTTCACCGAACATCGTTTTTCGAAATCCTTTAGAAAATTATGTTTTGAGGACTCATACTAATTTTGGTGCTAATACTGCCAAAACAAGAATTATTTGACCGCTAAGTCAAAATGGCTTCAATTTCGGTTTCAGTTTTTTTTCAACATTTTATACATTTTAAATTTTTTGTTTAAACTCTTTTCTTTGTCAAATGAAAACACGTCACCAATTAACAGCTAATGAATAAAGATATTTTAAAGATATGCAAATATTTTACGTACACAAAAATATCTATACTCATGTGAGTTTGTATTTATTTTTTTCTATTAGATAAATATATAAGCTTAAAAACAATACAAGACACTTAAGAAAATCCAATAAACTTAAAAAAATCAAATTAACATTAGATGTATGCCACCATGCCAATCTCGTTTTGTTAAACTTTATTATACAAAAAAAAATACAACTATCTAAAAAAAAACACCAAAAAAATGGCCCAGTCTCGCATAATGGTGTAGCTAATTTTTTAACGTAACGTTTTTTTAAAGATTTTTACATTCAATAACTTAAAAAATTTACATCTAATATTTCATTTATTACTACAATAATTTATTATTACAGACAGTCCTGCCCAAATCGCAAAGTTTTGCATTTTTGTAAGCCAACCACCACTTCTGTTTTTAGTAACCTATTGTTTAAATTTTGGCTTATTTCTTTAAAATAGAACGTACGATTGCTGAAAATAAACTTTTCTAAAAATTGACATTTTAATTACATATTTTTTTACATTTTGACGTACGCACGTAACGTAACGTAACGAATAGAAATGTCCATATAAACATATTTATGATGCATTTAGTATGTACATATGTATGTATGTTCTAATGTGTAAATACAAATTTCAAGGAGCAGGTTTAGCTTGAAAAAACTATATTTGTATGTATATATGTAAATTAGATGATCATGTGTCTCCGAAATGTGTGTTTGCAACTTACTCTGTGTGTAGAAAGATTATTACAATATATGTATGTATGTATGTATCTCTAAACGTCAATTGGAGATTTCTGCATACGTATGCATACGTACAGACATGTACGTCTGTATGCCCGTATTCTTGTCCAAACGCTATTCTTACGCGTGTTTGTCAATGTCATGCACACATGCTTATCAATATGCATATATGTATGTAGTACTTGTTTATTCATTGACGCTTGCTTGGGCCTAACGTGGTATTGGTGAATATGAATGATCAAATTTTTAATTTGTCGGCAGTAATTAAAAGGCAGGAATACGAGGATCGAGGTAAAAGACTACATATAATATTGAGAACAATAATGTTTCCATATGAAAAGATTGTACGATCTTACGAACCGTAAAAGAGAACATTAAATGCACACACTTTGGACATCTGTGTAAGTTTATTGTTTTATGTTTGGCACACCACTTGCTCATAAATGCGCTGTCCCACTCTCAAAGCTATTGAGCAGTATCATGAAAACATTTGTACGTCTGTGAAAGCCTACATATACATACATAGGTATAATTAAAGCTCTATAAAAAAATAAACGAATCGGAAAAGCCCACAAGCCAGGCAGATTCGAACTCTCTTGGCAAACAAACAACAGCAACCGAGACGTTCGTGCTTCTTATCATTTGGTTTTTATCTACATATTGGCTGTTGGCTTTTCGATTACGCGTTTAACTCTCGTAGTTAACAGCTAACCGTGGTACTGTAACAGCCCACTGTCTTGATCCGTCCCTTCGAGTAGCTTTACCTATTTGACCAATCGCAAAGTGAATACGTAAATGTCTCTTAATATTGGCTTTTTTTTTATTTGGGTCATTTTGGTGTTAAATTTGCATACACAAATTTATTCCGGTGTTAAGCCGATGAACATATATATTGTACATACAAATATACAACTTTAAAATATTAAATCAGCTGTTTTTTGTGACCTTATCACATTTACGTGCTTATAACAGAACTTTTCGAAAGACCTTTAAGAAGCTGGGACCACGAGGTTTCTTATACTTACTACATAGTTACATATTTATGTGCATACGTATACGTATGCATATGTACATATATTTGATTGTACAGTACATAACCTAGTGGAGCTACATATGTATATGTATGTACGTCTTGATGAATCGGTAAAGAGTCGCTTTATTCGAGTAGCTGGATAGCTCGATGCTATGCTCGATTCATAAAAATCGATCAGAAAAGATCCGAGTTATGGATTATCGCAAACGCTGAAATCGGCTTCAAATTCTTGGCTATTCTGTGTTTTGTTGTTGTCACGGTCACATTATTGGCGAAACTGACGATGAACTGCAACGTGTTGAGAGGTATGGAATAAAACAAAGAAAAACAAAGTGCACTGACGTCATAACGTCACAACTGGGACAGTGGAACCATTACAAATTTAGCTAACCATTCCGGCGTTAAGCATTTCATTTCTGTTTGTTTCTTGTTTCTTAGATCCGAAACCATGCAGTGGTCTATTAAATCAAGACCAGGAAGACCAGATGAACTTATCCGGATATCGACGCAGCTATGTGCGCAGTGTTCTCTGCTGGGTCTGCATTGTCCTAACTGGAGGTCTACTGCGACTCGTGCTACACTGGTGGCGCCATTGGTATTTGTTTGCCACCTGCCATCAGTGCCCCCTAGATGAGGCAGATCAGGTATTGATAGTAGAAGACTATCAAGGCAAGCACAAGCTGTATCACGTAAAGAACGTTCGTGTTTTAAATATAAATCACCTAAAGTAAGTTAAAGGCACACTCTTTCGCCGTTTATTACTGTCACTTAATAACGATTTTTTCCAATAGTTCTGATTCACTATTCTTCCATTCCAGGTCATTATTACTTAAGGGTTATCCAAAAAGTAGTGAAGTCGAGGATAATAATTTGCAAATCTCAGTGCATTTTACATCAGCCCAGTTCAAAAGTATGTGGTATGGTACAGAATGAATACATTCAAAAGTGCATTAAAAGAAATTATACATACTTGCATTGGCTCATGCAAATAATTAATAAAAAAAATACATATTTCATATTCAAATTTATAATTAATCTCAAAGGATATCAAATAAAGGTTTGCCAATTCTTTTTACCCAGATTGTTCGTCCATTCGGATATTCCGGTGCAAGCAATTGGTATATGCGTGGGACAACACACTGAATTGCTTTAATAAAGTGAATGGCCTCGACCTTAACGTGCCTTGTTCATACTACCACCAGCAGCGTGGCTTAACAGTGCATGAGCAGCTATCAAGGCGCATAGTTTTTGGTGAAAATGAGATAACTGTGCCATTGCGAGATGTCAAAACGTTACTCTTCCTGGAAGTGCTCAACCCGTTCTATGTGTTTCAATTATTCTCGGTTGTCCTGTGGTTTACCTACGACTATTACTATTATGCTTGTGTCATCCTCCTAATGTCTATCTTTGGAATAACCATGTCCATTTTGCAAACGAAAAAGGTAAGTGAGTCGGCTATTTACATTTTTACAATTTTCAATTTTATATGTATGAATGCTTATATTAGGCTGAACCAAAAAAAATGTTTTTAAATTTTTTTGTATTGGGTTAATAATATAATTATGAATACTAATGATTTTATTTTGAGTTAATTTTTTTTTTATTGTTTGCTATAGAATTTAAAAAAAAATTCAATCGGCAGTAAAATCTTTTGCATTAATATCATTATCATGATTTTGATCAATCGTTAATTCAATAACATATATAATTCAATATTATTTAAAAAAAAACCGACGAATTCATTTAAAAAATGTATATAAAACAAAACAAAATTAATTTGTTAATTCCAAAAAATTAAAATACAAATTTGAAGAAAAAAATTTTGTAATTTTATTTACTAACAAAGAAAAGAATAAAGGGGTATGTGCTTTTTTTGTCAAATTTTGGCTAGCATAGCATATACATATGTACATAGTATGTATAATAAATTTGTAAACATAAACTTCCGACAGGTGAATAGATAATTATAATCAACAGAGTTTTTCAAATTAACAATGGACAATTTTAATTGATATCAGAGAAACGAAAAATACATATGTAAATACATAAGTTAGTTATTTATATTCGAATTTAATCTCATTAACTATATACTATGGTACCTACAACTACATATATTCGAGATCTTAATGGCGAGACAGAAAATCAGTGTCAATAGATATTCCTAGTAGTAGGGCAGATACATACTCAATGAAATATAAATAAATCATAAGCGAAAATAACCCAAAATCGGATTACTAAATTATAAATATATCACAGATAACACAGACTATCTGTAGGACTTGTTTCTTTTCTTTTTTAATTCCGACAACTATTCAATTCCTGTAATTTCTGTCTCCTAGAATCAAGATGTACTTCAAAAAACAGTGCACAACACTGGGAATGCTTTGGTTTTGGACGCAAAGGGTGTTTCCAAAGAGTTTCCAACCCAAACTCTTGTACCTGGTGATATTATTGAAATACCTTCATCTGGATGTACAATGCAGTGTGATGCAGTATTATTATCAGGCAACTGTATTCTAGATGAATCGATGCTTACGGGCGAAAGTGTTCCGGTAACAAAAACTCCGTTGCCTCCGAAACGTGATATGATTTTTGACAAGAAAGAACATGCCAGACATATACTCTTTTGTGGAACAAAGGTTATTCAGACGCGGTATATTGGATCTAAAAAAGTATTGGCATTCGTAATTAACACCGGTAACATAACGGCAAAAGGAGAACTAATTCGATCCATTCTTTATCCTCCACCTGTGGACTATAAATTTGAACAAGATTCCTATAAATTTATTCAGTTCTTGGCATTAATTGCTTGTGTTGGATTTATTTACACACTAATTACAAAGGTACAGATAAAATATACATACATACATATCTACTAATTTATGTATAATTGTATTATTTCAATATAATGATTAAAATATTTTCAGATAATGCGGGGAACGGATCCGGTAAAAATAGCAGTTGAATCTCTGGACCTAATTACTATTGTTGTACCTCCCGCCCTCCCAGCTGCAATGACTGTCGGTCGCTTTTATGCACAAAAGCGTTTGAAGGCTAACGACATATTTTGTATCTCTCCACGGTCTATTAACGTGGCAGGAAGCATTAATTGCTGTTGCTTTGATAAGGTTTGACATTTAATTAAACATTTGCTTATTCATATCTTATATCTACACATACCATGCAATATCTTGTAAATCATGTCCTGAATGTGTGTGGCATTTCCAATGACACTCCGTAGGCGTAGTCTCACACAAGAAGTTCTTACGAAAAAAAAAAGATTTCCTATTCTTATATCCCGTTTACTAATTTCAGACTGGTACCTTAACGGAGGATGGGCTGGATATGTGGGGGGTGGTCCCTAAGTCGTCAACCAACCAATTTCAAATACCCTTAAAGAACGTGAATCGTCTGCCATATGATCACTTTCTTTTTGGGATGGTAACGTGTCACTCGATTACTGTACTGAATGGTACGATGATGGGTGACCCACTAGATCTTAAAATGTTCCAGTCAACGGGGTGGATACTTGAGGATTCTTCAGATATACCGGATAATGAGAAATATGGGCTTATTTATCCAACGATACTGCGCCAACCAAAAGAATTTTCTTCTGATACTTCGTCAAATATTAAAACAGTGTTTCGACGGCAATCGTCAGTGGATGATTTATTGGCTAATGTTGGACTTTCGCAAACCCAGAAAAGCTTTGATCATGGGATTGTACGAGAATTCCCATTTACCTCAAGTCTTCAGAGAATGTCGGTCATCACTCGTTGTCTCAGTGCACAAGAATTTAATGTATACTGTAAAGGCTCTCCGGAAATGATACAACAGCTGTGCAGACCTCAGAGCCTACCAGATAACTATTCTCAACAGCTGTCGACGTTCGCCAAAAAGGGATACCGAATTATAGCCTTGGCATTCAAGGCTCGCACCCAAGATTAATTATACAAAAGTTCAGCGATTTTCCCGCGAGGAAGTTGAACTTAATCTGGAGTTCCTTGGCTTTGTTATCCTAGAGAACCGACTTAAGCCCGATACTACAACGGTAATCCATGCACTAAACGCAGCCAAGATAAGGACGATAATGGTGACTGGAGACAATATTTTAACTGCCACGAGTGTTGCACGGGACTGTGGCATAGTGTCTCCCTCACAGGCGGTAATAACGGTGCATGCCGATCCAGTTGATGTGATTGCGGTTACACATACACATGATCACAGTAGTCATTCTAGACCTGGTGATACGAAAAGCGCGTCCGAACAATATCGACATAGGCAATACAAACTTCAGTACACCCTGGACTTGGGGAGCAAGAGCACTACGTCATCTCAATGGAAATCGAATTGCAACGGAAACACTGTAATACAAGATGGTAACTTAAGTGGCAATTGTCCACGAACGCTTTACCGGTTGATGTCTACAATTTCGTTAGCTAACGGGTCGAACACTAGCTATGCCGAAAGCATTTTTCCCAACAGTGATAGCTTGGCTAGTGTAAAGACCGTGGACACATGGACCCATAACGAGTCGATTGAAGTCGACGTGGAGCTCGGAACGGAATTAACTCAAGACGATAACTGGCGGCGTCATTATGTATTTGCAATGGATGGTAAAACGTGGCAAATTGTAAAGGATCAATTTCCTGAGGAACTAGGAATTCTTTTAACGCGTGGAGCTATTTACGCCCGTATGTCGCCGGAGCAAAAGCAAGCACTGGTTATAGAACTTCAAAAATTGGATTACTGTGTGGCCATGTGCGGTGACGGTGCCAATGATTGCGGTGCACTGAAGGTGGCACATGCTGGTATTTCGTTAAGTGAGACCGAGTCGTCAATTGCCTCACCGTTCACTTCGCGCAATCCCACGATTGCGGCTGTGCCAAATGTTATCAAAGAGGGTCGCGCTGCTTTAGTCACATCGTTTGGCATTTTTAAGTATATGGCTGCATATTCGCTGGTACAATTCATATCTGTAATGATCCTGTACTCGATTGACTCGAATCTAACAGACAAACAGTATCTTTATGTTGACCTAGGCTTGATATCAATATTTGCCTTTTTCTTTGGTAAAACTGAAGCTTTTGATGGACCTCTTGTAAAGCAGGTACCGCTTAGTTCGTTGATATCTCCCACGCCATTGGCGTCGCTCTTATTGCATCTAGTCGTGGTGACTGTGTTCCAGGTAGCTGGTGAGTAATACAAACTTGAAATATAGTTTCCAAATAATATTAAAATGTACCTTTTTTATTACGACGGTTATCTAGGTTGGTTTCAGCTGCAGCAACAGC
The DNA here is from genome assembly GCA_035043285.1 of Drosophila subsilvestris. Lineage (NCBI taxonomy): Eukaryota > Metazoa > Arthropoda > Insecta > Diptera > Drosophilidae > Drosophila > Drosophila subsilvestris. The sequence goes on from JAWNNB010001692.1 coordinate 1,013,738, forward strand.
CTTGGTTTCAGCCGTTTCAATCATCAGATGAGAATCACCTAGGTTGCTATGAGAACTACACCATGTTTTCAATATCCAGTTTCCAGTATATTATACTCGCTTTTGTATATTCAAAGGGTGCTCCTTATCGGAAACCCTTGTGGTCCAATTGGCCGCTGTGCTTAACATTTATTGTAAATTGTGTCATCATAGTCTATTTGGTTGTTTACCCAAGCGAGTGGGTAGCTAATTTTTTTCAGCTGATTGTGCCACCAGTAATGAGTTTTCGATATGTAATGCTTATTTATGGAGCTGCAGCCTTTGTTGTTCATCTGTTTGTGGAGTCTTTTCTTGTAGAATACCTAGTATTCAAAAAATATCAAGTGCGGCGTGACCAAAGCTGGACTACATCGAAGCAACAACACATGCGCCTGGAGTATAATATTACCACAAATGATAACTGGCCACCTATAACTGAAGTATACGAGCCCCACGAGTCCACTGATTGGGAAGGAGGGCAACCTACATATGTTAGCTTGTGCGCTGAGCAAAGCCTTGATACCCAACACAACACCTTCCTAGGATTTTTCGATTCATCAGATAATAATGCTCATAATATAAAACAACCTCCATCTACCCCTTCTGTAGGACAGTAACGTTTAAGTCATATGAAATTGTACAAATCTGAATAGTTAATCAACCCTCTTTGTAAATACTTGTGTTTAAATACAAAAATTAAAATAGGAATACATATACATATATTAATAGGTGTGTTCGTAGTAAGGAATTCTTTATAAGCTACTTTTTGTCATATCTTTTTCATACATATAGAATTTGTTCTTATATTCAAAGTTGTGAAAGTGTACGGCGATGCTATATATATATAGTTTGTAATATATACTACCTCTTATTTCGGCCGGAAAAAGCACATTACCAGATAATTCTATTTGTTTTATAATAAGTATTATACATAGATGATTAAATGGATACAGATACGCTTCGATTGATTGAATAAAATCGTTATGAATTTATGTCATAGTTTAATTGTATACACAATTGGGCCCTCGTGTTCTGTTCCGCAGTACATCTAGCCATCTGTCTCAGTGTTAAAAAACGTCTCGGAGAAAACGAGAGCTACGGGCGAACAAAATTTGTTATGTATCTTTGTCAATGTTGCTTGTAAGGAGTGAGCTCTGCATTTAAATCGAAATATCTTTTATTGCTTTATTGTAAGTAGTATAATACTTCCAATACAGTCAGGCAGGCTCCCGTTTTCACTTTTCTATTGAAAACGGAAAGTCAGGCGCTCCCGCATTCGAAAAACGCAAAATTTCTCCTTTTTAAAACGGCAAAAGTTGCATAGGGAAAACAAAAGATGATTTACTGATGCATTGACATGAATTTGACATCATTACCAGTGCATTTGAGCTTGTGCCCTTTTTATAAATAATTTTTAATTAAACCAACCTCAAAATTGGATTTGACAAAAATTGGTCAGGGCAACAACAAATAGTGGATTCGACCGAACAGCTGTGGCAGCCCGATTTGGCAATCGACAAATCTCTGTTAAACATAAAAGAGTCCTTTTTGTATGAGCAGGCACTTACGAGTGGGTATAACAGCAGTAAATTTTGCGCTTAAAAGTCCAGGGAGTAAATAAATCGACTTTTGCGGATTCCAGAGCGGCTTGAAATTAAAAGAAAGGCTGTTTGCTGAAAAGTAAAACGCAAAGTAGCCACACTGTTCCAGAGCTGAAAAACATGCATCTTCAATTGATAATGAATTTAAGACTAAATAGTTTAGTTCAGCAAGTTACCCGTTGATCGATGATACTGTGGGAGAGGCTGTCAGTAAGTCCAAGTTGGGCAGCAAGCTCTTTCATATTGAAAGCTGTGGGAATTAATTTTGTATCTCTTGGCCCGTCTAAACTAGCCAAACAACCTTTGCAAATGCGATCGTACCACTCTCTCAAGCTCTTCGTGGTTGGCTTTGAGCAAACAGCGAAGTGGTTATGCTGGCCAATTCAGTTCCCTGGCTTTCGTTTGCATGAATGGTCGTGCGTGTTCCATAAAAGAGTAAGCGGTGTACTTACCTACACATATATTGAAAGTATATACATATGTACACATTTGTATGTACACGGAACTAGCGCTCAATAACTTGTTGCAGTGTGCCTTAAAACACAGTACCAAAGATCAATTAACATCGTTAAATACTGAATAAAAAAAAAAATGGAAAATAATAATATATACATATGTACTTACATATGATTGTATGTGTATGTGCTTACATAATATATTAATGCTAAAGGAGTATAAAACGACGAAATAAGGACAAAACTGTCAACTTTGTGCCGTTGCAAACATGCATATCTATATATGTTAAGCTTATCTATTGGTATTCCCATGTCTGCTCTGTTTTAAGGGAGTTTAAAATGCTACAACCACGTATAACACGGAGGATCAAACATTTCGAGGATAACTTCAACGAATCGCAAGCCTTCTGCAACACAAATATGTACTGGAAGGAGCGTAAGGATGGACTTTTTTCTATTTCTGAGACGTTTGTCATCCGATCAAAAAATCAAATATTGAGCCTAACTTTGTTAGCCACGTTTTTCTTGTCTATGGTACAATTTGGAGCTGCCCAAACTGTTGGTGAGTCAGACAAACATCAAATTTTTTTGTTTTAGTGTGTGATAATCAGTTGCTTTAACTCCCACGAGTATAGTCTCCGATATTTGTGTAGGCTTTTGCTTCTCATCATACCGCAATACCGAGTGCCGGGTAAAAAAATGAAAAAATAATATCATAACTAAATATATTGAGCTTAGTATATGTATACATATGTTTGCCTTGCACATGTAAAATGTCGACTATGTCAGCTTTCACATTTAAAAGTCCCCAAAAAATCGAAACAAAATACTTTGTTGGATTTAACTAAAATAGAGTTTTGTACAGCAAGAATTGGATAATGGCAATAGGCACTGTATCTTAAAAACAAGAAATTGTGATAGCAATTGCATTCTTTTAAAGCTAATTGCGGATGTGATTTTGTTGGTATAGTGCAAACAAAATGCAGACAGGTCTTCGCCTGCTGAATGAATGTACATACATACATACATACATATGTTTGACTCTCAGTAAAAGCTTTCAAAAATACCTGTTGGCCTTATGCCCGCGAAATAGTAGTATTTGTGCATGGCAATCGCCACCGTTCCGAGTGGCACTGCTGAAAGTTGATTTTAAATTAAGATGGGAGACTGTTCAAAAGGGAGATGGGTCGGCTTGACATCATTGCGGCTTTCACGCACACATTTAGAGTTTTTCTACCACTTTCTTTTCTTTTACCGTCTGAAGCAGTGTCAAATACACATGTACAAGTATGTATGCATACATATAAATGTACATAAATACATCTCTCCATATTTACATTTATATTTCTCATTCGATTCACTCAAGCTTCCACTGACCGAAAGCCAGAAAGAAAACTGCTCCATTCCATGTACAGATAATAGACTTGATTTCTTCTTTATTGGGTGACCATTATGTTTTGTTTTTTTTACTGGTATGGGGCATCTGGCATTCTTTTGTATTTGTATGTATTATGTATTTATTTTTGAAAGCCATGCATATACATATGTATGTACATACGTATTTATATGCATTTTTTGTTGATGGACTTTATGAAATATACAAAAAAAACCTAAAACTAGTTTAGCGTTATTCGAACCTGTTCGCAATTTAATAGAGCTTTTGGGAATAATCATATTGTTGTTGACAGCTACATACATATGTATCTCACAATAAAGTCCCGTTTATCTGTTGCCTTGTTTAGATTACATCAATAGGATATGTTACAAAATATGATGAAATATGTAATTATGTGATTTAATTTAGCACGGCAACCTATAATTTCAGATGAACCGTTCGTAGTGAATCCAACACCAACATTGCCAGTAGTAGGCGCTGATGGTAAGATTTTTTAGTACCTAACATTCTGAGCCCAAGGACTGGTACTCAAAGCAAAGTTACTGAGAGAATTACTCGTTTAATCTCTACAACATATCCCTATACCTAATTATGATTTTTACTGTTTACTGTTTTAAAAAAAATTTGGAATAGGACAAACTTTACAATTTAAATAAGCTTGGACTTATATATATACATACATATACGTACATATATACATACATCCTTAAATCATGAAAAAAATATGTACTTACATCTCTTATTACTTTTCTTTATATCTTTCTATGTATATGATTTCACCATCTTTTTGGGCTGTACATTCTGGAAACATGAACTAATTACTTAACCTTTCAATTCTTTTCTGCACCAAATGATTACATCTGTAAATGTAATTGTAAATGTAAATGTATATTTATGTTCCTTATAATGTAAATATTTGGCAATCTGACTCCTTTCTATTACTCTTACTCAAAATGAATATGACGCATTTATTTCACGCAATCTCTGTATGTATATCTATTTATATATTTTGGAATTAGATGTTACTACTGTCCTCTTGGTAAATAATGGGGCTGGAAGATTGGGGGATAGTCATGGGCGCTTCTTGACATTGCGTCCAGAGGTTGGACTGTTGACTTCAACAGCGCGAACATTTATTCAGGATGGAATTACAACAGAGTTCGCTACCCAGGTTGTGGGTACAACATTACATAATGGTCGCATCTATGCCCAGTATCTAAAAAAGTTCAAGGGTTCTCTATGAGAACGACCGTGTCGTTCCTTCTGTTGTTACAAGTTGGGTGGGTGGTGGTGGTGATTACTTACAAACCCGTTCGTTTCTGCAGAATCACAACGATCTTTATAATGCTGATGCCCCTGACTGGCAGGATATTGACGATAATATAGGTGTTCATCGAGGAGAATTCGTAGGAAACACAGACTTTGTGAACCTACAAAATACAAGAGGCTCAGCGTTGGAGACAACAGAGACCGCCTCGTATCTAGACAATATCTTTACCTCTTCTTTGAAATCGATACATATGTCTATCAATACAGCTACATTACAATCTGATCTAAAATCTGAGGACAGAGCGAAAACCTTTATTAGCCAGAATGTTTTGTCTGGGGGATATTTGCCAACCATCACTGTCAAAAATTATTTCGAACAGAGTGATTTCCAGCCAATTGCGGGAATCAAGCAAACTGATGGAGATTCATCTGAAATTATTGCAGACGGTATGGATGATGGGCGGTCTCCGAAAGCCTACTATCAGCAACAACAACATAGTGGAGCGAAGATAGAGCAAAGAAATTCCGTTTCGAAGGCACCAGCTCTTTCAGAAAATAAACGAATGTTGGCGACAGTAACCTACTACGGCTTTGCAGAATTCACAACGATTGTAGGTGATAGCGTGATTGTTTTTTCTCCTAGCACTATTCAAAGCAGTCAAAACTATGGCCACGTTACGTCTATTAAAGGAAAGCCTACTTTAAGAACCGAGTCTTCGAATGTTTCCGTTTCAATGATATCTGAAAAAATGCCAATTTTATCCACTACAATTAATCAATGGAACTTTGACGTAGACACAAGAACCCGATCAGGTTCATCAAATGTAGTTCATGAGATGAACAATTCAAACCAGTTTTTGACTCCTGAAATAAACATAGCACCAAATCTGAATTACGGTATTAACGTTACGTCAGTTCAGGCTTTGTCAAGTCAATCTGAAACAACAGAAACAATTCATATGCCTTCTGGACTACTTCCTACTGGCGATCGATTGGAATCAATAGTCGATAATAAGAACACAGCACAGAGTCCAGCCGTAGTAAGCAGCGATGAAACGATTTTAAATGTATCAAGCGTTCAAGTACATGGAGGGGCCACAACCGTTTATATTGATGACGATCCTTTTGCCAACTTTGTAGATCCTACGGGCGTATCACAGTCTACCCCGTTATCAACAGATCAAATCGATTACGAAACAGTTACTGAAGGCAGTGACAACTCTGACGGCGCAGACGTATCGACTGTGCCAATTGAAGAAGACCAAGAAGATAGTCTAACAACGACGGTAGCAACTGAAAACTCAACGGAAGATTTGTATGATAGTCCACTTACTGAACCCTTACCACCCCTGCCCATAGATGATAATAACAAAAATGTCACGGAAACATGTGATCACACAACATCTCAAGTGTTCCTAACACAATTGCCAAAGTCATTGGGATCTCTGCCTCTAAATACTGGGAAAGAAGATCCATCAAGCGAGGAAAACCCACTCTCGGCATACGATATTGTTCAGACCACTAAATTCTATTGCATACAGGCGACACAGGTACAGCAGCTCGAAAAGCCCGAAATGGAACTTGTGAGCGTAGTCAGTGAAGATGCAACGACAGAGGCACTTAATGAGATAACAGAAATATCGAATAAGATCGAGGAATCTACAGCTCATGAGACAGAGGACTTCGATGTAACGACTGACAATGAATATGACAGTGAGGATGATGATTACGATACTGACAATGGTTCTAATGAGGCTGACTTAATTTATAAGACTCTGTACACAACCTACACATACCTGACGACTTTCTTTCAAGGCGCTTCTACTACGGTATCAAGCCATACGGAGATTGTCACCAATCTTATTTCTTCCACGGCTGGTACTGAAGTAGATCAGATAACAAAACCAACAGATGCTATCGCTTCGATTGGAGAGATTGGATTGGATACTGCAAGTATGTCCTCACAATCGGAAAGTAAAGTCTTAGCATTGGCTTCCAAGTATACAATTCCTCAGGAGATTGTCAGTCTGTTGCAGCCAGAAAGGGAACAACGGAAAGATATGAGTGTAGTGGTTGATGAAAGTAAGAGTAACAAGCAGCAAACTGAATATCTTAATGACTCTAAGTATACCAACACATTGTTTACTACCTACACTTATTATACGTCGATATTCGCCGATAATGACACTGATGTAATGTCTCGAACTGAGGTTGTAACCAATTATATAACTACAAATTCGTTAAGTAATTACCTAACCGATACTCCAACTTACTTAGACACTCAAAACACTACCCACTTGCAGACGTCAAATCAAAATCAGGTTCAGGTTCAGTTTAAACCATCTGAAGATCGCGTCGAAAAGGAAGAACATGTGACCTTAGTCATGGATGTGCGGTCAAGTAGCGGTAATGGAAACCAGAACGTCATTTTAAGCCAGAAAGATCCCGTGGACGACCAAGTGAGCTCGGAAAGTAACACCGATGAGATAATACCATCAGCTACTCTGCTTCTTCAAACAAGCTTTACGACGTTTACCTTCTACACAACCATGTACGTCGGCGATGAAACAAACGTTATCAGTCGCCTCGAGACAGTTACTAACGTTGCTACTGAAACGCTAAAGCCCACAAAAATGTTAAGCGTAGAGGAAGCAACTTTCCCTGTTACCTATTTTACCACATTTACATATTGGACTAAGTTAGCTAAGGACGGTGAGATTACCACCCTAAGCAGAGAAGAAACATTATCAAATGTAATTGAACCGACAAGTCACGGTTCAATTCATGAGGACGAAAGACTACGGACAGCAGGCCATTCTTATGGCTCGCTAGATCCAAGCGACGACGATATCCAGCAACGTCGAATAACGGATACAGAAAGTATTGTTACTTTCGGTATGACTGAACCGAGCTTACGATCTGATTTCACCACTTATTACACCACATATACGTACTATACGACGTCATATGAAGTCAATGAGACTATTACAAGCTCTCGTTTCGAAACCGTGACAAATGTGGTGACATCGACGGATGTTACCACATTGATGGCAGATACTATATTGAAAACACCAGCGATGACTCAGCCAAGCCAGCTCCTGACGGGAAGTGTGAACTATATAATAACCAGTCCATCTGATTTGGTCTTGTTCGACTATAAGCACATTGTTGATGCGGACGAAGTAAGTACATTGTACTTTACAACAGAAGTGGCGTCAACGCTTAACAGCGAGGGAGTTGAAATAGAAGTCACAAGAAGTTCATCGAGCTTAAACGTTGACGAAATGAAAAAGTCTAGTTTAGCCATGATGATATCAAACGATGAAAGCCTATCTAGCTCCAGGTCATTCAAAACTGGGCTGGTACGGCTTATTGAAGGTACACGAATCGGAAACGGTACAACTACTTTATACCAGTCTAAGGTTATTGGAACTGTAATAGACAATCGATACGCTCAGATTATTGAAAGTACGTCTAGTTTTCTCTTTGAGAAAACAACTGAAGATGCTGCGCTGTCGCCGACATCTGTAGTCTCTGTTATGCTAACACAAACGGGAAATTTAAATGTCCGTGCGGATTCTAGTATCGAGCATGATGAAGATCAAACTAGAACAGGAGCTACGGATGATGAAAATGGCTCAAAAGCTTTGGACCCATCCGAAACATCAAAGCGCACATTTGCCCCCGTGATAAGACCATTTGCTTCACGGAATAGGCCTACTTTCGCGCCAAAACAAAAAACGCTTAGTCCAAGTAGTGCTACTATTATAACCAGGTCAGATATAACACCAACCATTACGGCAACTCCTGCCCTAAAAACATCCGGCAGATATAGCTCATCAAGACGAGGAGTTATTTCAAACGCACCAATAAATCAAAATGAATTGGGATTCCCGCAGTCGTCGAGACGAACTTTTGGCCGCCCGTTAAAGTCATCTGGTAGCTCTGTGCTAAACGAACTTGGTGGCAGCCCACAGTCCAATGCCGCATTTGTACCCCCTAGAAATCGATTTGCATCTTCTTCACGCACCACACAAATTGCAACAAGCAGAAAACAAAACATAAATTCTTCGTATCGCCCATCTAATAGCCCAGGTTTTCGTGCTTCTGGAATACTTGGAGGAAGTTCTAAATTTCGCGTAAAGCCAACTATATCGGGATCATCAACGAGTGAGCGGACGACAACCAAAACAGTCACAAAAGAATTGAGTTCAGATAGCAGTGTTGAAGATGACAATTCCACTGACGAATTGGCACAGATCAGTGACGAAGAGGAAAGCACAAGACGCAATCAGAACCCATTGCTGCGACTCCGTCGACCTATTAATAGGCCAAGCGGGTTTACACCGATCACACGTCCGAGTGTTAACAGCTCATCCGCCATTTCACTTCGAAGAAATCCATTGTCAGCCCGGGCAAAGACAGCATCTACAACCACTACCACTACAACGACTGCTAAGCCCCGGACTCGCAGCTTTCAGAGACCAACAATTTCTAGCCTTCAGGCACGCTCCAGGCCACAAAACAGCCTCTTTCCACCACGTGGGCTTTTTCAGACACAGCAAAGAGATGAAGCTCAAAAGGAAACGAAGAAAAACGAAAATGAGTCCGAAAACGATTCTGAATACGATGATGACGATGATGCCGATGATGATGGGGAAGATGACGCATTAGACGAAGTAAATCGGAGCAGACGGTCGAATTCTAGATCGCAGAAGAGTAAAAGTCTCTTCCGGGTGCGACGGCAAGCAGATGCTCTCAATAGGAGCCGATTTCGATTTCGGCGACCAAACTTGTCAACGATGGCTCCAATAGAAGAGCCAACCACTTCGACTACTGACGATGTACATGAAACCACAGCCAGTTCCCGCGGTAAAAAAAGTTCTCGATTCGGATCAAGGTTTCCTTCGCCACGTGGCCAACAGGCGCATAGTCAGAAAGCTCAGCCCAGTTCCACCGCTGCAAATCATCGAACTATTCGTCCAACAAGGCCAACTACGCCGCGCACCCAGTTTACACTAAGAGAGAAAGATGCTACTTTAAATGGAGCCAAGCGTTCAGGTACAGGTACATCAAACTTTCGACGTCAACCATCCACCGGAAGCCCTTCTATAAGACGCACTATAGGTGGAACTGGAACTGGCAGATTGAAGAGCTACAGCAACAATAATGCTGACAACGGGCGCCTAGTAGGTACGTCTCGATCAAGAAATGGTAACTCAAATGGATTGAGCAGGGGAAGAGGATCTGTGCGTGGCCGAAACAGAAATGAATATGTTCCCGATCTGCAGTCAATGGAGCTGGGTAGTCAAACTATCACGGTTACTCATCTCATACCAGCCGAGGTCACGGTGCCTGTTATAAATGGCCAATTAACAGAGTATAAGAATATCGTGACTGCGAAGACCAGCACCGAGGTGCTGGGACCAAATCAATACACGGAGACTTTGGGAACAAACGGCCAAATGTCGACATATCTTACGCGAGAAGAATCGAGTATTAACAATGCAGGAGCTACAGAGCTGACTAGATATCTGTTGCATGATTCTCTGACAACAACAGTAACTTTTACCCCGACCACTATCCGCGGTCGAAAGACATCCTTCTCCCATATTCTTCCGTCTACTGTGTACTCTGTAGAGAATCTTGTATCCACAGTACAACCTCAGATATCTGCTAACGCTCCGCTCGCCAATATACTGCTTTCCCAGTTGCTCTTGGGCAATCTTAATTTGCCGGCCAATCCCTTGATTGGTGCGCTTGGACAGCAACAGCAACAGAGTGCGATATCAGCCATAGTGTCCACCTCTGTTGAGCCAGTGACCGAGTACCGCACTCACACCTCCACATATGTAACTACCATCTTCGATGGAAAGTCTACCATACTCCCACTGACATTTCAAGGGAAAAAGATTCTGACTACCGTCTACGATACTACCGCACAAACAATAACAGCTACGGAATACAGTGTAGACACTATAGTGAACACCCCTGTAATTACTCAAAATGTACAATCGATTGGACCTGTAGCGCAGGTTAACAGTTTGTTGTTGCAGCAGTTGCTTCTTCAGCAACAGCAGGAGCCATTTTCGTTGCCTCAGGGCTTATCCCATACTCAATCCCCACAATTGTTTTTGAGTGAGAACCTTCAGGACTTGGACGATGCTGGTCGGACAGCAACACAAGTTGATGCACTGGGTGTTATCGACGATGAGTTAGTAACAAGCCACAGGGAAATGCAGAGCACGAATCGCAATCCCAATCGCAAGAAGTCCCGAAAGGCGAGCAAGGGACACAAACGAAGCAAGCAACAAAAATTGGATATTCCGCTAGAGGACACTAGCGTAGTGACATTATACGTATCGGGCCGTAGGCCCGGGGAATTTAGCACAGTGTTGTCAACCGTGCAGAATGGGTACGATCATTCGGCTGCCCTGCAAAAAAGACAGGCACATTCACAAATACGACAAACGGTAGCCTTGGGAGAGACGGAAGTCAATGATATGTATGACACCGAAGAGAGTCAAAATGTCATACTATTTGTATCACCCAAAGAAGATCACCCACAGCTCGATACAAATACGCTCGACACATTGTTGGATGTATTTCATGGTGTTGGCTCAACAGAAGTTTTTGGTGATGATGTAAGGGGTCGAACTGCATCATTAGAGAGCATTGTGGGTGATGTAGACCGTTGGTACTCGAAATCTTCCAGCCAATCCATGATTGTGGCCTCGACAACAGACTCCATTGCGATTGATAACGATAACAGTAGTACGTTAAATTTTTTAGCCTAAAAGACCTCACTGAGCTGTCCCCGCTACAGTCGCAGGTCACAAACCTATATTCTGTCATAGTTTATCCTCAGAAACTCACTTCCATTTCCTTAATAGGAAATCATAGAGCACGACGTGGAGCTCATACCAGCTTATCTATCACTGATTCTGGTGTATCTAAAAACATAGAAAATCGCTTCTTGCGAAAGGTACTTGTTCGACGGAAACCATTGGAAGAATTGCAATCACTAGTCAATAAAACAACAAATGCAAAAGGCAGTCCTCTTCCACAGTCGCATTCATCCCAGACTTTTTACCCAAAGAATTTTCGTGTTGTAATATTGAAGCGTAGACTACCTGATAGCTCAAAATTTTCATTAGAAAAAACAGCCACATCCCAGATTGCTCTCGGTGATGTTTCACTGACTCCTGTTAGGCAGGGAAAATCCCAGAAAAAAGAAGATAAATCACCGAGAAATCAAGAAGAATATCGTGGCCAGGTCCAGCCAATTATGTTAACTCATTCAGAAAGAAGCAACCCCCAGACCGTGTATGACCTATCGACATTTACCACAAAAAGAACGGAAGTGCTTACACGCACTTTCACATACGTCGTTGATCGTGTACAAAACAACCAACACGAAGTACAGACGCACACTACCTTCACCCGAGTCACTACCAAAACTTTCGATACCACACTGACTATCTCATCCAGCCGACCTACTAATGTTTCAGTTATGACCACAGAAATGGTAGACAGCCTCTACACCTAACATTGAATGCCTGCATACTCGTATATAAGCAAATGTACATACTTTTATTAATTTTTGTAAATGTTGTGTCTAGATTTATGATTTAATGATTGAAATAAAAAAAATACGGAGTCTAATGCTAAGGAAAAATACATTTACTAAAATTCCCAGATCCAATTTCATTTACACAACAGGGTTCTGCCTTGGATTTGCCTTGGATTTTGTGTCTCGGTTGCGCAGTTTCTCCATACTAAATTTTTTTTTTTCTGCCTCCTGTTCTGGAGTCAATGACAGGGAAACAAAATACAAAATTAACACATTCAAAGATTGTTAAATTTAAATATTTGATATACATTGATGACCATAAACCATAACTTTATGAGGGAAGGTAGTTTTTGCCAATTTTCACACATTTATTGTATATTGTATTAAAATATAAGTTAAATAAATATAAATTCGTATACAAATATACATGTAAATTACATAGTTTTAATTTTAGCCATAAATTATATTAAATGTACATATGAATACCATAGTATGTACATACATATAAATGTACATGTACATCCATACATACATGTGTATGAATATCAGAGTATTTTTAATGGGTCTATTAATATTATATTCTGAGTATGTAAATTCATATACATTTAGAAATAGTAACTGGTTTTATACATACAAATACATATGTAATAATCCATGAAAATAAATTTACATACATACTAGCTAGTTCGTTTTTCAAATATTTATACACTTTTTTGCCAATAAAATTATTTTGACTTAATAAAGATAAATTAACTAACAAATACCCTTCCTTGTACTTATATTTACCTGTAATCTATATTCTCGTGGCCTCAAATTTTATATTATAGCGGAGTATTCAATATCAAATGCAATATTTTCAGGGGTATTTTGATTCTGTAGCCTAATTTGATCAGTATTTCTATAACGATCACAAATACATATCTAGGTGCAGAACTTTGGTCTGCTTTAGAGAAAACTTAACAAATATGCATATATATATATGCGTATATATGTACATACGGATACGTAGTCTTCCGAAACAAATGCCTTTAATCAAAATTGTTTTGAAATATATGTAAATGCAGGGAACAATCATAGAAAAAACTTTACGCAATTTAAAGAATACATCAGCCCCGAAACCATTGAGGCTAGGAACATAGTGAGCTATGAAAATCGAGTCGACGTATTAGATGGCTCTGTATCGGAGAAGACATTAGACGAGGCGAGGTATAATCTGGCCACTCACGTAATGAATGGAGTTGAATTGATAATTGCAAGCGAAAAAGGAAAGTATGTAGAACAAGAAGGGATAACATCGCAGCTATTATCAAACATGCGAAGTCGTACCATATCTGCAACGCAATCTCATCATAAGCCTCTTACTCTGGCTCCAAGTACACTCAAAAATCAGATGATTCTGACGATGCCTTTAGAAAAACAGGTAATTACAATCGAGCTCAGCTCAGTTTCATGCTCGTATTAATATGTTTAAATATCATAGGATAAATTTACTATACCTATCAATGATAATCAGATCATTACTAAAATATGCCTGACCACCTACACATATCGCACGACTTATGTTGCGAATGGGAGCACCAGTGTGGAAAAAAAGAAAACAGTTATATCAAATAGCCATACAGAAGAGCGAAACTACTTGCTTGACAGCTCCCTATTGGCATCAGATTTGACATATTCACGAGTAAGTACTTGACTTATTTGAATATTTGCATTTAGTTAATAAACTATTGTTATTCCAACTCATATTTAGACGCCTGAACTAGTTGTGGGAGTGTTACCAACCACTTATCACTTTTTGAACACACTTGCAAAGGATAAGACGCAGCAGAGGCCAATTGTAATTACATCTAAGAATACCTTTAAAAATATAATCAGTCCACTGCATAATTCCATTGCTTTTCAGCATCCATCAGAGGAAGTTACGCCCTCCCAATATATAAACACTTATATCAGTGAGATCAGATTAACGAAAACAGTTAAGGATGAACTGCAAAAGATAAATACTGTCGCCAGTGAAGATATTCGAACTCAAGTAGCTATTCAAGAGTCTCTGACAATACCCATAACCATCAAAAATAATAATAAGAAAACTGGGTTGTTTCTGAACGGAGACCTGAACACTGATTTCCCCACTGCGTTTATTGGCGGCGCTGTTCACATATATGCCACAAAAACTCTCTTAACTACGTTAACTTTTTATACCACTTTGTTGAACAACAGCATAAGTGGAATTAGCTTGCACGATCCGATTCCGATACCCATGACGGTCTATGAAAATAAAAATCCCACGGTACTTGTTAAACAAGAGTACAACAATGCCAATCTTCACACTCAAGTTATAGAGAATATCGTCACCAGCACAGTGGCTGGTTCGTTGCTTAGGCCAGAACTAGTCTCCATGTTTAGCACAGAACTCATGCGGAAAAAGGGGAAAAATGATCATAATATCATTGTGACGATGGCCACTTTGTTAGATGGCCAAACAATGAAAATAACCGCTCTGAAATCCATGACCACATTGGACACAAGTCAGAAAGCTGTCTTGGAAGACATCCATTCAAAACTGAACTTTAATTTAGTAAACGATATTAATGATTCGCCAATCAGTATCGAAAAAAAAAACATACTCAAAACCGAAAGTTATTGCAACACAAAAATCTTCCATAATCAACAAAATCTCAATGAAATCAACTGAAAACATCCAGATGAATCCTCAAACTGACGAAGATCTCAGCTTATCAGAGTCTGAAAATGTTGATGTATATCCAGAGCCCTATATAGAAACGAATCCATTAGAGCAGACTGCATTAGTTAAGTTGTCAGTCTCTTCGACTGTCTCGCAAATTATTGGACCTTTGACTTTAGAACGATTTAGGCCAATGTTAAATGTTATGGCCGACTTAATTAAGAAAAATATTGCAAACAAGCATCGCACAGATCACAGCAGGCAAACTTATAGTCAGGGAAATCTTAAAAATAATATAACAACAAAGAATGTAAATCAGATTGTAACTAGAATTGTTGAGAGACCAGTCTATATACCTCTGCAAGAAACTGGGAAAGGCCATTTTTCAAGCGGCCACTTTTATGATGGCAACGAGAATACGGACGGTTCGGTTGATATTAATGCGGTCATTAAAGCAAAGATAAAAAGTATACAAAAACACAATTCCAACCAACAAGCTGTGAAGAATGTTTCGTTTCCGCGACACGCAGAGGATACGAAGGAAGCTTATGGAAGCTCTTTGCTGAGGACGGGTATTTCTATACGTCCGGGTGAAGTTATAACGGCCAATGCTGATGTTATAATTGGCAGACCTAGCATGAAGGCTTCTCTAAGGGATACTGCTATACGACACAACTTACTCGAAATGAGAAATAACTTATTAGTTCCTAAGTTTTATCCTCAATTGATCCGTTCGAAAACATTATACCCCAGTGTTCCATTTCTACATCCTCCTAAGGCTAACCAAGATCGCCTAGATTCTCTGAAATTGAACCGGGGAGCTCTCGACGAGTATGGAAGCATATTAAAGCCGCCACCGCCGATAAGTAACCAACCAGCGAGTCAATTTGCAGTTCTGCAGTATCCAACGCCTGTACTTGCACAATCAGTATTAACGCAAATCCGATTAAAGTACCCGCTCCCCATTCCTATTGAGCAGAACAAGAATCCGAGTGATAATTATTATGCTGCAGAGCAAATCGCCAGCTTAAATTCGGAGCTGCACAGTAATGAGATCTTAGAGATAAGGCGAATACCGGAAATATTTAGTACAAAACTGCCTGCCATTACTAGTTATTTGGCCATATCGAACACCTATCATCATTCCCAGATTCCGCATTCTCTGATATACCCATTGAAGCCGACTGGCACACAGAGATCATCATCATCTGCTTCTACGTATTCGGGACTTCACCAAGTTAATCTAAGAAAGGAAATGCTTAGCCATACGGTAAACATGCATGCACCTCCACTCACATTTAAGAAAGAAGCTGAACAGTATCCGCATGCAACTGCCATTAGGGGCCATGTTGTTCGTTTGTCAATGCCTTTGATCAACATTCCGGTCAACGAAGCTCAAGTAGATGTACGAGTGTCCCCCCAAATAAACAGAGTAGTTTTTGTACCAGGCAAAAACTTAAGTACAGATTCAAGTGAAAAAAAATTTAAGCAACGCAATCAAAACCTAAGCAATTTGGCAATTGGTCAACCTGCTACCAGCAAATCAGCTTCTGAAAGCAAAGCGTCCGAAAATTACAAAAACCTTTTGGCAAACAACTACACGCCTTCCACAACTAAAACGAATAAAACGAACTTCGGATACACAGATATGCTATACCGCAATCAAACAAAAGCCGCTCAAGCGTTCCGTCAAGGCGACATTGGTTTCTCCTCAGAACAGGATCAAAAAGCTGATTACTCAAACTATTCCCTTCAATTCTACAATTCATCTTATGAGAAAAATCCTGATAGCTCCTCAGACATGTGGCTAATTATGCAGCAAATTAAACCAATTAAAACTGCTTCTCACAGCTCTACGGTTATGGAGAAAAAATATTCGAACATGCTTACTAGGGAATGGATAAGATCTTCCTAGCAACAGGAGAACATTTTCATTTGGGAACTTTAGCCACTGATAAGTCTGAAAGGACACCTCCAACCCATATCTCAATTTCTACGAATCCTTTTTCCATTGCAACGCATAAAATGAGTGTTTTTGTTAATACTACAAAGAATCATTCAAAACATTCAAATCCAAGGGCAAATGTTTATACAACATCGACACCAGAAAATACCACTGGAACGTATCAACCAACGTATAAAACCATGGGACCCAACCAATATTCTACAATGTCGACGGAGACGCACGCAAAATCGCTTGGGGTTTCCTCGCCACTGGTGTCGTCAGGAGTCCAACAGTTTTACACTCGACAGTTCAACTCTAACTTAAGAACAGTAAATTTGCAAATCAACCGTTCCGAAAATATTTCCGCCAAGCCGCTTAAACACGAACTAAAAAGACTGGAGCCGTCTGAAATAGTACACAACGATTCTCAAACTATTTTAACAAGAACAACTGAATTATCAAATGTCCCGGATTCGGATACTAGCTTCACTGCTTTGAAAAAATCTTTTTTGAAGTCCACGCAACTATTATTCTCTACAGCAGATAATGTTTCGTTGCTGAAGCCTACAAAAACAAAAAAAATCCAAGCAAAAGAATCTTTGAGTGTAGATGTGCCGTTTCTCTCAAATATGATTCCATTGGATTCATCGGAGATTTTCAAAGTCACTCGGCAACCTGGTCGCAACAACACAATTAGTGTCTATACCTGGAGCTCAACATATGCGATATCTAGTAAGCAAGACCTAAGAAAATGGTTCCAGCTTACTGACACTAAAAAGCACTTTCAGTCAAGGCATCCCGATCAGGGCATACAGATCAGTGCACTAGTTCCCACCAACATACATATTCAGAACGCTACAAAAACTTACCTCCCATCTATATTTAGTGGAACTAAATCTGAATCATCTCTGGGGATTTTGCCTGCCCAAAAGAGTTCAAAAGAAACGGCAACATTATTGGCGGTGTCTAGAAAAAAAGGAACAATGCAGTCCGATATCCCGCGAATATCTCAGAATGTATATACTTCAAGCTTGCCGCAACTAAAGACTACGTTTTCAAATTCATTAACAAACAAACCGCCCCAAAATTTGAATGGATTCAAGCCAGAAATCATAAATGTAAGCACTGTAATTAAGACGAGACCAGATTTTTACCAAAGGACTACGACTAAAGATTCTATTAACAGTATAACGCCAATAGAGATCTCCAGAAGAACGTCTGTTGTCGACCAACAAAATTCCCCAATTTTATTAGCTCATCCAGTACGGGATGAGGAAATATATTCCCCAATCGACTCGAGAAGTATACATCTAAGTGGTATACTGATTGAAACACCTTCGAAAACTAAGCATATCAACAAATTAAGTTCAGCTAGCTCTTGCAGTCCAGTGTGCAAGTCAAAAAAAAATGAAATATGTGTTATAATGAGCAACGGAGATGAATCTGTGAGCCACTGTGCGTGTCGACCAAGTTTTGGGCGCATGTTTCCGGACCGACCTTGCAAGCGTATGTTTCAAATTTGTATTTGTATGTTGCCACAATTAATATTTTTTGACGTTTTTTGACGTTACAGCTACATATACCTACGAATTGCAAATGGAAACTCTCCGGGTTGGAAACTATATCCTCAAGTTCAACGATGGACTTAAAAGTAATGCGTCAAACGAATATCGTCACCTTAGTGGAATTATACTAGACGCCGTCGATCGCATGATAATGCAATCTGACTTTCGGGACGTATATCATGGTGTACAATTAATTAGCATAACTGCAAATAAGCAAGATAATATTATTAGTACATTTTTGCTCCAGGTGAGTTTTCAGCCGATTGTTACTATTGCAGCTACATTTTAGTAGCAGAAAAATTGTATGGCTGTCAAAGGTTTCACCCTGAAAACTAAATATGTATGTGTCCCCAAAAGAAAGCCCTGCACTTACTTTATGTAGTTTGTCTGTTTGTCTCAAATATCGGATAATCAAATCAGATTATCAGATATTAGCAAGTAATACATAGATTATAGTCTGTATGTCTGTCTGTCCGTCTGATAAGCGCCTATATCTCCGAGACTACAAGAGCTGGAGCAACCAAGTTTTGTTTCCAGACTAATGTTACAAGTGCATTTCAAAATATTATATGATATAATATAATACAATACAATATATTATATTATAATATAAAATATATGGAGAGACGGCAGATCTAACATTCGTTTAAAATTCTTTAAAAAAAGTTTTGAAGCCCAAAATATATCAGAAAAGTCGGTTTGGCTAACATATAGTATGTATATATATTAGGGCGGCGCTTATTTTCAAAATTTCTGAATTTCAAAGGTCTCAGGGTCTTAAATTTTTCTTTTTGTTATGCTAACAAAAATGTTAAAAAAAGATGCTAAAATATTTTTTTTTAGTATATGACTATGAAATAAGAAACTTAGAGACTAGACTAGACTAGAGAAGTCACAAATGCATGAAATATCAGGCAGCGACTGTTTTTTTGTCGCTAGGTGTACAAATGTCGTGCTTTAACTTTTTTTGTGGGCTTAAATATAAACCAAATAAGCTGAAATATTCGGAGAAGATTAATATTCTTATATTCTTAATCATATACAAAAATCAGTCCGATCAGAGGGATAAAATGTATAGCTGCCATACAAAAATTGTCAAAATATCGTATTTTTTTTAACTTTGACCTCAACTCTGCCCCTCTAAACGTATTCGAATCGGGCCAAAACTTTTTATTTTATTGTTTCATAACAAAAGGAACATTTCAAGACCCTGAGACCTTTGAAATTCAGAAATTTCGAAAATAAGCGCCGCCCTAATATGTATATATATGTACATACATATAGGCGCATACATACATACATACATATATATATAAACATATGTATGTATGTATATGAATTCGGTGTATCGGTGTTAGTTTTGAAAAGCATATTTTATATTAGATACTAAATGATTTCTGTGTTCATTTCAGTTGTCCGAGAACAGCGATCAAAAGCGATTAACATTCGTTTTTAAAAAATTTTTGCGGCAAAGCAACTTTAGCATTGGAGGCACAGAGCTATATACCTCTAGAGAGGGAATTGATTCATTAGAATTTAAAGGTGATACTTTTGTCTAGTTCTAGCACATAGTACTTACATTTTTACATATGTGTGTAACTTATTTCTATTTACGCAGATTTCGACGAATGCCGTCACGAAAATTTTCACGACTGTTCTACTAACGCTCAATGCTTTAACCTGGGTGGCAGTTACACATGCAGTTGCCTGGATGGTTATGTGGATATATCTGATAACGCCATTTATCCGGGTAGAAAATGCTCAGATAACATAATTGGCTGTGAAAAGTGCAATTACCACGGGCAATGTATTACCACGACGCTGGATAAAGTGCCAAACCTATCTACGGTATGCCAGTGCTTTCCTTGGCATGCAGGAACGAGGTGCCAACTAAATCTTAAGATACTTTTGATCTGCCTGATTGCCATCGGCACAGTGCTGTTTATTTTGCTCCTGTTTTGCATATTGATTATACACACAAAGCGTAAGAACCAGGGCGCTCCCGCAAGTTCCATATTTATTACAGCATCAAATATACATCCTAGTATGCTGACGTCATCTGGAAAGTCGCGACTAGTGGAATATATAAATGATTCCAATAGCGAATCAAGTTATAGCTCAGGCTCTGTTTTGCATAAGGTAACATCCCATAAATGCTTTTTTGGATTCACTTATTGTCTCGTTTTTTAAGTATAGAAAGACCACGGGGTGAAAAAGTCGAAGGTGAAACCAGGAGTACTGCCAAAAACAAATGCAGCTCAAAAATACAAAGTTACTTCAATCCGTAATATGTATGACGTACTTGATATAAGCGAACCTATCGAAGAACAGGACTTTCCGTCATATAACATGGATGAAGGTGTTACTGATGCTGATACAGACCAAGCCGATCGTTCTCTCACCTTCATGATACCACGTGCTAAATTTCGGAAACCGTATATTTTAAAGCATTCCCAACTAAATAATAATCTATCCTTGGAAAATAAAGAAGCTCAGGAAGACTTGCATAAGAAGGGGGGCTTGGAATATCGATCTGTTTTTATTGACACGTCAAAGCAGCTTATAAAAGCAATTGAGCGTTCTGCTCAGGAACGCATCACACCCAGTAGTGCACTAGTTTCCGCTGGCTATGAAGTATCTGCCATTGTAAACGATTCCTGCGCCGTACCTGGCAACGTCGCATCAGCCATGAATGTTGAAATAAAGTCACAACAAAACGTAAAACTAGATTCAGAGTGAGTAAACTAAGTATAGCAATCAAAAAATCATCGAAAATCAACCTTTGGTGAAACATTTGGTCAGGAAAATTAATTTTAAATGTACTTAAAAGAACAACTTTTTAATTGTATGTTATCACTATTAGATCAAATGGCGTACGTTCGTTTGACGAAACAACAGTTGAAGACGTAACTATCCCCGCTCTTCTCAAATTAAGCATGCAGATCGAGAACCACACAAATGAGGTGAATTTTTTGTAGCTTAAGGAAAATATTTATCATATACTTAGATATATGGAAACCCAAATTGAATATTTAGGAAGTTAACACAATGGCTGAACGAGATTTGGGATCAACCTTTTTGCTGCCACATACGCATCTATATAAGCCCGAGAAGGTTTGTAAAATTATAAAATATTTTAAGCGAAAATTTAATGATAATTAATTGTTTTAGATACCTAGTGAGTTTTCTGGATTTGACTCTGTGTAAATTCTGGAGCACCTTAAAAGCATAACCACATTCTTGGACATACATATGTATTTTCTATGTCAGCTCTATGGTATAATGGAATATTTGGGAAGTTAATACATCTCCTCCTAAAAAGCCGACGAAATAGAGTTGGAAAAAAATAACAGAACTAGGTATCACTGAAGAGCAAAAATAGCTGATGGTACGTGATAGTTAAAGCTAGCGGTGGGCACGCTTTTTTATATTGGGAGCAGTCAAAAAACAATAGCAGAACTAATACTCTCGGTGCAATTGGATCAGATGGCAGCCAGCGAGTACCCATATCATAGCGTGCTCAGAGCTCATATCAATATAAGTTTCTTCGCAACAAACAACTCTGGAAATCAGGGGCTTAATATTAGTAAGCGCCATCACTGCAATTGTTATTATTTTTATTCGATTTTGGCAATTCCGACTTGTATTTTACGTGCAATAACGCGAGATCGGGATTGTTTATATCGGCTAATACTAATCAATAACATATAACACATTCTCCTACCCATATACATACTCGTACTTTATGCTATCGCAAACAATCAAAATCGATCGAAATCATAGAGCCATTTGCCATTTGCATTTATGAATCCAAAATATAGGAACTTTAGGTATCTTAACACTCTAAGAGTATTTATTGTGAGTTTTTAAGTTTATAAATTGCTTTTAGCGGAGTAATTATCAAGTAGGTATTCATTGACTAAAATATTATCTAAATACAAAAAGTACAAAAAAAAACAATTTTTTCAAACTTAACATATATTTGTATATAGAAATATCGCCTTGTCTGTACTCGAATGTAATCTGTGCCAGCTTTTTAAATAAGTTTGTCAAAACATTTTTGTAATAAACGAATTATTATAAAAAGTTATTTTATTAATTGTACAGAATGTAAAACAACTTTGCACGAGACAAAAATTTCCACATCCGCAAAAATGTATGGTTCAGGATTTTTTCTTTGTGGTGATAAACTGGATGGACCCAAAGTTGAAGTTTACTACCATTTTTCATAATTCTTCATGCCATTTCTTTAAACTTTTTTGTTTGTATTGCATGCTTCTTTTTAGATGTCGAGCAAAAAATAGTGCGCACAGTCACCAAATCGCGGTTGTTGAATTTTTGTCCTACAACTTAATTTTTGTCTCGTGAAAATTACATGCAAAGGATTATATTTTGTGTAATTATTCATTATACAATTATTAAAAACATTTTTATCACAATATGAAAGTAATTTTTAATAAATTTGCATTATTTTTGAAAGACTATATATTTAATATTTGTTCGATTAGGCGACGTGGTCAAGGGGATTTGATTTATTTTATTTATTGTTAAATTACGTGAATCTAAAATATCAATATGCTCTCAGCATTTAAAGGAATTAAGATTTCTGGGTGTCCAAAATTATTCCAATTACCGAATTCATAGATTTAGTATGTCTTGAACTGTGAATGTGTCTTACTGAATTTTTGTGTTTAAAAATACCAATATTGGTGGCTGTTAAAAGGATTATTTTTTGTAAACGATAGCCCACGGAGCGAAATTACATAACAAATGGTACTTAAAGATACAATTGAATCGGCTATACAGGCTGTGCTCGTTCCCATTCCCCTAAAACAACATGTGTAACATCTACCCACCAAAAAGGACGATGGTAAACCTAGGGGAGGAAACCGACACCGTTGACAAGTGGTAGCCGTAGTGGTAGCCTATGTCCAGCACAAATGGGGTGAAAACGGGGTTGCTGCTGCGACCTTTGGGTAATCAAATAGTTCGTGGACGTTGGTCGATGGTCGGTCGGTAATTGTCGGTATAGTTTAAGCACTCGGAGACGTTAGACTGCGGTACAACTCGCTATGTTGAGCTTGGGGTATTAAAACGGGACTGAGTTTTGCTGCAAGGAAACACCTGAGCTACCGTCCACTCTGCCCTTATGTATGCGGCCGTGGCCAAGCAATAGCACCTACCAATTTTTCCCAATATAGTAGACCAAAATAGAGGGTTGGTTGTAGACCGTTAAGCAGGCATACAGGTGTAAAGGAAACGACAACCAATGCAGTACAGTTCCAGCTGTCCGTTCGAAACGGTTAAATAAAATAAACTCGTCGCAGCCGTTAAAAGTACTTGATAAAATAATATAAAAAATGTACATATATTGAATAAAAACAAAAGTAGGTGATACGAGTATGTTGTCCCACTATACTCGAACATTCATTGCCGTTCAGTGAATCAAGATATTATTTACATATCTATGTATATATGTATATAAATGTATATATGTATAAAAATGTATATATGTATATAAATGTATATATGTATAGCACATGTGTCTTAGATCTTCAGTAAATTTATGTGCTAGCTAATTAATATGTTTTTGCAACAATTTAAGCGGTGGATACATCCTTATAGATGTTATTTGGACCAAATAAAAATTACTTCACTCATATTTTCATGACTCACTCGCGTGTTGCCAGTATACTCGGAATTCTAATTTCAAAATGGCGCAGGTACTTCTTCACCCCCGTTCGCTTACTCATCGCAACTTCTTCCTTGGCCCCAATCATGTTGTTCCATAGAAGTTCGAGAGAGCCAATCACAACATCGTTGTCCTTACATAGAAGAAATAAAGGAGCAGTTCCAAGAAAAAATGTGGGAATTTCTGTTATTTGAAATTGATAAACAAACTATCCACAGTAAAAAATAATAGAATCCATTTAATGCCGATGTGAATATTCTATTTACTCCAAATTGTATAACATTGGTGTTCTTGGAGAATACGTTAGAATTTAATAAATTAAGGTTGATTCATTATTTTAATCTACACAAGTAATGAACTGTGAGTTCTGAGAGTCAAGTCTGTAGACTTGCAATTTAAAAGCTTTTGAAATAATTGTGTTAAATACGCAGTAATCTTGATCTCCCTCGTAGTTATTTTCGTGCAAATCTAGTTATTTTCAAAGTTTGGGACTGATTGATAAACAAATCGTCAAACTAATAATATTGGCGTCCTAAAGGTGTGCTGAATTTGTGTAAAGTATTTTTTGTGCTCTTTGCTCCACTCGAGCCGCAAAAAAACTTATTTTCGCAAAAGGAACAGATCAACGTGGGTTAATGTGGGCAGGAGGTGATTGTGGAACATGGAACATGGACCCCACCAATAAACGTTTCCTTCTGGCTGTGTCATGTGCACACACATGAGTACTCTGTGAGTACTCTTTGAGTACTCTTTCGGTTTACAAATCTGATGACTGGGGCGATGTGGTGCTCGGATAAAAAATCCATATTTTTATGTTAGCCTTATTATTAATTAAGATCGATTAGCTCACACAGATACACAATGTTAACATATCAAAGAAAGAGCAATGCTCTTATGAAATGCAGCACTAAAGTGCAAAAACAAGACGACTCTGATGAGGAGCGCGAGTTAACAAATCTCAACTGGCTCTTGCGAAATCAAAACTTAACATGGCCGAAAACAATTGACACAATAACCGAGGACGATTTTAACACAAATGCGAATTCGAAAGTAATACCACAAGGGATACATTTCCGAACTCAAAATCTACAGGATGAACAAATTAAACAGATATACTTCGAAGAGAGCTCGCTAAAACAAAAACCTGCCTCTAAGTCGAATATACTTTCCGAGTTCAAAATGCTACCACCATCACCATTACAGAAGCGCCCTACCCCAGCAGAACGATATGAAATCTTTATTAACAAAATTAAACGGTGAGTAATGCGACACTCATTCCATATATGTACATGTAGATATGTTTTGGATTTTATTTATTTATTTACTTTTTTACTTGTGTTTCTTCTCTAGGGATTTGTCAGAATATGAAAAGTTAGCATCAAAGTATGAAACAGACGTGACGGAGAAGCCACCATTCAACTATTCACATATAATTGGAATGGCAATGCTAGTAAATGGACGGGTCACTCTGCAGCAAATATGTGCATGGATTGAATCCAAGTTTGCATTTTTTCGAGTGCGAAAAAGGTGGAATGTAAGTTGTAATATATAATTGACATAGCTATGTACGAATTTGAAATATAATAATTGAAATTGTTATTTAGAACTCCATTCGCCATAACTTGTCGCTTCACCACTGCTTTCGTAATCGAAAACGCGAGGAGAAGGGGAAAGGTGGTTACTGGGAACTGGGAGTAGACCCAAAAAAATGTGAAAGGAAGCGCATACGCAATCGAAAGTTGTCCCATAAAAAATTAAATCAAACACCTAAAAGAAGTTGGGCGCACTGGAATAACACTCACTCACCCAATATTCAAAGCGTTTCGGGCGAATGTAATCAACTGGAACCAATACAGCATGGGGAATCCATTCAAAATACTTACCGAAGAAGTTGTAAAATGACTCAACAAAATGCCTTAGCAGAAATGAAGGAACCGAAGAACCTTGTGTCGTCATCTTTTACGCTGACCGAAGTAGCCCTGTCGTTATCTACTGGTCCTATTTCTCATGTAGACGATATCGTTACCACCTCATTTCAATCCAATATGGTACCAATGACAACGATTACCGACGAAGAAATTTGTCAGCAACAATATGAGCTTGGCACAATTATAATTAGTACTACGGAAATTATTGACGAGTCAAATGGTTTGAACTGCCTTATAACTGACAAATTAGGAAGTACTAGCATGGTAAGACTATTTTATATGTACATTAGGCGGCGCTTATTTTCGAAATTTTTGAATTTCAAAGGTCTCAGGGTCTTAAAATGTTCCTTTTGTTATGAAACAATAAAATAAAAAGTTTTAGCCAAATCGGAATACGTTTAGAGGTGCAGCATTGAGGTCAAAGTTAAAAAAATACGATATTTTGACAATGTTTGTATGGCAGCTATACCCTATAGCCTTCTGATCGGACTGATTTTTTTATATGCTTTAGAATATGAGAATATAACTCTTCTCCGAAAATTTCAGCTCAATTGGTTCATATTTAAGCCCACAAAAAATAGTTAAAGCACGACATTTGTACACCTAGCGACAAAAAACAGTCGCTTTCTGATAATTCATGCATTTGTGACTTCTCTAGTCGGTGGTTTTGGCAAATGTTATCCTATTCGTCTAATTTTTATTTCTTGTTGTTGCTAAATCATTTTTAAACGAAAGTCTATACTAAGTTTCTTATTGCATAGTCATATACTTAAAAAAAAAGATTTTTAGCATCACATTTTTGTAACATTTTTTCAATAATATTGACCCAGCCGAAGAAAAAATTTAATTAAAATAGAAAAAGGACTTTTTACAACCAAAACTAAACTTTTTCCAATAAGTTAATTTGTTTTCTTTAAACAAATAACAAAACCAACATAATACCACCTTTTTTTATATTTAATAATAAATTAATATTTGTGCTTCTACCCTTGGCCAAGGGGTAAGAAAAGAGCGTAGTCTTATAAAAATTAGCCTCAGGATCGGTTTAAAAGTCATGTTGAGATAGGATCAGAGGTGCTACAACATTTTGCAAACTATATTTCGCCTCAAACTATTCAACATAGGCCAAAGTGGCTTTAATGGCAAGGACATCTGCCAAAAAACCACTGGTTGAAGAAAACATCAACTTTGTCACACATTTATTGTCAAACTATTTACAACCAACATTATTGTGCCATTCTGAAATATCAAAATGCTTTGGAAATATTTAAAAATTAAAAGTGGTAAATGATACCGCCGAGCGAGCTGTTAAACTTAAGACTATAAACAAGTACTAACAAGAAAGAAAGATGAGTTTCAGAAGTTGCTGAACGTCGCAAAAGAATATTCTAGTCAATATCCATCGAGAAATAAAAGTTGCTTACTTTAATACAAAAGTCGAGTTTTAACTATTGTATTTTGGTTGTAAATAGTTTGACAATAAATGTGTGACAAAGTTGATGTTTTCTTCAACCAGTGGTTTTTTGGCAGATGTCCTTGCCATTAAAGCCACTTTGGCCTATGTTGAATAGTTTGAGGCGAAATATAGTTTGCAAAATGTTGTAGCACCTCTGATCCTATCTCAACATGACTTTTAAACCGATCCTGAGGCTAATTTTTATAAGACTACGCTCTTTTCTTACCCCTTGGCCAAGGGTAGAAGCACAAAATATTAATTTATTATTAAATATAAAAAAAAGGTGGTATTATGTTGGTTTTGTTATTTGTTTAAAGAAAACAAATTAACTTATTGGAAAAAGTTTAGTTTTGGTTGTAAAAAGTCCTTTTTCTATTTTAATTAAATTTTTTCTTCGGCTGGGTCAATATTATTGAAAAAATGTTACAAAAATGTGATGCTAAAAATCTTTTTTTTTAAGTATATGACTATGCAATAAGAAACTTAGTATAGACTTTCGTTTGAAAATGATTTAGCAACAACAAGAAATAAAAATTAGACGAATAGGATAACATTTGCCAAAACCACCGACTAGAGAAGTCACAAATGCATGAATTATCAGAAAGCGACTGTTTTTTGTCGCTAGGTGTACAAATGTCGTGCTTTAACTATTTTTTGTGGGCTTAAATATGAACCAATTGAGCTAAAATTTTCGGAGAAGAGTTATATTCTCATATTCTAAATCATATAAAAAAATCAATCCGATCAGAAGGCTATAGGGTATAGCTGCCATACAAACATTGTCAAAATATCGTATTTTTTTAACTTTGACCTCAATGCTGCACCTCTAAACGTATTCCGATTTGGCTAAAACTTTTTATTTTATTGTTTCATAAAAAAAGGAACATTTTAAGACCCTGAGACCTTTGAAATTCAAAAATTTTGAAAATAAGCGCCGCCCTAATGTACATATATTGGAATTCTAACGATATTATCTAAGTCTCCATTTCATCAGATATACAGTGAGGACGACATTCCCACGTTTAATGAAAGCGTAAACATTGCGTCTAATATGACGCCAGTGCTTGCTTCGACATCAGCAAATTTAGATGTTCATGAGGAACACGATGGAACTTTAATAACATCTGCTATCTGTAGTCCTGTACATCCAAGTAGCATTACTATAAATTACGACTACACAAATTTTCGACCCCTAATGGATAGTATTGATGAGCCGTTTCATTACCTCCATAGCACCGCCGAGTTCGGACGTAGCGATGATATTTTAGATAACTTTCTTGACGTTTGTGTAACACACTATTAAAACTATGCTAATCCGCAACACTTACTCATATACCGTACTATGAACTAGCAAAACACACCCGACTTCGCCGTCGTGCATTTTGTAAATGATTGTAAGGAATTAAAGAAATTGCAACAACAAACTACTTTTTTTACACCAGTGGCAGTAGGGTAACATTCTTCAACCAGCTGGAATGGAAGCTTTTCATCACACCAATAATATACAGACATGATCTACTGCGTCATAATGATTTATTAGATTGATGCATTGAGCCATCATTATTTTAAACATCCGCTTTCCCAAAAAACGAAAATCTGTGGCATTCACAATTTTGAAGATACGAGAAAACGAAAAACGCATGAGTCGCTTCTGGACTACTTTTCTCTACTCTACTCTTCTTTTATACCCCGTACTCAGTCAGTATATAAATTTGTGAGCTTATGATTTATGTAGCGTCGTATGCACTGTGCATAGGATAATATACATACTAGAGCCCTGCACGAATCCACATGATTAAAAAAATCACAGTATACTCATGCCCCTTCAATGCGTTTGATCATTATGAATCATCCCTTCAGTCAGATTCGAAT
The DNA here is from genome assembly GCA_035043285.1 of Drosophila subsilvestris. NCBI lineage: Eukaryota > Metazoa > Arthropoda > Insecta > Diptera > Drosophilidae > Drosophila > Drosophila subsilvestris. The sequence goes on from JAWNNB010001692.1 coordinate 1,043,194, forward strand.
CATCCGAATCACTAAAAAACCGGATCAGAGCACTGCGAATTAATATCAGCAAGATTCGTCGCATGATTCAAAAACTGATTCAAAACATACTACGAAGAATCTTCCTTTGTATGCGTGCACATGTACAGTATGTATATGTGTACGTCAACGCGTTGACTTACACACACAGGCACAGAAAGGCACACACACAACTACAGATTTCCACCCCGATGGCAAGGAAAAAAAACCGACAAATTTGTGTATTGCTTTCTCGTTCTCTATACCTGAAAATCAAGTGGAGAGTAAAAGAGAGAAAAACTGAACTGTTCGGATCAGACAGTAAAAATTATGAATCATGATCCGTTCGGTCCATTTTGGGCGTATGATTCGAATCACTGAGAAAGCCGAATCGCTGATTCAATTGGATCGGACGAAGCGAATCCCGAACCACTGCGAATCGATTCATTCTTGCCCGTTCATGCAGGGCTCTAATACATACATACGAGTCACGACGAGTGGCAGAGAAAAGATTTATAAATAATACGAAACAAGCTCCAAGGAGCCTGTCTATGATTATGGGTATATTAGATATTGTAGTCCATAGCGTTATATCCACAAGTCATAAGCAAAAGTTGCAATTCGTTTACAGCGTTATCTAAACTTACGGTATAACGGTATACAAACATCGCTCTAGCGACAGTCTAGACTCGGTTAACACACATTTATCCAGTGGCTGCCAAATCGTTTTGCTTGATTTCGCATCCACTAATACGGTTTACATATGTAGATGTGGCGCTCTATAATTATTGTACGGATATTCGTTTCTGTTCAGTTCTATTCTTCTGAATTCTCTAATTATTGAGGTATTGGCCATTTTTGTTGGTTAGTTTATCTGCACAAAATGATGCTGATCAACTGGAGAAAAGTTTAAGCCGCATAACTATGGCAGCATAACAGTTACAAAACTTATGTTCGGGCCAGCAGTCGCTAAATCATCTTAATATTAATAACAACAAACAAACATATGTTGAATAAACTAATGTAAAAGCTAACGCTCGGCAGTCTACTGCGCTCTCTCCCTCTGTTAAAGGGCGCTCTGCAGCCGCCAATTCGGCATTGCTTTGATCTGCCGACTTTGCTTCTGGCAGTTCTATGCTAATCTCTCTGCGCATTGGTTGCATACAGATCTCGTTCGTGAGCATTTATCGGGCCGGGCAAAGAGCGTGCAATTGGCTTCAGCTAAGCTGCCTGTATGAATAAATAATTGAAATTGAAACAATAGTGTTTTATTTTGGACAAAAAATAGGTGCCAAAAAAGCTTGGCGTCTCAAACATTGGTGACCCCGACGTGATTAATGACATTGTAAATCGCGTTTCGTTAAAAATTTGTAATTAAAACAATACGTTCGTTCTGTGCAGTTTGATTACAAGCAAAAACAGCTTGTGCACAATAGAAAACAGTTAACATACAAAATTTGTAATACAAATCAAACACAAAATCAGTGAGAGTGCGGTCATCTGAGATTCCGCTATCTTAATCGTTGAATCTCTCATTTTATGCCCAGCTGCAGCCGCGGTCCTTGACTTTTCGTGTCTTCCATTCTCGCTCTCGCTTCTGCATACCGTCGCTAAGCGGTACTTTATTATCCGTTGTTTCGTCGCATTGCACAGCGCTGGGCGGAAATATTGGGACGGCTGATAATAAGCTAAGTCTTTATAAACGCCAAGTCTAGTCGTTATATGATCGAGTGCGTAGGCTTGGCGAATCTTTTTCCGGTGACAAAATCGACAAATTGACCGCCGCGGAAATCGAAGTTCGCCTCGACATGCTGGCAGAAATTCGAGAAGAATTTAATAAGGCCCATAATGAGCTGGAAGCGCTCAATCAAGACGAGATTGGGAGTGAGATGCGTGACAGTTTCGACATGCTGTTCATCTCATTGAAGGCTGAGCTGCTGGCTGCTGTCGAAATAGGGCACTCGCGCGCCGCTGCTAACTCGACTACCTTACCAAGCCATTCTGGAAACAGTACCATCATCATGTCTCACATACAACGGCTTCCTGAGCTAAAGGTACCCACGTTCTCGGGTGGATACGTCGAATATTCGGATTTTATGGCGATGTTCAAATCGGTCATCGATGCGGATGCGGATCTCAGCGACGTCGAGAAGTTCCAGCATCTTCGGTCTTGCCTTGCTGATGTGGCTTTGGATTCGGTTCGATCGCTGGGGCTCTCCAGTGCCAATTATCGTGAGGCACTGGGCACACTCGATAAACGTTTTAATAACAAACGACTTGTTTTCCAGGCAACATCAAAAAGATTCTTGGGCTCAAGAGGGTAGATTCGCCGTCGACCAAAAGGCTTCGAGAGTTTTCGGACGCAGTCAATCTGCATATGCGTGCTTTGCGAGCAATGGGAACCGCTGAGGAGATCTCCGACTACATGCTGATCACGTGCTGCTGCAGAAGCTGGATGCCAAAACGCAAACGAAGTGGGAGGATCGTTTGTCGAATGCCATACCTTCAGCAGCGGAATATTACGAATTCTTGGAGAAACGCTGCCAGAAAATGGAAAGTTTGGATTACGCTACAGCGACACCCGCTAGTAGCGCTCAGGTGGGAAAAAGCCATTCTAATCCCCACCTAAAAAAAACGTTTGTTGCCTCCAATTCTTCCGCCGAGCCGTCCGTATGCACCTTTTGCCATGCAGCGGGCCATGGCATATACTTTTGCAAGATATTTGGAAATCTGTCACCGTTGCTGCGCCACAGGGAAGTGAAGAAGCTTTCCCTATGTTTCAATTGCTTGAAACCTGGGCACCGGACTCGTGCCTGCAATAGTGGAAAATGTCGAGTATGCGGGAGAAGGCATCATAGTTTGCTCCATTTTGAAAATCTGCAATCCGCAACGCAAAGTTCCCCACCCTCTCCTCCGGATCTAGCATTTCAGTCCGAAGTCATTTCTGCAGTTCAGGAGTCTGCAGCCCACCTGCACCTGCGTCGTCTACCTCTCTTGCCGCTCAAGGTCTTCACTCTGATGTTGTGCTTCTGGCTACAGCCGTGGTTCCCGTCAAGAATCGGTCCGGCATATTTGTTCCCTGTCGTGCCATCCTAGACTCAGGATCGCAACTGCATCTCGTTACGTCCAGGTGCGCTCACCAGCTTCAGCTTAGGAAAACTCAATCGTCTGCCCTTGTCTCTGGGCTGGGCGATACCAGCGTTTCCACTGAGGGATCCACCGTGACCATTTCCCTGCAGTCTCGCACGTCCAATTACGTAACTACTCTCACTGCTCTCATTGCCCCCACCATCACCGATTGCCAACCAAGTCTCGGAGTTAATGTAGCCGATTGAAACATACCATCCAATATTCAGCTTGCCGATCCTGCATTTTTCAATCCACAGCGAGTAGATCTGCTCATTGGTGCGAGCATCTTCTACGAACTCCTCTGCGTAGGGCAAATCAAGCTCACCGACGGCCTGCCTCTTCTGCAGAAGACCCGGCTTGGGTGGATCGTCTCTGGCGGTGGACAAAAGGTGGCAAGCTCGACGCTCCTGGCAGCGCACCGTTCAACAGAGTCAGATAAAAGGTTGGACAAAACTCTTCGTATGTTTTGGGAAGTGGAGAACTACGAAGAAGCGGTTTTGAATACCAAGGAAGAAATAAATTGTGAAGCACATTTTGTAGGCCACTTTTCCCGTTTGCCTTCAGGGGAGTATTCGGTTCGTCTGCCCTTAAATCCCAACGCTGATCATCTAGGAGAATCATATACTCAGGCGTATCGACGTTTCATCGGCTTGGAGCGAAGGTTAGATCGCAATCCTACGCTCAAGGAACGGTACTCCGCCTTCATGAGGGAATATATAGATTTGGAGCATATGTCCCCGGTCAAACCTGATTCCCGTAGCCTCTGCAAATATTTCTTGCCTCATCACTGTGTCCTTAAGGAGGACAGTACAACGACAAAACTTCGCGTCGTGTTCGATGGCTCCGCTCCTACATCAACTGGATGTTCTCTAAACGATGTGATGATGACTGGCCCTGTCATTCAGCCTGCATTTTAACATTCGTTAATTCGTTTTCGCACTTATCCAGTCGCACTCACTGGGGATATTTGTAAAATGTATCGTTGCGTACGAATGTCTCCACCTGACAATTATTATCAGTGCATCCTATGGCGAGACTCCATCCAGTCCGAGGTCCAAGTCTACACATTAGACACCGTCACATACGGTACTAGGGCTGCATCATTTTTGGCGGTCCGCGCAATGCACCAGCTGGCCATCGACGAGGGTGAAGGCTACCCTCTTGGTTCAGCTGCTCTTCAGCAAGATTTTTACGTAGATGATCTCATCTCTGGCGGTAGCTCCGTCGCAGAGGTCATGGACAAGAGGCGCCAAACCTCAGCTCTACTAGCTTGCGGTAATTTTAAACTTAGAAAGTGGTGCTCCAGTCACCAGGAAGTTCTTGAAGGAGCCCCTTCTGAGGACAGAGAGAAGTTCTTAAAGTTTCACGATGGAAGCGACATAACCAAAACATTTGGCTTGGCGTGGGACCCTGCGTCCGATCAGCTGCTTTTTGCCTTGTCTGCGCTGGACACAAATTCTAAGCCCTCTAAGCGATCGGTTTTATCCACCATTGCACGCTTCTACGACCCCCTGGGACTGATAAACCCTGTAATTGTCCGTTGCAAAATCTTCCTTCAGCAGCTTTGGAGAGAACAGTTGGATTGGGATGAAAGCCTACCTTCAGCGTTGCATTCAACTTGGGTGGACTTGAGAGACAGTTTGGCAAGCATCTCTCGGATTTCATTTCCTCGCGTGGTTCATCAGTCTGCTATGTATATAGAAATTCACGGATTTTGTGATGCCAGCATGGAAGAATATGGCGCCTGCATATATGTCGTGGCCAGGGGAGCACAGACGTCGAGCAAAGGTCAAAGTCTCGAGTGGCGCCGCTAAAAACCATGTCGATTCCTAAGTTGGAATTAAGTGGAGCCCACTTGCTTGCAAAGGTTATCCACAATTTAAAGGAGTCCGGAATCTTTACAGGTCCGTTTTATTGCTGGTCGGATTCATCAACAGCATTATCTTGGATACGGGACGAGCCAGCCAAATTTCAAGTGTTCGTGGCAAATCGAGTGGCATCAATTCAGGAGTTGACGGCAGCCATGGAATGGCGCTATGTTCCCACAGCTTTAAATCCTGCTGACATTCTCTCAAGAGGCTCGCTTCCTAGCCACCTTATCCAGTCAGAGCTGTGTTTCACGGACCATCGTTTTTGATTGGATCTAAGGACGAGTGGCCTGTACCTCCTGGTTCCGAAATAGCGACCCTGGAGCTTCGCAAGCGAGTATTACTGATCGCATCTCCACACGCCGATCTCACGCCCGGATGCAAATTTGCGAACTCGTTCTCTGGCCTGCAGCGCACACTCGCCTATATTTATAAATTTTTGCATCGTCTTAGGCATGCTGGACTCACCGTGTCTGATGTTCGGCAAGGAACTCAGCTTCTAGTTAGACACATTCAGCTGTCAAACTTGTGGATGGACATAAAAGAGATTCAACGCAATGGGCAAGTCACGAAATCCAGTTCCATCAGTTCGCTCTCTCCATTCATCGATCAGGCTGGGTTGCTTCGAGTTGGAGGTCGTCTTGGCAACTCATCGCTAGGCTTTGATGCTCAGCATCCGCTTATTTTGCCCAAAGGACATCCCATAACTGCTGGGCTGATAACACATTATCATGAAAGGAATCTCCATGCCGGGCCCCGCGCCCTTCTTGCCAAAATTAGGCTAGAATATTGGCCAATTGGAGGAATGAAGGCAGTGTCAAAGGTGGTCAGCAAGTGTGTTCGATGCTTCAGGACTAGGTCGCGTATGGTTCAGCACATCATGGGAGACCTGCCTAAGGAGCGTTTGGAAGGATCGCGAGCCTTCGAAGTCACTGGAGTGGACTATTGTGGGCCCTTTTATCACCGATCAGAGATTCGCACCTCCAAGGCAATACACATGGAGCTCGTGAGGGACTTGACCACCGCGTCGTTTCTAGGCGCATTAAAACGGTTTACTGCCACTCGAGGAAGGCCAAGTCAAATTTGGTCGGACAATGCGACAAACTTTGTTGGCGCTAGAAACGAGCTTCTGGAACTTAAGAAACTACTGTTGAGCGACGCACATATGAAGGAGGTCCATGATTCCTGCTTGGCTGACTCGATCGACTGGCGTTTCATTCCGCCACGCTCTCCGCACTTTGGCGGATTGTGGGAAGCGGCCGTGAAGACTGCCAAACACCACCTGTACCGCTCAGTGGGGCCATCAGTGCTCAGCTTCGATGAGCTGCGCACACTGATCTGCCAGATCACGGCAATTGTTAATTCTCGCCCTTTGCTCTCGCTTTCAGCAAATCCTGCTGATCTCGATGTTTTGACCCCAGCTCACTTGCTCTTAGGCGGCCCCCATGAGATAATCCTCGAGCCTGACTTAACGAAGCTAAACTATAACCGTCTGGATGGCTGGCAACGAGTCACGAAACTTCAGCAGATGTTCTGTAGCCGTTGGCGCGAAGAGTACCTCACTCTTTTGCAAGAGAGGTCAAAGTGGCGGACGTCTGCGCCAAACCTCTGCGTTAACGATGTCGTCCTAGTCAAGGATGAAAATCTGCCTCCGATGCGTTGGCCACTGGCTAGAGTGGTTGATATCATCAAGGGCAAGGATGGAGTATGCCGCGTAGCTGAGTTGAAGACCGCCTCTGGAAACATCAGGAGAGCCGTCACTCGGCTGTGTTTGCTGCCCCTTAAGGAGTCAGTTGAAAGACCGGCTTCCAACGGGGGGAGTATGTTCGGGCCAGCAGCCGCTGAATCATCTTAATATTAATAACAACAAACAAACATATGTTAAATAAACCAATGTAAAAGCTAACGCTCGGCAGTCTTCTGCGCTCTCTCCCTCTGTTAAAGGGCGCTCTGCAGCCGCCAATTCGGCATTGCTTTGATCTGCCGACGTTGCTTCTGGCAGTTCTATGCTAATCTCTCTGCGCATTGGTTGCATACAGATCTCGTTCGTGAGCACTTATCGAGCCGGGCAAAGAGCGAGCAATTGGCTTCAGCTAAGCTGCCTGTATGAATAAATAATTGAAATTGAAAAAATAGTGTTTTATTTTGGACAAAAAATAGGTGCCAAAAAAGCTTGGCGTCTCAAACATTGGTGACCCCGACGTGATTAATGACATTGTAAATCGCGTTTCGCTAAAAACTTGTAATTAAAACAATACGTTCGTTATGTGCAGTTTGATTACAAGCAAAAACAGTTTGTGCACAATAGAAAACAGTTAACATACAAAATTTGTAATACAAATCAAACACAAAATCAGTGAGAGTGCGGTCATCTGAGATTCCGCTATCTTAATCGTTGAATCTCTCATTCTATGCCCAGCTGCAGCCGCGGTCCTTGACTTTTCGTGTCTTCCATTCTCGCTCTCGCTTCTGCATACCGTCGCTAAGCGGTACTTTATTATCCGTTGTTTCGTCGCATTGCACAGCGTTAGCATGGAAAACGGTTCGAATACAGGCGCAGGCGGAAATATTGGGACGGCTGATAATAAGCTAAGTCTTTATAAACGCCAAGTCCAGTCGTTATATGATCGAGTGCGTAGGCTTGGCGAATCTTTTTCCGGTGACAAAATCGACAAATTGACCGCCGCGGAAATCGAAGTTCGCCTCGACATGCTGGCAGAAATTCGAGAAGAATTTAATAAGGCCCATAATGAGCTGGAAGCGCTCAATCAAGACGAGATTGGGAGTGAGATGCGTGACAGTTTCGACATGCTGTTCATCTCATTGAAGGCTGAGCTGCTGGCTGCTGTCGAAATAGGGCACTCGCGCGCCGCTGCTAACTCGACTACGTTACCAAGCCATTCTGGAAACAGTACCATCATCATGTCTCACAGACAACGGCTTCCTGAGCTAAAGGTACCCACGTTCTCGGGTGGATACGTCGAATATTCGGATTTTATGGCGATGTTCAAATCGGTAATCGATGCGGATGCGGATCTCAGCGACGTCGAGAAGTTCCAGCATCTTCGGTCTTGCCTTGCTGATGTGGCTTTGGATTCGGTTCGATCGCTGGGGCTCTCCAGTGCCAATTATCGTGAGGCTCTAGGCACACTCGTTAAACGTTTTAATAACAAACAACTTGTTTTCCAGGCAGACATCAAAAAGATTCTTGGGCTCAAGAGGGTAGATTCGCCGTCGACCAAAAGGCTTCGAGAGTTTTCGGACGCAGTCAATCTGCATATGCGTGCTTTGCGGGCAATGGGAACCGCTGAGGAGATCTCCGACTACATTCTGATCTACGTGCTGCTGCAGAAGCTGGATGCCAAAACGCAAACGAAGTGGGAGGATCTTTTGTCGAATGCCATACCTTCAGCAGCGGAATTTTACGAATTCTTGGAGAAAAGCTGCCAGAAAATGGAAAGTTTGGATTACGCTACAGCGACACCCGCTAGTAGCGCTCAGGTGGGAAAAAGCCATTCTAATCCTCACCTAAAAAAAACGTTTGTTGCCTCCAATTCTTCCGCCGAGCCGTCCGTATGCACCTTTTGCCATGCAGCGGGCCATGGCATATACTCTTGCAAGATATTTGGAAATCTGTCACCGTTGCTGCGCCACAGGGAAGTGAAGAAGCTTTCCCTATGTTTCAATTGCTTGAAACCTGGGCACCGGACTCGTGCCCAATAGTGGAAAATGTCGAGTATGCGGGAGAAGGCATCATAGTTTGCTCCATTTTGAAAATCTGCAATCCGCAACGAAAAGTTCCCCACCCACTCCTCCGGATCTAGCATTTCAGTCCGAAGTTATTTCTGCAGTTCAGGAGTCTGTTAGCAGCCCACCTGCACCTGCGTCGTCTACCTCTCTTGCCGCTCAAGGTCTTCACTCTGATGTTGTGCTTCTGGCTACAGCCGTGGTTCTCGTCCAGAATCGGTCCGGCGTATTTGTTCCCTGTCGTGCCATCCTAGACTCAGGATCGCAACTGCATCTCGTTATGTCCAGGTGCGCTCACCAGCTTCAGCTTAGGAGAACTCAATCGTCTGCACTTGTCTCTGGGCTGGGCGATACCAGCGTTTCCACTGAGGGATCCACCGTGACCATTTCCCTGCAGTCTCGCACGTCCAATTACATAACTGCTCTCATCGCCCCCACCATCCCCGATTGCCAACCAAGTCTGGGAGTTAATGTAGCCGATTAGAACATACCATCCAATATTCAGCTTGCCGATCCTGCATTTTTCAATCCACAGCGAGTAGATCTGCTCATTGGTGCGAGCATCTTCTACGAACTCCTCTGCGTAGGGCAAATCAAGCTCACCGACGGCCTGCCTCTTCTGCAGAAGACCCGGCTTGGGTGGATCGTCTCTGGCGGTGGACAGAAGGTAGCAAGCTCGACGCTCCTGGCAGCGCACCGTTCAACAAAGTCAGATAAAAGGTTGGACAAACCTCTTCGTATGTTTTGGGAAGTGGAGAACTGCGAAGAAGCGGTTTTGAAAACCAAGGAAGAAATGAATTGTGAAGCTCATTTTGTAGGCCACTTTTCCCGTTTGCCTTCAGGGGAGTATTCAGTTCGTCTGCCGTTAAATCCCAACGCTGATCATCTGGGAGAATCATATACTCAGGCGTATCGACGTTTCATCGGCTTGGAGCGCAGGTTAGATCGCAATCCTACGCTCAAGGAACGGTACTCCGCCTATATGAGGGAATATATAGATTTGGAGCATATGTCCCCGGTCAAACCTGATTCCCGTAGCCTCTGCAAATATTTCTTGCCTCATCACTGTGTCCTTAAGAAGGACAGTACAACGACAAAACTTCGCGTCGTGTTCGATGGCTCCGCTCCTACATCAACTGGATGTTCTCTGAACGATGTGATGATGACTGGCCCTGTCATTCAGCCTGCATTGTTTAACATTTTGATTCGATTTCGCACTTGTCCAGTCGCACTCACTGGGGACATTTATAAAATGTATCGTTGCGTACGAATGTCTCCACCTGACAATTATTATCAGTGCATCCTATGGCGAGACTCCATCCAGTCCGATGTTCAAGTCTACACATTAGACACCGTCACATACGGTACTAGGGCTGCATCATTTTTGGCGGTCCGCGCAATGCACGAGCTGGCCATCGACGAGGGTGAAGGCTACCCTCTTGGTTCAGCTGCTCTGCAGCAAGATTTTTACGTAGATGATCTCATCTCTGGCGGTAGCTCCGTCGCAGAGGTCATGGACAAGAGGCGCCAAACCTCAGCTCTACTATCTTGCGGTAATTCAACTTGGGTGGACTTGAGAAACAGTTTGGCAAGCATCTCTCGGATTTCATTTCCTCGCGTGGTTCATCAGTCTGCTATGGATATAGAAATTCACGGATTTTGTGATGCCAGCATGGAAGCATATGGCGTCTGCATATATGTCGTGGCCAGGGGAGCACAGACGTCGAGCAACGTTTTGTGTTCAAAGTCTCGAGTGGCGCCGCTAAAAACCATGTCGATTCCTAAGTTGGAATTAAGTAGAGCCCACTTGCTTGCAAATGTTATCCACAATTTAAAGGAGTCCGGAATCTTTACAGGTCCGTTTTATTGCTGGTCGGATTCATCAACAGCATTATCTTGGAAACGGGACGAGCCAGCCAAATTTCAAGTGTTCGTGGCAAATCGAGTGGCATCAATTCAGGAGCCATGGAATGGCGCTATGTTCCCACAGCGTTAAATCCTGCTGACATTAACTCAAGAGGCTCGCTTCCTAGCCACCTTATCCAGTCAGAGCTGTGGTTTCACGGACCATCGTTTTTGGTTGGATCTAAGGACGAGTGACCTGTACCTCCTGGTTCCGACATAGCGACACTGGAGCTTCGCAAGCGAGTATTACTGATCGCATCTCCACACGCCGATCTCACACCCGGATGCAAATTTGCGAACTCTTTCTCTGGCATGCAGCGCACATTCGCCTATATTTATAAATTTTTGCATCGTCTTAGGCATGCTGGACTCACCGTGTCTGATGTTCGGCAAAGAACTAAACTTCTAATTAGACACATTCAGCTGTCAAACTTGTGGACATAAAGGAGATTCAACGCAATGGGCAAGTCACGAAACCAGTTCCATCAGTTCGCTTTCTCCATTCATCGATCAGGCTGGATTGCTTCGAGTTGGAGGTCGTCTTGGCAACTCATCGCTAGGCTTTGATGCTCAGCATCCTCTTATTTTGCCCAAAGGATATCCCATTACTGCTGGGCTGATAACACATTATCATGACAGGAACCTCCATGCCGGGCCCCACGCCCTTCTTGCCAAAATTAGGCTAGAATATTGGCCAATTGGAGGAATGAAGGCAGTGTCAAAGGTGGTCAGCAAGTGTGTTCGATGCTTCAGGACTAGGCCGCGTATGGTTCAGCACATCATGGGAGACCTGCCCAAGGAGCGTTTGGAAGGATCGCGAGCCTTCGAAGTCACTGGAGTGGACTATTGTGGGCCCTTTTATCACCGATCAGAGATTCGCACGAGGCCTCCTATCAAATGCTACATTAGTGTATTCATTTGCTTCACCTCCAAGGCAATACACATGGAGCTCGTGAGGGACTTGACCACCGCGTCGTTCCTAGGCGCATTAAAACGGTTTACTGCCACTCGAGGAAGGCCAAGTCAAATTTGGTCGGACAATGCGACAAACTTTGTTGGCGCTAGAAACGAGCTTCTGGAACTTAAGAAACTACTGTTGAGCGACGCACATATGAAGGAGGTCCATGATTCCTGCTTGGCTGACTCGATCGACTGGCGTTTCATTCCGCCACGCTCTCCGCACTTTGGCGGATTGTGGGAAGCGGCCGTGAAGACTGCCAAACACCAACTGTACCGCTCAGTGGGGCCATCAGTGCTCAGCTTCGATGAGCTGCGCACACTGATCTGCCAGATCACGGCAATTGTTAATTCTCGCCCTTTGCTCTCACTTTCAGAAAATCCTGCTGATCTCGATGTTTTGACCCCAGCTCACTTGCTCTTAACGAAGCTAAACTATAACCGTCTGGATGGCTGGCAACGAGTCACTCAACTTCAGCAGATGTTCTGGAGCCGTTGGCGCGAAGAGTACCTCACTCTTTTGCAAGAGAGGTCAAAGTGGCGGACGTCTGCGCCAAACCTCTGCGTTAACGATGTCGTCCTAGTCAAGGATGAAAATCTGCCTCCGATGCGTTGGCCACTGGCTAGAGTGGTTGATATCATCAAGGGCAAGGATGGAGTATGCCGCGTAGCTGAGTTGAAGACCGCCTCTGGAAACATCAGGAGAGCCGTCACTCGGCTGTGTTTGCTGCCCCTTAAGGAGTCAGTTAAAAGACCGGCTTCCAACGGGGGGAGTATGTTCGGGCCAGCAGCCGCTAAATCATCGTAATATTAATAACAACAAACAAACATATGTTAAATAAACCAATGTAAAAGCTAACGCTCGGCAGTCTACTGCGCTCTCTCCCTCTGTTAAAGGGCGCTCTGCAGCCGCCAATTCGGCATTGCTTTGATCTGCCGACGTTGCTTCTGGCAGTTCTATGCTAATCTCTCTGCGCATTGGTTGCATACAGATCTCGTTCGTGAGCATTTATCGGGCCGGGCAAAGAGCGAGCAATTGGCTTCAGCTAAGCTGCCTGTATGAATAAATAATTGAAATTGAAACAATAGTGTTTTATTTTGGACAAAAAATAGGTGCCAAAAAAGCTTGGCGTCTCAAACAACTTACATATATTTATTGCTCTTCGTTGCTGGTTGAAAAGCCATAAAAATCATTGCCCAAACCGAACTATCATTGCCGTTTCTTCATTCCATTGTCTTTCCATTTGCCATTCTTATTCACTCGCAGGAGGAAAAAAGAATGAGAGAGTTGAGAAACAATAAATGTGCATTTCATTTGAAAGTAGGAGAGCAAGTCCTAAGTCACCAACACCTACGCACTTGTCACTCTCACAGCTCCACCAGTTTCCCCCTCCAGTTTTCTAAGTGCGGTCAGAGTGTTTAGTCCACTCCGCGTTTCGGTCCGCGGAAACCGGGAAAATACGGAAAATTAAACGGAAAAAAATGTCGCGCAGCTGTGTAGTGATGTGAAGTGTCCAAAAAGTGCGGATAAAGGCAAAAATGCGTTTGATCCATTACGAGGCGCACAACGAGGCTAAATGGCAGATCGGTGAAGAAAATATGCGGCAAATATTTGAAAATGAAGTGTAAAACATAACCTCAAGCATAAATTTGCAATGCATGTGTGCGCATTGTGTCTGTGTGTGTGAAAATATGCCAAAAAGTGCTCTTATTAGAATTGCTCGTTCGATCCCGTTACGTTTGGTGTCTCTTCGTTTGTTTCGTTTTGTAGCAACGTCGCGTGGGTGTACATACATACATATGTATGTGTGAAACAAAATTTGGTTGCTCTAGCTCTTATAGTCTCTGAGATCTAGGCGCTCATCAAGACAGACAGACGGAGAGACGGCCAGACGGACGGACAGACAGACATGGCTCTATCGACTCGGCTATTGATACTGATCAAGAATATATAATATTTATGGGGTCGGAAAATTTTCCTTCTCTGAGTTACACACATTCCACTTTTACCAAAAATACAATATACCCCAACTCTTTTTGAGTACGGGTATAAAAACCCAGTATCATAGAAAATTACCATATCTATCAGATTTCCGAATCTGGATCAGATTAACGCTATAGCCAGAATAAAGAATTTTTTTTCATTTGTTATTTTTTGTAATTGATATAAGTTTATTAGGGCCTTTTTTAAATAAAAAAAATCATATTATTTTTTGCTCAAAATGTAAAAGCACAAAAACCTCAACAAACGTCATGATGTGACATAGACACTTAGTTTGTTGACTCGTTTACCGAAGACCAAACAGTACCTGGCAAGTTGATAGCACCAAAATATTGCATTTTGCGAGCACTACGTTGTCGCAGAGAAAGCAAGAAATGCACGGCTGGTCATAGCAGGTTACGAGTATAACGCAACAGACAACAGAATAGTTCATTATTCAAATTATAAAAACAGAAAATAGTTCAAAACAAATAGATATCAGACCAGTGTGCCTGGCAATTTCTTCAAGAGAAATCAATAAAAACTGACAGGAGAGGGAGGGCCGTTGCAACAACAGCTTATAAGAGAGGGCACTACTGCACCGTAAGCGAGCGAGGAAGAACAGTTATTTAGATTGAGGTGACAGGAAGAATGATAAAACAGATACTTCAAGACAGCGGACTAAATGCAATTTGAGCGTACTTACGAAAAGCCAGAATAAAAACACACGACTAACCGACTCACAAAATACTAAGATAAATGATTTTTTTACACAAATAACTGGCATGTAGTCGCGTTTAAAGATAGAATTTAAGTTTTAGGTTAATTAGGGAGCTGATTAAAATTTTTAATTTTTAAAAACCGAAAAAAATGAAAATCTTGGTCAAAACAAAACCACGCCTGGTCCCTACAAAAGATGTAATTCAGACTATTTAGGTAAAAGAGTAACTCTCAAATTACATTATTTTCGAAAAATTTCACACTGATGTAAAAAATGCAACCTTCTATAATTTTCCGGTTTGGCTTTGGGAAAATAAATATATCTAATAGTTCATTCATAAACAATTTATTCACTTATGTACTACAAACTAGAAATAGCAGTCTAAATATAGCTTGTTATCATTTACATATAAATGTATTTCAAATGTTTGCGTGTCAATAAGTTAATTTACAAAATGCAGATTACTCAATCGTCTAAAGCCAGATAACTGACTATCTTTAGACTTAGTTTAAAATTCAAGACACGCAATTTTTTACTTAAGCCTATAATGTACGAATAATTTTATTCCTTACGAAAAAATGAAATCAGACCTGTTTTATAATTTTTTATATATTAAGTGGATCGGAAAACATGGCCAGCACGACATTGCCACCAATATTTATGTTGTGTCTAATACATAATTGGAATCCCAACCGTTGTCATTCAATAGGATATTTATAATACAAATCCAACGTTAACTTATAAAAAACTTAACGTAGTTGGAAATCGGGCTAATACATTTTGGAATGAAATACAAAACAAAAACTGAGAGAAATGCCTAATATTATACATATCACATTTTCTAAAATACTATGATCGTTGTAAAGTCAACTAAGGTTGTGCGATGAACCAATATATAAATTTATAAGAGGATTCAATTCAATTTTAAAAAATATAATAGTATTTTCAGTTAACATTTAATTATTTTGAAGTTTTATGTACATTCCTTATTTAATTCTTTGTATTTTTCGAGAGTTATACATTCAGTCGTTGAACATCAATAATGTCTTTAAATGCTGCATAATATGAATTTTGTTGCAGAAAAAAAATATAAAAGTAAAAAATTTGTATATAAGTATTCTCCTCATTTACACTTGTGAGACTATGCGCGTTCAGGATTTTCTTCTTGTGATTTGCTTAAATATTTCTACAGTCAGTTTCAATTGTAGTGACCTATTAACTTAAATAAAACTATGTTATGTGTTAGGGACATTTAAAAATTATGAAATTGGAAATCCAGCTAGATACTTAATTCCTTGTTCCGTTAGAATATAGAAAATACCGTTATTAACCCAATATCAAAATATTAACCTATTTCACGCGTAAGCCCCAATGCAAAATGTTGTATTGGAAACTCTGTAAATTATGAAAATTGCATACTGATAGTCATATTCATGTCAGCAATTAGATGTATTATCGCCCTCGAGTGTGCACGCAACATTTTCCAATTTCCGAGAAAGGTGCATCTTTCGACAATTTATGTCAGACTCAAGGGCTTCCATTATCTTTAAAGAAAAAAACAACGTTAAATGAGATTACAATATATGCAATTAATTGCTTACCTGGTCTTTATATTTGGTTATATAAATGTACAACTCTTTCAAAGCAGAAATGGTGTCAAACTCGTCGTTCAGCTGTACGGACAATTGCTGCATAGCTGTACTCATTTCCTGGTCACTTATCTGGGGAAGTCGTGCCACGTCTCGGTAAAAATCCTTAACCATAATTCTATAGTTTGGAATATCCTGTATTGATTAAATTAAAACATTTTATGATTAGTAAATATATATAAGTAGAGAAAGGTGCCGGTTGTGAACAGGGTCTAGCTGTAACCACAGCAGGCTACTGATCTGAGTATAATTCTGAGTCAATTCTTTGTTTTCGTGCTGGAAAACCAAACTATGTCCACAGCCGGCACCTTTCCACTATATTACAGTTGAAATGTTTAGAGTTGCGGCACACGCATTATGATTGTCCGGTACTTAGTTTCTACGAGAACTTATAAATTTTCATATTTTCTAGTTTTTTCTCTATCTCTCTGACTTTTGATAGTGTTGTAGACAAGCTCTTTTTTATAATTCGCGCAGGAGGCGCAAGAGGCATGACAAAATATTCGAATACATTGTGATATCACAGGACACCAAATTGGGTTGCTCTAGCTCATATAGTCTCAGAAATGTGCGCTTTGACGGACGGCTATATCGACTCGGTTATTCATTATCATTATTTAATGCTTCCATTTGTTACGTACATACATACATCTACACGAATGTAATATACTCATATGGTTGTACTGTTTGATTACCAGGTATACAAATACGAAAGATAAAAACGAATCACTATTTTTTAAGATGAAATGAAGATATTGAGACGTCGCAAAACTTTGAATCAGAAACTGATATAATAAATGCAATACTTACTTTCGCAAAAAGCAGCTTATTTGACGGTGAATCCTTTCCAAGTCGATGCTCCGAGGTCGAACATGCGTCCATAAAGGTTTGTGCTATGACACTCAAGCAAGAATCGACACAGTACGTCTTATTAACATCAAATATGAAGTCTGGGTTCTTTATAAAATTAACCCAGAAACGCAAGGGTAAGCTATTTGATTTCCATGCGTGAACTATATCAGTATCGGCGATATTATGCCGACGAGCAGCTTCATCTAGCAGGTCAAAAAGCCATTTCACTGCCGGCGGTAGCTCCTCATTAACAGTAAGAATTATTGAAAAGAAATCATCGACAAATTTTTGTATTGTTCCTTTGGTGGCAAGCAACCGAGTTAAGTATACTTCTGGTATCGTTTTATTCACCTCTCGTTGGCATTGCTAACGCAATGTGAGGTTTGTGATACCGACAATGCTCCAGACATGACCGAGTTTTTTATGTTCATATAATGATCCGGCATAATTGGTTTAACAAGGTGATAGAGTCGCGGCTGCTGCAGCCCGGACTCGATGTCGTTGCTTATTATAATGTGACTTTGGGAATTATTTATGAAATAAACTGCAAATGAAAGTTACAGTGAGAGTTAAAGACATTTTGTAAGTAAGAGGCAAAGACTATTCGAGGGTACTTACAATTGTGGTATGGTGCTGGGTGCTGGTTTTTACTATAGGGTATATGGTAACTATCATTTTGTCGTGCGATAAGTGACATTACTGCAGATTCTTTAACTCCATAATGAGCCAATGTATTGAGCCGCTTCCACCCGCTTATTGTTTTTGTGGTCAAGTCTTCATCCTGCAGGGTGAGATGACCACCACGACCGTGTCTCCACTCCAAGTCCACCTCGTGAACAGATGGCCGCATTGAAAACGGTGTGTTTTTAAAAATAGCGTCAAGGATTTTCAGCTTGACTTGAGATATGGTATCCCAATCGTTTACTCTACATTGGACCTTCTCATCAAGATCGTCTTGTAGGATATGTAATATAACAATGGAATGAGTAACTTGTTCGTGTAGTAGACGCTCTTCTGAGAGGGAGTACCGCGCATCGTTGGTTATAGCATCTACCAAGCCCTTTTCAATTTGATGCTTAATTGCTTTAAACAACAAAAAGAGACTGGATCCAGTATATTCCCTTAAATAGTCGTACATGCAAATCGCCAAATAATTGGTTAACATTTTTTCGACAACACTCTCCGTACGACGCAGCATTAGCTGAGGGTGCTTGCTGGTCAGTGATTTGTCAATTAAACGCAATAGAAGCGACTTTAAGATCTCCGTGGCGTATTCCATCTTATTCATTAGAACAACCATAAGCAGCGAAGCCACGTTTACTCGATCGCGTATTGAAAACGATGACCGCTGAGCCTCTAAGGTTTCTATAAATATAAGCAGAAAATATTTGTTGCCAATGAGCTGCTCAAACTGTATCATAGCGGCATCATAATTGGTATGCGGACTGTTGCCACGGAATTTTGGCGAGTTCAAAATGGGATGATCCGATACTCCGGGAAAGAAAACCTTCATTATGTAGTTCACGTGATCAAGAGTTGGTATTCCACTGCTCTCCAAATCAGCAGTTAGGTCAGTCATGTCCGTCTGGAGCTCGGCAAATGCCTGCTTGCACTCGGAGCGCACATTGCTCTCTAGTGTTATCATCTGAATCTGAATGCGTTTGTACTCACGCTCGGCCTGCGTTGATTTTCTCCTGAATATGATAAGTATGATAACCAAGACTATAACAAGAGCGGCCACCGTCAACATTATGCCGAATAATGCATGAGAAAACGCATATGGTTTGTTCAGATCATACTTAAGGTACCCAATGACGAAACGCAGATTGCGTCCCACTTTAACAACCACCAAAGGCAAGTCCGGGGATTGATCAACTCCATTTTCATCAGTTGGGGAAGGCTGCTGCTCTGGTGGAATGCATAGCAGTTGTGTGAGTGCCAGGCTGGTGATGTTGCACTGCGCGGTGCCGATAGTAACATTCACGTCATACTCGTCAGCCGCCAAATTCAATAGCTCGCCTTCGATAACCAAAGTATCCCCCTTATATAGCTTCACCCCATCATTAGGGAATGGCAAATACCTGGGATCGGCTAAATAAACTATCGTACTGCGAATATCGTGAAAATATTTGTTCAAGTCACGAACCAGTTGCACGTTGTCCATTACAAAACTAAGCTGCAGATTTAATTGAGTTTCATGAACCTTTACAAAAGCCGTCACATCCAGGTTGTTAGCGGTGAAATAGCTGCCCACTGTACCGCCCGTCGAGTACAATTGAAAGTTATCGGTCATTTGGGCGTTGGCTTTGCGCTTTCGCCTTGCCAATCCACTGTGGTCCGTGACTTCACTGGACACCGTCGAGTTCTTCAGGACCGACTCAGAGTCTGTCATTTTGCTGTTATTCTTTAATAACTGAAATTTATGATTCACTGGTGGTGACGGACACTCCATCTGACTGGAGTTAATGACTACGCAGGAGGTTTTGTTCACCCTCTCGTTATCAAAAAAAACCTCCAGCTCTGGCTTTTGAATAGAGTCCAGGTACATGCCGTGCACAGTAAGAACACGACCGCCACTTATAAAGCTGCGTAGAGGTTTGATTTGCATTATCCGCGGATCCTGGGTATAGTTAAAGATGGAGCATGGTTGTCGTGGCAAGGTTCGGATTTGATAAGAACTGAAGTAGCTTCGAGACGGACTTGTTACCCGATGCTGGTTGCCGAAACTGTTGACTGAATTTTGACAGGTAAACGTTCGGTTAGCGCCATCTATAACTAGGCGTAGAGAGCGTATCGGCTCGGGCTGTGTCGCCTCTGAGGTGGTGCAGCTAACTTGGGAAGACAGTGCCTGGGACACGTTAACGTGGCACTCATATTCATCTAGAAAAGCTCGAATGCTTGAACCGATGTTCAAGAACTTCCCCATTAGAGACAATTGCGTGCCACCCGATTTGGGCCCAATCGTTGGATATAAGCCGGTAAGCTGTACATCCTTAAAGTGAAATTGTACGCTTGATTCGGTGTATCCCGCGTCATTGGCCACCTTAATAGGTGCTGACATCTCGTGCAAAGCTGCACCGGTGCGGCATTCAATCTTAACAGATATTTGGTAGTTTACCAGCTCACATGGCACTGAGCCTATGGATATTTTTCCACGCACGTCTTCTTCACGTATTCCCAAATTGCTTCCCTCAATTGTTACCAAAGTGCCACCCTCGACTGGTCCTGAAAGCGGCTTTATAATATCAATCCTTGGTCGAGGGCACTCGCTTTGGTTAGCCGTTGCTGACATTGTTTTGGTGGAGCTGCCGCTGGCTCCGCAAGTCTCATTGTATACACACGAGTTGCTGCACCAGGCGCACTGGTATTTTGGGTCACGAGTTACGCACAAACTGCAGTCCGCATGGTCCCGATGAGAGCCAAGAACGTCGCACTTGTACAGGGTAACCATTGCGGTGTCCACATAGTGTTGAAAGTTCCAGGTGACGACTACTTTAGCCTCGTACTCGTGCGTATTGGTCTCGTAAAAGTAGGGCGTTTTCTCACACACCACTATCCTGTTGGCCTCAATGTGCGCTGGCAGCAGCATTTGTGCGGCCTCAATATGAATGGTGCATAAGAAACCGGCATGCGCACTTTTTGGCTTTGGCAGGTTTTCAATCTCCAAGCGTATTTCCTGTGGAACCCGCACCGGCAGAAGAATCGGCTCACGGCTTCGCTTCAAATGGGGACATTGGGCCACAGCACTAATGGCGTTTTCCATATTGCGACACTGCTGCGACTTGTGCACACATTTATTATCGAAAACACACCAATTGCAGCCCCAGGCGCTTTGCATGCATACCTGACAGTTTGTATGGTGCGAACAGTCAAAGAATGCAAACGATCTGGACACAAAGTCCTTGTTTGTTTCCGAGCTGCGCACTGATAGTGGAACCAACACATGGTCATTGTTGCTTGGTATTATTGGTCTTTGATCCAGAGGTGGCGTGGCACAAGCCAAGCCATTCTCCAGTATTTCAGCGTCAATTGGAGTGGAGTTGCCAAAGACACAGCGATACTTGGCATTGAATGGCTCCGGCAAAGTGCGAATGATTAAATGCAGCTGCGTCAGTTCAGTGATTGGTATTTTGTCCGGCACAATGGATTCGAAATCAATGCACTGTTGTCCGCTTCCCAGAGAAAGCCAGCGCGATGCAGAGGTATCTCTCTGGCAGGTCGATCGCACGGTGCACCGTTTCTCCAAGGAGCACCAGCCACAGAAGGGGTCCCGAGACTCCAGGCAGGCGGAACAATTTGTATAAACAGAGCAATGTTCGATCCTCAACTTGGTGATCTTTTGTAGGGACAACACATACAGAAAGTCTTTATTTGGCGACATCATAGTGTTGGGTAATATGCGATTGCCAGCATCCACGATAATTTCTTCATATTCGCCAGGCTTTTGACCGGATAGCAAAACCTTCTTGATAATGCCCGCATCCGTGCCAAGAAACGCGAGTGAATGTTGTTGATCAGTTGTTGAAGTTGCCGTCACGGACGTGACCGATACATTATCAAAATGGAAGAGAGCATGGGCCATGATGGGAGACACCCCGCTTATTTTTAATCCCACGGAACAGAAGTTGTAAATGTTGCCAAGAGAGCCGACAATCGGGCATCTTCCGTCGTTTATTGTCCCGGATATATAGCCGAGATTTCGATCTTTGATGGTACCGTTGAAGCACATATGTATATTTTCTATGAAAGTGTCCTCAATGTCCTTTATGCTATATATACACATGGCCGATTTGCTTTCCGGCTGATCGCTGATCTCTTTAGAGGGGGAGAAAACGGTAACTAAAACATGATCATCTTTTTTGATTCCCATTTGTTGAGCCAGCTTTTGGCTGGCGTGCGTAATCTTAGCATCGCGAAGTATATTGTAATCGGCATTGTGTTCGGTGGCCGTACACTGAATTGTTATTTCCGTGTAACTATCGTAGTTTGGATCTGTAATGCATATACGAGCCAAACGAGTTATATACCCGGCTTCGTCGGCCAGATGTGATTTCTTCTGAACAAGAAGAAAATAAGCATATTCCGACGAATTGAAGCCATATACGTAATCGACCAGAAAATGATCCCGATATTTGACATCAATGTTTATAATTGACTGCTGGATCGAGAACTCTGCATAGTTCAAATCGTCCAGACGACGGGACGAAATGGCAGGCACGTCATGCCGATAGTCTCCAACGTTGGTAAAGGTGGTGCCCACATACAATATATCCTCTTCCTTCCAGGAGTATCGCGCTGGTCCCACGAACGCATATGTCGATGCATATTCATCATTGGCAGCTAATGGCACTGCAATGAACTGCGGGGCGACTGGAAAACGTGGCAAGCTGTATATTTCACATGCGCCTGAAAATAATTGCAAGAAATATATATTATCAAATGTACCTTTGCACATACATCTGTATGGTATGTTTCGGCTACCGGTTACGTACGTTAAATACGTTTTTATATCGGTAACGTAACAGCTACTGGTTTTGTTTCGAATATATGTACATATACATATGTACGTATATAGTACAAATAACAATCTGTGCGCGTGAAAGATATGACCAATTTTACATGAGGACACGACAACAGAAATACGAAAACGGAAATTATCCGTTTTGATTCTTAGCTTTCAGGGTATCAGTTTGAATCTAAACTTAACAGACAAAAAACAATCAAAAAATGTCCAACCAAATTGTTAATTTTAGCAGTGAGATATAGGAAAATGCGCATGTAGTGCATATATCATATATCTGGTTTAGCAACGATGGATCTGTAAGTCTATAAAAATATTCCAAACTGTAAGAACATGGACAGAGGGACAGACGGACACGTATGCAAGGCAAGCTCGTGACACTCTTTCCGGGAAGCATAAGTTGCTTAGCAGCTTTTCTCTGAAGTTCTTTCTGATATTTTGACTCCTTTGTACCAACAATAGCTCAGGGTACATTGTCAGTATGGAGATACATATGTACCCGCGGACTATAACAATAAACGCCCGAAAGTGCATTTTTAGAGGTCAGCTAAAACGTTAGAAATATATTTAAATTATTACCTTGTCGAATGCTACCACATGATATAAGGATGCCATCGTGCGCGTAGCTTACTACCAGAATTTTATTGTAGTTGTTGACCAGGGTGGTCTCCACATCCTCAGGACACCCACCAGCATGGCATTGTGGTGAGTCATTCTTGGGTCCAGTAACAGCTTCAGACAGAACGCGAAGGTTTTCGTTCAGTTTCAGTATTTTATTGGTCGCGCCAGCGTACAAAACGTTGTGCGTAAAATCATAGCTCAAGTGTGTGAAGTAGTTTTTAGATTGTACATCTCCAGCTGCACCTAAACTATTCGTTATGGATCGGTTGGAAAAATTCGCCGCCGTAGAGGTGGAACTACTCCTGGTTCCCAATCCAGTCGATATCGGAGGTAAGCTAAACTGCGCGACAATGTCATTTGAGGAGAATTGAGCCTGAGCCGACACCTTCTCTACAACGACATCTTTGGAGCACTGCACAGAATTAAGTAGTAGCCAGCTAAGAACATGGACTATACAGAATCCAGAAAACACTGATATGGCATCAGTAAGAAACAAGTTTTTCCGCAGCATTTTCCTTCTGTGGATTATCTTCTTTTCGTACAGAAAGAATCCTCGTCTTCTTTATTATGACGACTATTAATCACTAATATTACATTGCACTTGTCAAATACTGTTTTCTCGATCCATTTTTATATTTTATTTTTTTTGGGGGGTGGAGGAGGTTTTGTCGGCCCGCCTTTACAAGGTGGCCAATGTGTTTTTAGTTTATATTAAGCGTGTACAGCATAAGCTCACAAGTTGATATACATACATATGTATATGGGTGCCCACTACACTACACTACTCCGTGAGCAGCAACACTTCAAAACAAGAATGGCTCATTGCATTTATTGTTACGTTCATGCACTTGGAATTAGTTATACATTGTTAATGACCACAGTTTGCACTTTTAATCATATAACCGTTTGTGGTTTGTACAAAAGACACCACATACATTTCAGATTTGTCAAATATGTATACATATTCTGTAAGATTTTCCAGCACTTCTTCAGACCGTCAGAAATATACCGAAATATACCTTGTCATGATAAAAATATACCGACGGACACGACAAGATGCGTTGATATTCCTCGATTTTAATATTCGGTTTGGTGTTACTAGCTAGTTAGTCTTCTCAGACCTATACAAATAATTTTAAACAATTAATCAATAAATTTTCTGCAAGATTGGCTAGTTTTCAGAACTCCTTTTTATTAGGGTTCAAGCAAAAGCAGTCTGTACGGAATGAACCAATTTTCTGCTGTGCGTATGCACATTTGTACACCCTATTATAGCCTTTTTACACTGGCGACTATCCATTTCTGGGAAAAATTGGATTTACAAAATTGGTCAGGGCAAAAATAAAAAGTAAATTGCTCCGACAAGCTGTGGCAGCCCGATTTGGCTATCGATAAGTCTCTGTTAAAGCTGGCACTAACGCGTGGGTATAACAGCTGTACATTTTGCGCTTAACAGTACAAAAAGTAAACGAATTCATAAAAGTGGATTTCAGAGCGCCTTGAAATGAAAAGTATAACTTTTTGCTGAAAAGTAAAACTCAAAGTGAATGCCTGACTATTTAATATTTAAATTTGTACATAATTTATATACATTTTTGGCTATTTTACTTCATTTAAGTACTAATTTTCCTCAATTATTATGTGCTACCATTTCACGTGAACGTCCTAACTTGGTTAATAATAAATTAAGGCCGCAGTAGAAAAATATGGTAATAGCCTTTTCACACTGGCGACCATTCACCATCCCCCATCCATTTCTGGCAAGGTCCGTAAGGTTTTGCCGTTCCGAAAATTTCCCAGTTATTCCACCATCCATCTGGGATGTTCCTAATTCGCACGTTTCCGTTCGGTATTTTTTCGATAATTGTCAAATGCAACCATAATACCCTCTGCACACTGAGCCCATCCCGGAGGAACGGTGGGAATTTTTAAAATATGTGAAACTCCGATTCACACTGCGACCATCCACCATCCATGAAAAACAGCTGATGCTCATAATTGCGTGCGGAAATTTGTTTATGTCTTTAATTAAAATGAATATTAATAATATTGCAATGGTTGTAAATTTGATTCAACAGCAAAACATATTCTTGACCAAACTAATCATGTTGCTGCACATGGACGATGAGGATGTGGACGAGGAGAAGATATTAGAATGTTAGAATGTTTTGAAAAAACTGAAGAGCATAGTCCACAAACTATCTGACTTCTGAGTTTTTGTGCATGAGAATATTTTGACATCAGATGTTTTGTTGCTGTTTTTTTTCCGTTTTCCTATCTGTCATTGTTTACATTTTCGTAGTGAATTCTGATTTTTCGTTGTGAATGTCTATTATTTATGGTTGCATTTGACAATTATCGAAAAAATACCGCATGGAAACGTGCGAATTAGGAACATCCCAAATGGATGGTGGAATAACTGGGAAATTTTCGGAACGGCAAAACCTTACGGCCCATCCCAGAAATGGATGGGGGATGGTGGATGGTCGCCAGTGTGAAATGGCTATAAGTAAGAGACAATTCACAAAGAAAAATCGGAATTCACTACGAAAATGTAAACAGGCTACCCTGTTTTTTACGAAATTACGAAAAGTCAGGCGCTCACGCACTCGTGAAATGCAAGACTTTGTCGTTTTTAAAACGGCAACGAATTCCTCGCCGAAATGAAAAGTAAATGGCTTTTTATACAAACAAACAAATCTTAATTGCGAAAAGAAAAAAATTGATGACTTAATAAAGCATTGACATGAATTTGACACTATTAACTGGGCAATTGAGCTTGTGCCCTTTTTATAAATATTTTTTTTAAAGCAACCTAAAAGTTGGATTTACAAAATTGGTCAGGGCAATAATAAAAAAGTAAATTGCTCCGAACAGCTGTGGCAGCCCGATTTGACTATCGATAAGTCTCTGTTAAAGCTGGCACTAACGCGTGGGTATAACAGCTATACATTTTGCGCTTAACAGTACAAAAAGAAAACGAATTCATAAAAGTGGATTCCAGAGCGCCTTGAAATGAAAAGTATAACTTTTTGCTGAAAAGTATACCTCAAAGTGAATGCCTGACTATTTAATATTTAAATTTGGACATAATTTATATACATTTTTGGCTATTTTACTTCATTTAAGTACTAATTTTCCTCAATTATTATGTGCTACCATTTCACGTGAACGTCCTAACTTGGTTAATAATAAATTAAGCCCGCAGTAGAAAAATATGGTACTAGCCTTTTCACACTGGCGACCATCCACCATCCCTCATCCATTTCTGGGATGGTCCGTAAGGTTTTGCCGTTCCGAAAATATCCCAGCTATTCCACCATCCATCTGGTTTGTTCCTAATTCGCACGTTTCCGTTTTTTTTAAACCAACCTAAAAATTGGATTTACAAAATTGGTCAGGGCAAAAGTAAAAAAGTAAATTGCTCCGAACAGCTGTGGCAGCCCGATTTGGCTATCGATAAGTCTCTGTTAAAGCTGGCACTAACGCGTGGGTATAACAGCTGTACATTTTGCGCTTAACAGTACAAAAAGTAAACGAATTCATAAAAGTGGATTTCAGAGCGCCTTGAAATGAAAAGTATAACTTTTTGCTGAAAAGTAAAACTCAAAGTGAATGCCTGACTATTTAATATTTAAATTTGTACATAATTTATATACATTTTTGGCTATTTTACTTTATTTAAGTACTAATTTTCCTCAATTATTATGTGCTACCATTTCACGTGAACGTCCTAACTTGGTTAATAATAAATTAAGCCCGCAGTAGAAAAATATGGTAATAGCCTTTTCAAACTGGCGACCATTCACCATCCCCCATCCATTTCTGGCATGGTCCGTAAGGTTTTGCCGTTCCGAAAATTTCCCAGTTATTCCACCATCCATCTGGGATGTTCCTAATTCGCACGTTTCCGTTCGGTATTTTTTCGATAATTGTCAAATGCAACCATAATACCCTCTGCACACTGAGCCCATCCCGGAGGAACGGTGGGAATTTTTAAAATATGTGAAACTCCGATTCACACTGCGACCATCCACCATCCATGAACAACAGCTGATGCTCATAATTGCGTGCGGAAATTTGTTTATGTCTTTAATTAAAATGAATATTAATAATATTGCAATGGTTGTAAATTTGATTCAACAGCAAAACATATTCTTGACCAAACTAATCATGTTGCTGCACATGGACGATGAGGATGTGGACGAGGAGAAGATATTAGAATGTTAGAATGTTTTGAAAAAACTGAAGAGCATAGTCCACAAACTATCTGACTTCTGAGTTTTTGTGCATGAGAATATTTGACATCAGATGTTTTGTTGCTGTTTTTTTTCCGTTTTCCTATCTGTCATTGTTTACATTTTCGTAGTGAATTCTGATTTTTCGTTGTGAATGTCTATTATTTATGGTTGCATTTGACAATTATCGAAAAAATACCGCATGGAAACGTACGAATTAGGAACACATCCCAAATGGATGGTGGAATAACTGGGAAATTTTCGGAACGGCAAACCTTACGGCCCATCCCAGAAATGGATGGGGGATGGTGGATGGTCGCCAGTGTGAAATGGCTATAAGTAAGAGACAATTCACAAAGAAAAATCGGAATTCACTACGAAAATGTAAACAGGCTACCCTGTTTTTTACGAAATTACGAAAAGTCAGGCGCTCACGCACTCGTGAAATGCAAGACTTTGTCGTTTTTAAAACGGCAACGAATTCCTCGCCGAAATGAAAAGTAAATGGCTTTTTATACAAACAAACAAATCTTAATTGCGAAAAGAAAAAAATTGATGACTTAATAAAGCATTGACATGAATTTGACACTATTAACTGGGCAATTGAGCTTGTGCCCTTTTTATAAATAATTTTTTTTAAAGCAACCTAAAAGTTGGATTTACAAAATTGGTCAGGGCAATAATAAAAAAGTAAATTGCTCCGAACAGCTGTGGCAGCCCGATTTGACTATCGATAAGTCTCTGTTAAAGCTGGCACTAACGCGTGGGTATAACAGCTATACATTTTGCGCTTAACAGTACAAAAAGAAAACGAATTCATAAAAGTGGATTCCAGAGCGCCTTGAAATGAAAAGTATAACTTTTTGCTGAAAAGTATACCTCAAAGTGAATGCCTGACTATTTAATATTTAAATTTGGACATAATTTATATACATTTTTGGCTATTTTACTTCATTTAAGTACTAATTTTCCTCAATTATTATGTGCTACCATTTCACGTGAACGTCCTAACTTGGTTAATAATAAATTAAGCCCGCAGTAGAAAAATATGGTACTAGCCTTTTCACACTGGCGACCATCCACCATCCCTCATCCATTTCTGGGATGGTCCGTAAGGTTTTGCCGTTCCGAAAATATCCCAGCTATTCCACCATCCATCTGGTTTGTTCCTAATTCGACGTTTCCGTTTTTTTTAAACCAACCTAAAAATTGGATTTACAAAATTGGTCAGGGCAAAATTAAAAAAGTAAATTGCTCGAAACAGCAGTGGCAGCCCGATTTGGCTATCGATAAGTCTCTGTTAAAGCTGGCACTAACGCGTGGGTATAACAGCTGTACATTTTGCGCTTAACAGTACAAAAAGTAAACGAATTCATAAAAGTGGATTTCAGAGCGCCTTGAAATGAAAAGTATAACTTTTTGCTGAAAAGTAAAACTCAAAGTGAATGCCTGACTATTTAATATTTAAATTTGTACATAATTTATATACATTTTTGGCTATTTTACTTTATTTAAGTACTAATTTTCCTCAATTATTATGTGCTACCATTTCACGTGAACGTCCTAACTTGGTTAATAATAAATTAAGCCCGCAGTAGAAAAATATGGTAATAGCCTTTTCAAACTGGCGACCATTCACCATCCCCCATCCATTTCTGGCATGGTCCGTAAGGTTTTGCCGTTCCGAAAATTTCCCAGTTATTCCACCATCCATCTGGGATGTTCCTAATTCGCACGTTTCCGTTCGGTATTTTTTCGATAATTGTCAAATGCAACCATAATACCCTCTGCACACTGAGCCCATCCCGGAGGAACGGTGGGAATTTTTAAAATATGTGAAACTCCGATTCACACTGCGACCATCCACCATCCATGAACAACAGCTGATGCTCATAATTGCGTGCGGAAATTTGTTTATGTCTTTAATTAAAATGAATATTAATAATATTGCAATGGTTGTAAATTTGATTCAACAGCAAAACATATTCTTGACCAAACTAATCATGTTGCTGCACATGGACGATGAGGATGTGGACGAGGAGAAGATATTAGAATGTTAGAATGTTTTGAAAAAACTGAAGAGCATAGTCCACAAACTATCTGACTTCTGAGTTTTTGTGCATGAGAATATTTTGACATCAGATGTTTTGTTGCTGTTTTTTTTTCCATTTTCCTATCTGTCATTGTTTACATTTTCGTAGTGAATTCTGATTTTTCGTTGTGAATGTCTATTATTTATGGTTGCATTTGACAATTATCGAAAAAATACCGCATGGAAACGTGCGAATTAGGAACATCCCAAATGGATGGTGGAATAACTGGGAAATTTTCGGAACGGCAAAACCTTACGGCCCATCCCAGAAATGGATGGGGGATGGTGGATGGTCGCCAGTGTGAAATGGCTATAAGTAAGAGACAATTCACAAAGAAAAATCGGAATTCACTACGAAAATGTAAACAGGCTACCCTGTTTTTTACGAAATTACGAAAAGTCAGGCGCTCACGCACTCGTGAAATGCAAGACTTTGTCGTTTTTAAAACGGCAACGAATTCCTCGCCGAAATGAAAAGTAAATGGCTTTTTATACAAACAAACAAATCTTAATTGCGAAAAGAAAAAAATTGATGACTTAATAAAGCATTGACATGAATTTGACACTATTAACTGGGCAATTGAGCTTGTGCCCTTTTTATAAATATTTTTTTTTAAAGCAACCTAAAAGTTGGATTTACAAAATTGGTCAGGGCAATAATAAAAAAGTAAATTGCTCAGAACAGCTGTGGCAGCCCGATTTGACTATCGATAAGTCTCTGTTAAAGCTGGCACTAACGCGTGGGTATAACAGTGGATTCCAGAGCGCCTTGAAATGAAAAGTATAACTTTTTGCTGAAAAGTATACCTCAAAGTGAATGCCTGACCATTTAATATTTAAATTTGGACATAATTTATATACATTTTTGGCTATTTTACTTCATTTAAGTACTAATTTTCCTCAATTATTATGTGCTACCATTTCACGTGAACGTCCTAACTTGGTTAATAATAAATTAAGCCCGCAGTAGAAAAATATGGTAATAGCCTTTTCACACTGGCGACCATCCACCATCCCCCATCCATTTCTGAGATGGTCCGTAAGGTTTTGCCGTTCCGAAAATTTCCCAGTTATTCCACCATCCATCTGGTTTGTTCCTAATTCGCACGTTTCCGTTCGGTATTTTTTCGATAATTGTCAAATGCAACCATAAGTAATAGACATGCATCGTCTAGAATCGATATCAATCTCAAAGCTCTGACTAATGTATAGCGGTTTAAATGTTATTATTTTGTACAACATTACCATGAACAACGATATTATGCAGTGTCGTAACCAAATACACGCATTAAATACAAAAAAAAATCAGCTGGTCCACAACAGGTATCATGGCGTGTGTCACAACCGGGCAAAACAGACAATTTTTCCAAAAAACAAAAAAATATATGTTGTGCATATATTTTGGTTAAAAACGAAAATAATTCACAAGCTACAATGACCATACTACAAGGAAAACGAAACACTATAATATTTGGACAAATATTTACATCTATTTTTTCGCACTTTAAAAATAATAAAATTTACTTCTAAGTTTTTTTTTCCCATGTTTTTTATAATGCTCACAGCACCTAGACCAAAGCAGCTAATTTTTTCGGTGTAAGCACAAAAACTGCGTATTGTTAACGAATATGACTCCCATTACTCAGATCAGTAGCATCTGATTGCTGTCCAAGTTTTGTGGGGGTGGGTCTGGGTCTACCTGGTCCACAACAGGGCCCTCTCCCCTACACACCTCTAACACCACGGTTATATGGCAGCTATATATAATAGTGCTCTAAACCTTATGAAACTTGGTAGGTAGTCTTAAGACCGTAAAATATGTACACAAACCAAATTTAAAAAAAAGCGGGGGAAAACCCACTGCTACGTGCAAACCTAAGTATGTATTAATCAGCCAAAAAAAGCGTTTTCGACCCCATAAAGGGTTTATTGTCTAGAATTCCTGTCTAGCCTGTCCTGTGTAGCTAGAATATAGGCACTTTCCCGTAAATGACTCTCCTGCAGCACGCGTGACCTCTCTCCCAGTGTACCTTAGCATTAAAGGGTATCTTACTCTTACCGCCAATCTCCTCAAGAAAGACTCATGCAGTCGGGAACATGGTTTATTGTAGATTACTTGAAAGTCTAACTATGTTTAGGTAGGTGTAAAAAACAAGGGTAATTTTTATTACAAAAATATGAATATTTGTATTACAGGGAATTAAATCAAATCAATGATTTGGAAAACAAGGGTAATTTATATTAAAAAATAGTAATATTTCTATTACAGGGAAATAAATCATATCAATGATTTGGAAGACACATGTCAAGATTATATAATAATACCTTAGTACTGAACAGCATTTCAGTTCATTTATGCTTTAAGGTAGTTATCATTTTGTATGCATATCTTACAAAATTAATAGTCCTTTTTTTATCGAATGGCCTTTTCATTAAGCTTATTTATAGTAGAAAATATAATACTTGAAAATTAAATAGTCAATTGATATATATCATGTATAAACGACATACAAGTGGGGTTTCTTTTGGGTTTTGTTTTCCACTCATATCTAAACAATTTATACTGGATTGTCTTGTTTAAAAATAAAATATGCCAAATATGAACTTCGTGACGAGTCGCATATTTAATAATCTCCCATTGTTTACTCTGACGCAGAGCTCTACTGCATCATCTGTAGATATCGATTCTCCTCTAAAAGTGAGGTCAGTGATGTAGTCATATCGTTGATAACCATATTTATCCCTGCATGGGGGTGAGTCGAGCTGCTTACATCCGGCCACACGGGATTGTTGCTCGTAACTTGCATATTGGTGATAGCGGTGGTTGCAGTAACATGAACATGGCCAGCAACGGCGTTGTTGGTCTGCATCCAGTTTTGACAACTTTGAACATATTCTAGGGTACGTTGGTAAGTCTCTAAATGCATTGAAGTTACATTATTTGGTTGGTTTTCAGTCCCGATTTTTGGGCTGCTTATCGCAGAGTGACACGTAAGCTGAACATTTTTTAAGGGGGGCTTTATAGGGAATTTACTTGAGCTATGGGCTTGTGGCCTTATGGTCACTTGGCCAGTGCTATTTGTGTTAATAGATGGTGACATTTGTGACTGGCTTATGACTCCGCATTGAATCTCATTTCCGTTATTGTTTTGATGTTCACTATTCAATAGGCTTATATCATCTGAAGCTATTGGTGTATTTGTAGAAATATCCGTTAGCTCTGGCAAACTTGTCATTGATGAGTCTATAATTTGATTCTGGGTTGTTGTTATTGGTTGTTGCTCAAAAGATGGTGCTGGGAGTTGGATGTATTGGCCGTTATCAAATCTCTGCGTGAAATTATTGCATACCGTCTGATCTTTTTGTGTGCATAATATTCCAAAGCCACGTCCAGCTTGATGCGACGCAGTGTACGGTCGAATTGCTACTGATATGTCTAGGTTTGAGGCATGTGACCTCAGCTGCTGATTTGATAAATTTCCGGGTGGTCGATCCTGATTACCAATAGCTGATGAGGGGCTTGCTACGCCAGTTGAGATATCTCTATTTTCATGCCCCCTTCCAGACAACAGTTTATCATCATCTTTGACCAAATTAAGATACTGTAGCATCTCATCGGGTAATATGAGCTCTTCAACTTCATCCAAATTCACTGTTTCATTTGGATGTTGCTCAGGGGCCGTAAGAATGTTCCCAGTGTTGACTGGGACATTGGAACCATCCTGCATTTGAGCGGTCTCTTGCTCAGTTCTGAACTCATTCCCATGAGTGTTGCCTGTGCAAGTTCTATACCTGTTATTGGAGCTTCGCATATTTTGGTCATTCAAAGCAATATGAGGCTCTAAGCTCAGATTCGGTAATAATGGCTCGGATTGGCGCCGAGATACACCATTCTGCACTGATTTACCAAACTCTAACCCTGTTTCCTGCCCGTAGTTTCCAGGATGCGGAGACTGCATAATATTGGGAGTAGAATAACGTCCGCTATTTTGAAAAGCTTTTTCTTGCTGATAGCTAATACCATTTGTCCCCTGCAACCGCTTTAGATTAGTTGCAATCAAATGTGAAGACGGAGGAGGCGGAAGACTGTTATTAGAGACGAAATATGGATTGGCAGGACTGTCATTTATTTGTGGACTAGCGCCACAGTTTATATTCCCATATTTATCTGTGGAACTCGATCCTGTTGTTGGTGCCAGGGCATAGCAGCTTGCAACATTTGACATTTGGCTTGAGCGGCGAGAGCAGCCAGGTGAAATTGGATCGTAAAGAGAAGCTGAGGTCGTGTTATAGGAAGGGTTCGGTCGCATAGTAGACATGGACGATAACTGCGATGATTGACTACTACGACGACTTTGCATGCTGCCGTAATATGTGCTGGCATTGGAGTTCTGGCTATCTCGTCGATACTGAGTTTGTAGAGAACTATGTACTGCTGCATGTCCCTGCTTAGTTAAAGCAATGTTGCGATTCTGTGATTGAGTTTGTAATAACTCATCTTGCAAGCCGCCTAAACCTGTATTAGCAGGTACTCGCGCTTGAACCTGAGCCGTTGGCATGCCTGGCTCCATCTTTAGCTCTGTAATACGCTGGTTAAGTTCGCTCATGCCAATGGCACGATTACTTTCCGGAATATTACAAAGCATCGAAGTACACGAGTTTATACCTTTAGTTTGAAGTCGACTGCGAAAGCGCTGACGAGTTGCCCCCATAGACGTCGCAGAGGCATTTCCATTCCCAATATTAACCATTGCACGCAAGAAAATAGGTAAGTCGGCCATATCGACATCATCATCACAGTTACAATAATCATTCGAGCCATGGTTTTCGGCAATATCTTCTTGCGTGTGTAAGGAACCGGAAACTGCGGCGCCACCACCATTTGACATTAAATGATGTGGAGAATTGGCATCTGATTCAGATTTAATACTGGGACTGGACATGCCTATAAGTTTTCCAATATGCAGATCATCGCAAGGGCTTGAGTCAATATTGTGCTCCTGCAAATGCTGTCGATGCTGGCCATTGTCCCTTTCTAGTTGAGAGTTTGAATCATTTAAAGGCAAGCCTTTGTGTTTCTTATTAGCATAGAACTCAGCCCCATGAACGGTTTTGACGTGTTTTCGCAACGAACTTGGATCGGTATAACGTTTTGTACAACCGGGAGCTTTACAAACGTATGGCTTCTGAAAAAATATACACAAGATTTAAAAATTTCGGTAATTGTAGTATTTTACTATCTTACCTCATTACTGTGGGTTCGGTTTTGATGCTTCGCACGATCACTGGCATTACTGAAAGCCTTGCTGCATCCTGGATACTCGCAGGTGTAGGGCTTTTCTCCCGTGTGCGAACGCAAATGAGTTTTCAGGTTTTCCAGACGCGAGTACGCTTTGTAACAGCCTTCAAACTATAATGAATGTATTGTAAAAAACTGTTTCAACATGAATTGAAAAGCAATCATACCGTGCACTTGTGTGGTTTTTCACCGGTATGGCGACGCATGTGTACAACCAGCATATACTGCGCCTTAAATGGCTTTTCACCTCGTGAACAATTCTCCCATCGGCAGACGAAAGCTTTCTTGTTGGTTTGAATGTGGTCGTTATTTATGTGCTTAACAAGTTCATCTTGGGTCATAAATTCAATACCACAGCTACGCCAATGACAATTTGTTTCAATGAAGTCACCGGGCTCGTCCTTAATATCTGTTGTGTCGGCAGTGGTACAGTCATATTCATTCGATGGAGTCGATGTAGAGGCAAAGTTGACAAATTCCTCCACGTGGCTACTCTGTCCAATCCCATTAACATTACCAGTGCTGCCTGTGCCTTTATTACGTTGTCGGCGCTCTAATAAATTCGAAGAGGCGCTATCCGCTTCTACTTGTGCCACGCTGTCAGATGTGGACGATGGCTGCTCCATGGGCTTGGTTTTTAACTGTCGGGTCTTCTGGTTTCCCTCATCGAAGTTCTATTATTGCATGTAACATAATAATATTTGAAACTTTTAACATATCGCATAGAAATAAAAGCACACTTACCTTTAAAGCAGCAACCTCCTTTGATTCATTTGAAACTGTTCTCGCTATCGGAGATTTCGACGAAGGAATGGGTAAGTGTAAGTCTTTTGGTTTGGAATGGACATCACTTAGACCTAGAGTAGCAGCGTTGGCTGCATGGGTCATGGAAAACTGGCAGCAGCCGCCTGTTGCGGGGTCATGGGGTGCAGAAGTCCAGCACTTGCACGCAACAAATGTGCTTGTATTTGCTGTAGACGTGGTGCTATTGATGTGTGGGCGTGTGCCATTGGACTCAATGCACTAGCGGCGATATGACCATATGACCCACTAGCGGCACTGCTTGCCCTTGAACCATTCATAATCGTGGCTAGTGAATTTGGTGAGAATCTGATCATTGAATTAATATCAAATGAGTCCGAATATGGCGATGAAGACAGCGCGCGTTTGCGGCTTACGCTTGCACGAATACTACCGGCAGCCGGCCGCGGGCTATTTAGTCGTCCGTTACCATCAATACTAAAGTGAAAGTCTGTACTTGCCAATGATCCAGCAGCGGCGGCTGCTGCAACGGCTGCATGATGCAGTTCACCCAGAGAACCCATACCTCTCGTACCCAAGAAGTCACCTGAGCCTAATCCAAGCCCGGCCAAGTGAAATGCCGAGGCACAGTTAGCATATGGATCTACCAAAAGAAAATTACATTAAATACATTTTTGAATAATCTGAGTACTATCAGCTTAGCAGCTATGCTATGAAGCAGAGTAAATACCATGGTAGGATGCAGTGGGGCTGCTCCGTTGCAGAGAGTAAAATTGTTCCATGTATCCGGGAATTCTGTAGGCAGGGTGGAAATCGTGCGGTTGAGGTTGCCCACCCACATTTATACTATGAACATGTTGATGCTGGTGATGATGATGGTGACCAGCTGAGTTGGCTAGTAATGTGTGGTTACTAACATTCCCAGTATTAATTGGTGTGTGAATAGAAGCAGGCACTTTTATTGAGTCCGATGCCGCTGCTTCATTCCCGGTCATCGAGGGCGGAACTGTCACCGAGCTACTAACATCTGCTATGGGAACGTGGTTAAAGCATGGCGAACCTGGTAACACAGTTGCCGCCGCTGCTACAGCTGCAGCTCGCCTAGATGCTAGGAATTGTAGTTCCGAGTATCTGTAACATATAAATCCATATATTAAACATTATTTTTGTACACCCGGATTTGTTAGAAACAAGGAGGATAATATGTAAGAAGATTTTATTTCTGTAAAGGTCTGTAAGGTATTTAATAAAGGTCGATAATAAGTCATATATGTACATATATCTTCTATTCTCTTCTCTATCTTTAATTGAATGTGTATAAATCAAATAATGTGATGAAGGGTCCTGAAAAAACACGCAAACGGCAGGACCGATTTGGAAATTTGTTTGATTTTGTTCCTTTTTAAAAAACGGAAAAACTAGAGGAAACTTGCGCAATCTCCAAAAAAATCAATAAGGTAGGCCGATGATTGGGATGTCATTACAGTGAAAAGGAAAATACTTAAATATAATCAGGACAATAACATTCTGACATACAAGGTAAATCAATGTAAGCAAAATATATACATATATGTATGTACATATGAACATATATGTATGTATGTACATAAATGCGGGCCTATGCTCAAACAAAAAAAACCGATGATGTTAGAGCTAGAGCTAGAGAGGTACATATAGCTAGATATCAGAGCTGTTATATCACACTGAATAAATTTTGTTTCAAAATTGTTCCACGCCCTCTTCCTCCTTCGCAATACGAGTAAATTTCGAATCTGGATAAGATCGGATCATTATTATAGCCAGAATAAAGAAATTAGTTTTCAGTTCCTACCCACCTTCTTCCAGTGCGATTTACGCTACTCTTTCTCGCTCGCAAAAAATTTACCCCGTGTGTTTTTTTGTCGGAAGAAATGTAGAATTTACATTTTACATGTAGATGACGGATGTGACAAATAAAATTTGTAAGCTGATAAAATATTTAAAAATTCTACATGAATCATAACTTCACATATGCTGACTGATTACGGGTACAAAAGTTGAGTCCTTACGTTCCTTCTCGTTATTGCTAAATATGGGCGAAATTTTTGATTTGTCTGACCACAACGTGCTAAAAATAGAATTGTATGATCTACATACAATTCTTTTTTATTTGTTTTCATACAATGGGTGCAACTCAAGATATATCATACAAAAATATAAGTTTTCAATAATTTTATTGTTTTGTCAACTTAGCTTACGAAAAATAATTTATTTTGTATGGTATTTTTTTATTTTAAAAAGTGTGTAGCTAATTCCACACCAATAGCTATATGACATTAGACTTTGCTAATATCTGTATGACATTAGACTTAGACAATTTTGCTGCGTAGAGAGGGATAGCATGAGAGACAAAATGCAATATTATTTATTTGTACCCTTCTCTAGACACGTCTAATGGCTTTCAGTCGAACAAATGACGCACTACTTTATACAAAATTATGTTTTCTAGCAAAACACAGCCACCAAGCCAGCAAAATTGTATCTTGTGTATTGTGCAAGAGACTCGCAAACGCAAATACGCAAACGGCTTAACCAAGCACAAAAGCACAAATACCATACAAAAATGGGTTTAGCAGAGCACATAATAGATCAAGTTATTAAAATAAAAAAAATATTGAGTGTATATTGCAAATTCTATGTAAGTATGAGAATGTGTTCTACTCATCCTACAACCTAATTTTTATTTACCATATTCCAGACTGCCGCGATTGGACCACAATGATAAAAAACATTTCCAGTCACAGAGTGGCTTAAAAGTAATGGGCAGGTTTTATATCCAGCATGTAATCAAAAAACACCTGTCCCTACAATTATCTTTCTCTCTCTCTCTCTACAGCATTCTTACGGTAAATGTTAGATATATTCTTTTAAAATCGCCAAAAAAATAAGTATCGATGGACCGCGATTTGTCAAGAAACTATTTGGCGGTCGGACATACATATACATACATATGTGTTCTACTTATCCAGACCTAAAACCTAATTTTTGTTTCGTGCAAAGTATATTGGAAGATTCCATTTTATTGCACATTTCAGAAGGGGACACAGACTAAGCGGTAACTCCTCTTATAACAGTCTCGAAGATCTAGACTCCCCACGGAGCCGTAAAGCAATAAGGCTACGGAACAGTGGGAATCAATTAACTGATGAAGAAGAGCAAATTGGACGAGAAGAGCGCCGCGTTGATGTGTCACGAAAGTTGGCGAGAATGGCGGGGCATTAAAGTTTTCTGGATAAATTGAAATTGTAAAAAAATTCTTAGAGTAGAAGATGGTTTTTAAATATGAATGAGGAAACATAGTAATCCGTACAAGAGATAATAAAACGAAGCATCAATATCAATGTGCGTAGCGGCAGACGGAATGGGAGTCGATCAACTGAAGAGGACGGAAACGGGAATGGAATATTGAGTATTTTATACCCTCCAAATATTGAAACAATTAATTTATGTTGAACCTATTATTCGACACACTTTTCAACCATGCTACCATTACGTATATGCAACAGAGAAGCGTGGCCGGGTACAGCTAGTGTACGTATACATTTCAGAAATCCCGGTATTAATAGAACTGACTGCAGCTGTAACACTGTTCTACAGTGGTTACATCCGGTACTCAAAGAGTTCGTGTAGAAGTATGTAACATTCTTTATCAGCATCAATAGCCGAGCCGATGTAATTTAACTTTTTGTTTGGTGTCTATCTTTGCGTTTTAAATAAACGCTTACGTTTGGCTGTTACTCTCTTCGATTAGTTTTAAGATTTAAGCTATATTGCAAATTCTAGTATCTTTTGTCTTGTGTAAAGTATTTTCAAAATTTATATGCATTTTGTAAACCTTTTTAGCTATCCATCGGATCGTCAGCGTTGGGGATCCCTCAAAAGTCAACACAAAAAATGTGCTTGCTCTAGCTCTTAAAATTTCTGACAAACCAAAATGACTAAATCGTATCTTTATTTGATGGTGATCCAGAATATACATAGGCTACATGGCGTCGGAAACGCTTCTTTTCGGCTGTTACAAACATTTCGTTAGCATGCGCTATGAGTTATGATACTATGATACTTGTCAGCTGAGTTTGTGAAAGTTAACTGGTGGGTTAATATCTTTAGAAACAAGCGATGCTTTTTTCATCTGTTCGTTCTTATCGTAACAGAAACTGTAGCATGCATTAATATCAACGGGACAATTAAGAACCAATAAATCCATAGGAGTACCAAGCGGTAGTTCATGCTGATAAAAACTTTTTACATTTTTTGTAGTCGGAAAATGTGTCTCTAATTATTATAATTTGTTAAAGCTTCCTTTACACGACGGTCATGCTAACTGCGAAATTTAACTCACGGTATAATTGTCACTGAATACGTTCCTATTTTAATTAGATGACACACTTGTGCATTATTCCGATTGAATTTGATATGCACTTTTTCCGCAGATATTGAATCGATATCATGCGCTATCACGTTTTTGGTAAATATTTCATACGATGCTTTGACATTGTAAAAAGACAATAGTCAATATTTTCCAAGTGTATAAAACAACAGGTTTGATCAAACTTGCACGCTATTTATTTATCAAAAAGTTATGATTTGTGGAAGAACATTTCCAAATCGGCCGTAGAAACCGCAGTTTAATTCAACTTACGCAAGGAAAATACGTTGGTAAAGCGTACGCGTCCATGTTGATTCTATTGATCCAGGTTAAAGATGTTTCTATACGACGTATAACTTAACGTAATTTTATTTTTCACATCATGCTTTCCGTCGGCACTTTCGTATTAAATTTTAGCGGCGTTTAGAACATATTCATTCTAACAAGACACTGGCACAAATAGCACAAAAAGGTTAATATATTTCTGGTTTTTTCAGTAAATATTTTTCCAGGAACCACTCGTATATAATTCCCAGGACACAAATAGTGGTTGCAGTGCTTGTTTAGTAATTTTAAAAAATATTCACTTGTTTTCCCAACGGTGATCACACGCGGGTGAGTACTGTACGCGAATCATGTGGTTACACACAGCACCCAAATTAATCGCTTAATTTATTTTAACTTTCAGCCAACAAAAATAAATTAAGTGTGACAAAGTCAATAACGAGTGTGTGCTGCGTCTTATTGCGGCGTTTCTTGCGAGTGGACTGAGTGGCAGCAACTCTATCTCTTGCAATGCTTCGCTTGCTTAGATGGAGCACCAGCACCGCACGTCGTCTCCTCTCACAGATACTGCTGCAGATGCTCACACAGATACAATTTAAAATACAACATAAGCGCACAGATACATGTGCAAGTGCGTCACTGATTCAAGTGTATAGCTACAGATCACGAACAGAACAGCCAGCGAAGGCGGGCAGATCGAAGATGGCCATACAATATACACAATACAGAACACACATTCACACATACTAATTTAAGATACTTTTAGCCCTTAGAGCTGACGATTTGGCTTCTTTTCCGCTACAGCTCTCTCTCCCGATCTGGTCCAATGGCAGGTAGATTCGTTTTTACGGTCTGGACGGCACCAACCGAATCTTAACGAATAGGCTTTTATTGTTTTTGCTATGCCTCGGACGTAAAAACGATCGGCACGCCGCTCCTACATTGCGTCTCTTTCGATTTCCATCTCGCTGTCTGTCCCCTACAGTCCTCTCTCTCCCTATCCCTTCACAATATGCTCTCTTTGCTTTTCTTAGTGTGTGGTGGCATGTATATGGATAAGTTTTCATGTGTACATACACATACCATACATATATACACACACATACATACATTCGAAACGAGTAGCGCCAAGGGTATACCTTTGCTCAATTAATACAAAAAAATAATGAAGAAATTACTTCGTTGCATCCGGGCTTATGATGCCAACGAACATGATGAGGTAAATGTGTATATTACCATGTATACTTAAAAAATAAAACAAAAGTCTGGCATACTCTTCCCATCCGAATGGAAAATGCGCAGCATAAATGTATCTATCTATCCTTTTAAACTATCTATTCATTTTAATTAGAGTATATACAGATTATAATACCAATTTCTAAACATATGTACATACATACATACATATGTATTTCCGACAAGTAGTACGTGACATTTTGTTTTTTTCGAAATTTGTTATCAATTTGTAAAAAGTGGATTATGGATGTACATATATGTCCATATACATATGTATGTATGTATGTTGTATATTTATTATTTTCTAATAATCGTGAAACAAAAGTACGAAATTCTGTGCTTTTCAAATATTAATTTACAACGCAATCTTTACGGGTAGAGTAGATGTCCTATAATGTTTTCTTGTTTTATTATTCATATTATCGTTGAATTATTATGAAAAACACTTGTTTTTGTACATATATATATACATATATATATGTACATATACATATATATATAGGTACATATATGTATAGATGTACATATGTGTAAAAAGCTGTCCGATCTTGACGCTTCCTACTTCCGGTTCGTATAGAAACTGACACGATAGACATAGAGAATACATAATATATATGTATGTACATACATATGTGCAGTTCCAATCTGGCGTTACGTTACATTCGTACGATTAAATGTTGAAAAAAAACGTCAAAAAGCCAAAACTTGAAAAATAGTTTAACCTTGTTGGTTAGACCTATGTATATTCACCACGAAATGGCAAATCTCTGCGAATTGGTTAGATCTATCTGTATACAAATTTGTTTTGCATGCATATGAAATATGTAGTGTTAGTTTTCAAAGTTATTTAATGTTAAAACCTTCCCTTTTTTTTGCTATAAGTCGGCGGAGGCATCTGACGAACGTTACTGGCGTGACGTTACCAAATTCCGTGATAATAAAAGCTTAAGAATATACTAAAAGCCAAGGTTTGATAAATGTTCTGCTAATATGTAGTAGCTATGCACACAAGTCCCTCAGAGGAATAAAAATCAAATTTGGAAATATAAAAACTTTACATTTTTTAGATTTTAAAACCAACACTATTAAGGTTATCGACACATTTCATACCCGCACTCGAAGAGTTAAGGGTTGCAGTAGATTTGTGGTCTAAGTGTATGTGTATAATCAGATGGATCAGCATTAATAGATGAGTCGATATATCCATGTCCCTCTGTCTGTCCGTCCGTCCGTCTTGATGAGCGCCTAAATCTCTAAGACTACATCACTCATATGATATCACACTGCTACAAGTGTATTTCAAACTTTCGCCCCGCCCCCTTCTGCCCACACAAATGACGAAAATCTGTGGCAGCCACAATTTTAAAGATACGAAAAACTAAAAACGAAGTATCGTAGAGAATCCCAAAATCTATCAGCTTGCCGAATCTGGTATAAATCGGATCATTATTAAAGCCAGAATGAAGAAATTATTTATATTTATATACTGACTTAGTACGGGTATAAAAGTAGAGTCGCGACTTGAAGCGACTCACGTTCCTTCTCGTTAAACTTTGATTTGATTTATAAAAATACTATCCTCAGCTATTCGCGAGATATTATTTTAAATGTTCTTTGAATATTTCGAAACCTATTTTTATATATGTATCTATATATCAGGTGTATAGTAAGTAGAGCACAAACGATGAACCAACATATAGCTTTAAAAAATTATATATATTTTTTTTTTTATTTTCATAAAATAAAGTTAAGGTACGAAATAGATATGCAATTATTATCTATTGTAAAATAGGTCATTCAAAGTTTTGTATCGTTTTTATGAACCAGCAACAAAGCTCAAACTTGATTGTTTTCTGTAAAGCTTCTAGACATTGTAGCACCATCCATGTACTATTTCAGACTAAATTTGGAAAAATGTTTCTTACAAATGCAGTTTGTTTCATGAAGATATCTGATTTCGTTCAGAAGTTATTAGTTTAGAAAGCTGAAATGTCCGATTGTCCCACTGTTCGCCCGATTTATAGTCTCTGAGATCGAGGCGCTCATCAAGACAGACGGTCAGACAGACATGGCTATATCGACTTGGCTATTGATGCTGATCAAGAATGCATATACACTTTATGGTGTCAGAAACGTTTCCTTTTTTGCATTCCTCACAAATCTAATATATTTTCGCGATACAAATTGTCTGAGGACGGAGCGTATTTTTTGCATTTTAAAATCTTCTGTTAGACTTTTGTGCATTGCAACTTTTGTCTTTGTAAAATTTATAATTTGGAGCACAATACCGGGAACTTCTTACAAGAGAACATTTTTAGGATATACATACATATGTATGTACATAGTCCAGACTAAAAACTTAAGAATGATTGTTTGCATTACTTATAAATAAAATTGAAATTATTTTTATATTTTAACTGTCATCAAAAAAATAAATAAAACATGAGCAAATTATTATTATTATTATTTTAGAAGCTATGAATTTTCTTTTCCTATGTATATACATACATATGTACATATGTACGATG
This sequence comes from Drosophila subsilvestris, assembly GCA_035043285.1. Taxonomy (NCBI): domain Eukaryota; kingdom Metazoa; phylum Arthropoda; class Insecta; order Diptera; family Drosophilidae; genus Drosophila; species Drosophila subsilvestris. Next base: position 1,086,990 of record JAWNNB010001692.1, read on the forward strand.
TTTTCCACAGTGTGTGTCTTCTTAGTGCACTCATATCTAAGTACCACATAATGATTGGATTAATATAACGTTTTAATATAAAAATATTTCGTCTAGAAATAGGTATATGTATATTTACGAGTACATACATACATACATATGTACATACATATAGAGCTATTTATATTTCGTAAATCACAAAAATTTGTAATAGGCATTAAAAAAGGCAATGTTTTCCTTGAACTTTAGAGCAGCAAAAAAATAATATACTTAACTAAAGAGGTACGTACATACATATGTATGCATGCTTATGTACGTATGTATGTATATGAGGAACAGTGAGTATCTGTGTGCGATCTGCATTGTACCTGCAGACACTGACTCTGAAATTTGTCAATGCCCATTCCCTGGCCGGGGTAGTCAACGAGCCACGATGTCTATAAAACGACCTTTTGGTAACCTGTGGCGTGGATGAGGGCTTACTACTTGTGTTTCGAAAAAGTTACAGACAACGAACGTTTGGACCCAAGCAGATTCTCTGCCTGCGAGAGCACAGCGGGCTGGATCAGGTCTTAAAATGCGCTTGCTGTGCGCTCCTACGTTCTCATTATGTGCCTTCCTTTTGTAATTTAACGTCTTATTCAAGTCATTCCAAGTCTCCTCTGGACGAAAGATTCCCTGACAGCGGGTAATACATACACACATATGTATTTCTGTACGTGAACGGAGATGCATACATATTTATGTACCTATATGTATATGTATGTGTGGACATTTCCATGCACACATTTAGTCTTATTTTATGAGGGAACTTTGGTCGGGTCGGTTCTTGGAAACAACAAAAAACCAGATATTTTTATATACATACAAATATGTATGTACACATATCTGTAAGTATGTATGTATGTAGGTTTGGTGGTATTTATGTACACACACACATGTACGTTTTTTCGTACATATGTATGTTTGTATAAAGAAATGTAAGATTTTGCATCTGCATTCGTCTGACTATTAACTGCAGAGCGGCAAAAAAATGAAAGCAAAGCGACCTAATCGCGGCCAAGCAACTTCTCCGTGCTCCAGTACCATAACTTGGTCCATCAGCAGGTTTTTAAATTCAGCTACAATTAACAGGCCTTTATCAGACGACACGACAGATGATATGTACATAATAGGAGTAGTATTTTTCACCGTTGAGCAGGTACAACATATGTACATATGTATGTTTGTACTTGATTAGAAGTGTCTTGGTTGTGGATCCATCGAGGATTATCACAAATGTGAAAAATGCTATGTGTGTGTATGTACATACATACAGTTATGTAGATTTAAATATGTGGTGCCTAATAACGCGGTTCATACCATCTTGTGTCCATATTAAGGCTTTTTATTGATGCAGAGCACAATGACTTAATTTTAATTTTTTTTTACCTGACCAATTTTAAGGTCTTAATTAGTCTGGTCTGCAAATTGAAACCCACAAAAACATCACCTTTGTCTTCATCGATACACACACACATTCATATGTATACATATGTATGTACACGCTCATCCATACATGCATACATTCTTTTAAATCCAGTTTCTTTCTCCATTAAGCGACAAGACAGACGCAGATTGAAGCATCATCATTATATTATCAAGAAAACTCGCCTTTCGAATTATGTTGTCCGTCGAAAATAAAAGAGCAACAAGTTGGCTTTTGATTGGTCTTCCGACTATGAGATACCCGCTACTCAGATATAATGTAAGAGTATTTTTTTGAAATCATTGAATGTTGATAATTGTGACCCTACCACAACTACTCCTAAACCCTCGAACGTGAATTACTAAATAACAATATTTTGTGTACATATGTATTATGTATTGTATTAAAGTTTTACGTTTTTAGTCTATTCTAGTCTACATTTTATCACCCTGTCTCAAATTTGCTTCGTTCAGTTGTCGTACAAATTTTTGAGTGGTGTGTAATATTTATTTTTTCAATTCTTACAAAAAAACTTGACCACTCTGATATATAGACAACATTTTTTTGGCTGACTTAACCGGCCTGATGTCTCTAGCATTCTATACTGTATTTGTAAATAAACTGGCAATAAAGATACTAACCTAACTAAATATTGTCAATATTGTTGAGTGAGAGTATGCAAGGTTGTCGTTGCTTGAAATTTTGTGTCTGAGCCGGCAGATACATTCATACATACATATGTATGTACATATGTAGCTAAGTTTGTATCAGACCGTCATCAATTCATGCAAACATACCCCAAGCTGCATATGTATGTATCCTACATATGTGAAAACAGTATTGTTGTTTTTATAAAAATATACGTGCATATATGTATGTATACACATGTATGTATGCATTTCTCTGTTTCGCTGCTAATAAAGAAAGATCCATCCGTATGACATTTACTTTCCATTACAGTAACATTGGCACGCGTAACAGACATCGGCTTGGTCAAGCCAACGCCCAATACAATCTCCAGTATACATTTTAGAGTATACAAATTCGGCTCGGAAATATAATGTAGAACCTAAACTGATAAACGTAGCAATTTTGTATCCAACTAATGAAGACATTCCCCGTAATCGGTTATAGTCGATGAAGTATTCAACCACGAAGAGAGAAGCCAGAAACCTGTTTTGCTCCTATCCATGTTTTATTGAGTTGTATACACACACCAGTGCATTTTTCGTGTTAACCCGTTTCAGAATGGTTTGAGTGTGTGTGTCCATCACCCAGCAAACAAAAACGTGAAAATATTTTCGTTTCGTCATGCCTATGTACATATGTACATACATATGTGCATAATCACAAACATGCTTACATAAACTTATGTGAATATTTGATACATACATATGTGTATGTACAGTACATACAGATGACAGTTGTTATCATGCTACTAGTACTATATTTTAATTATTTTAATTTTAAATGCATTTATTCACATTTTAGACTACTAATTAAAAGGTTTTAGGTATGGTATTTTTTCTTCAGTACATATCCATCTCGAAATAGTGGAAGAGTAAAAAAGTAAAAAAGAGTCAAATTTTATTAAGAGTTGTATGCGTACACATATTCAATTGTACCCGCCGAGAGCTGATGTATGTACATATGTATGTATTTATGTGGTATGTATGGATTGGATTCAACACACTTAAAGTTTAGCTATTTAGTCAGACTATGAGATAAAACAGGTTACATAGGAGGAGCTTTATGGGAATCAACAGAAAGAAAATGGCGAATAGTGTTTAACGATGAGAAATACATTCATACATATGTACATGTATGTATGTATGTATGGTGCCTAACAATTTTTGCTTTTAAAATATTTGGCAGATGTCTTACTATGTATCGATCTGATCGGATTGCGCTTTTTTTTACTGTAGAATTAAAAAAAAATATATCGTTCCGAAAACTTTAGCTTGATTGGTTAATATTTAAGCCAACAATAAATGGTGAGCATTCCACTTTTGTGGCCGACACAAGGAATTTCCAAGAGTTGTTCCACCATTTCTCTCTCTTGTCCACTTAAATTTTTATTACTGACATTGCAAAATCGAACAAATTGTCAAATTAAGCTATAAAAGCAGTTTTTTTTGCTCTGGAATAGTCTACAGTTTTATTATTGTTTATTTGAATATTTAATAAATTACTTTTCCAGATCGCCACGCAATGATATTCTTAGCACATAGGAATTCGCTTCTTAAAACAAAGATATTTCTTTTTTGGCAGGTACTGCTCTTCTCTTTTTGTCAAAACGAACTTTACTATTATTGTAGAAAAAGACACACAGCACTTGTTTTTTGACTGTTTTGTTGGCTATAACTTTACGGTTACAGGCAAAAGACCCTGAGACCCTAAGTTCATGAGACCTTATACCTATACCCTGAGATATTATACTTTTATAAAAAAGCCCACCCCTATATACATATGTAGTTCATATCCGCACCGCATCGCACCCATTTTTCGACTGGTAACTTTTTAATTACAACAAATGTATACAACATTCAAACGAGTCAATAAAAACTAATATCATATGATTACAAATATGTGAAGACTATGGGAAACATATCATTTAGATCACAGGTCTGTGGGATACATTTTGTGTACGCCCACGCAGGTTCCTTGCCAGAACGTTTGATTGAGATAGTAGTCCTTCTAGACAAATTTCTATTGCAGTGGTTGGCACGCACACAATCAAATGTTCTGCAGTGCGGTTGTGTGAGTAAACAGCATGCAAATCGGATCATTATATTGGTGCTAACCACTTTAATACACGTGTACGTGAACGAAAGCGCGTTTTCCTAAGCAATTTAGATAGGGCCGAGCCGATCTGCTTTAGAGGATGGATGCTTAACTTCTGTGCGTTTTAAACATTTAAGTTTCAACTTTCTATTTGATTATAACATGTGTATATATTTACTATTTTTCATAAATAATATAACAACACGGCAGGGTACACCTGCCACTTTTCGCTGTGGCACATTCCCATTTTAGTTTAATCTTGAGTGTATTATTTATTGATGACTTACAACTATCTGCTAATATAAATGTGTGTATATAAATTTATATTAATTTAAGCAAAAAAAGGGATATAAGAATAATTAAAAACTAGACTATACGTAATAGTATATCTTAGTGGCTATAATTTTAAGGGATAATTCAGGGGTTAGGGTATGATAAAGATTATTATAATAAAGGTGTCAAATTCTAAAATGATCGTGTTGAGCGTAATTCGGCCTGCTTAGATGTGATTGTGAGTCCACAACTCCAACTTGGAGCTTGTGTGCAAACATTACGTGGTTAAAAATACTGCAATGGCGCAATGAAGGAAGTTCTAACAGTTTTAGCGCCGATTGATAAGGTGGCAAGTTTCTATCCGAGTCCCAGTTTAAATTTCGCAAGGCAAAAATTCAAAATTGTTTTTTAGCTGATACGAGAAAGGCTTGTTGCTCATTGTAATGTGGAAGTATCGAACGAACCAAGGAGACGTACAGCGTTTTGGTGACATACTCCTTGGACCACCGCTTCATAATCGCTAAAACATCCTTAGCTTTATTTACTATATGGTTATTAAAACACAGTCTATGATTAAAAAGGACTCCAAGGTCTTTTGAACTCGAAATTCGAGTCCTCTCGACTCTCCCATGAAACTTGGCAGTCAAAGAACTACTGCTGGAGATATATGTACATATAGTCACGCATATATCCATACATACCATCACTGATCTAAATAAGCTCAGCATATATGCACATACCAGATGTTCTTTAGCGTTCAGCGGAGCTTCTAACGCTAAAATCCAAGTCTAGCTTTTGAATTCTGTTATTAGATGAGAAGACCTTACTCAGTACGCATGTACCTACCAAAAAAGTATATTTCTTAAACAAAAACGAGAAGGAACGTGTGAGTCGCTTCTAGTCGCGACTCTACTTTTATACCCGTAGTCAGTCAGTTTATAAATCTATGAGAACTTTAAAATATTTTACATATTAAATTTTGTTTGCTACATCTGTTATCTACATCTACAATGTCGATTATACATCTAAAATATTATTATACATTGTGTATGTAATGCAGATTCTTTATCTTCCCCGCAACGGTCGCACGTTGCACAGGGCAGAGTGTGTGCGAGCGAGAAAGAGAATAGATAGCGTCAGCATAGCCAGAGGAGGTGGGGTAAGCAACTGAAAATTAATTTCTTCATTCTGGCTATAATAATGATCCGATCTGTACCAGATTTGGCAATCTGGTAGATATGGACAGTCTTTACGATACTTTTATCGTATGTTTAAAATTGTGGATGCCACAGATTTTCGTCCTTTGTGAAGGCGGAAGGGGGCGGGGCGAAATTTTGAAATACACTTGTAACAGTGTGATATCACATGAGTCTGGAAACAAAATTTGGTTGATCTAGCTCTTAAGGTCTCTGAGATCTAGGCGCTCATCAAGACAGACAGACGGACGGACGGACAGACAGACATGGCTCTATCGACTCGGCTATTGATACTGATCAAGAATATATATACTTTATGGGGTCGGAAAATTTTCCTTCTCTGCGTTACACACATCCACTTTTACCACAAATACAGTATACCCATTAACTCTTTTGAGTACGGGTATAAAAAGGGCTTCCACTTCAGGTATCATGGCGTGTCGTCAAAAGACCAAAAAAGTATGTTGTGCATATATTGTGGTTAAAAACGAAAATAGTTTACAAACTACAAGACTACATGGAAACCGAAACACTACAATTTTTGGACGAAATTTACATCCGTTTTTTCGCACTTCAAAAATAATAAAATTTACTTTTAGGTTTTTTTTAACCCCATTTTTTATTATACCCACCGCACCTACACCAAAGCAGCTATTTGTTTCGGTACTAGCACAAAAACTGCCTATTGTTACCGAATATAACTCCCAATACTCAGATCAGTAGCATCTGATTGCTGTCGAAGTTTTTGTGGGTGGTGGTGCGGGTGCTCACAACTAGTACCGGTCCACAACAGGGCCCTCTCCTTACACATATGTATGTTTGTATATTATGCACTTTTGAGGCAAATACAACACTGTGCATACGACCAGAACACTTCCCTTACTAAGTTTCATGATCTGGCATTGTCACAACTTTAGCTATTGGGCTTGCAATCTTGTCCAATAATGAAACTGGCGACAAGTTGCTTAAATATCTTCAAAAATTTATCTTTCGACCAGTCATCTTGTGGAGAAAAATATTCTGCATTAACAGTAAGGATCGACCCGTTTGCCAGAATGTCTCTAGCCACCAATAGTTAGAAGCTATCAAGACGGCTGCTCTATTACGGTGTATCGATATATCGATTTAAAAATTAACAGAAAGTTAGTTTTCTTCATTTAATACTCGTCATTAAATTAATTTAAAACATTTGCAGTTGACCACTATTATTTGGCCTTTAACTTTATTTTTTAAAAGCTTTCCTTATAGAATCGATTTTATAATCGCTTGCTCTTGAAATTGTTTTGATTTATCTGACCCAAACTTAACACATATATTTAAATACTCGGGATATCAGCTTTAGATCAATTAATAGTGGAAGCCAAAATTCATATATCACTCTTCTTGGCATCCTCCTTTTCAATCTCAGGGTATTCCAACGTAATGCCCGGCTCACATGTAAAGATAGGGCAGCAATAAGGGAAAGGTGCGGTTTTGTTGGTCTTTGATGTGTCCAATTTACACTTGTCATTTGCCAATGGCAGCGGCCCGCAATCCTCAACAAGTTCTAGAAGTCTGTAAATACGAAATGTATATAGTTGCGGCTTTAAAAAACAGATAAGTTAAAATATGACTTTGTCTTGTTGTCTTCATTTTGCACACAAGTGGAACGACCACAGAACGGAGTCAAGTCCCATGATTTTCCAGGCTCAACGGTAGCACAACGTGTGGAAGCAAAGCACATTCCCGGAAAATCTGAAAGTTTTTAAGCCAAACATATACTCTTGGTTTATCATTTAATATTTATATATATATATGTAATATTTATATTTTATTGCTAAAAATTAAAGTAGTGTAGTATTACTTTACACTAATTCTAGAGCCTACAAAAAAAATGTTCAGGAGGAGACACGTATTCAAAAAAACGGAGGTAAAAACTTGATATCTGATATAGTTACATTATTTGACTACATGATTAGAACATGCACAGGTTTTGATCAGCAGCTTTAACGCACACAGGATCAGGGAGCTATAGCATATCTATCCCATTGGAACGGACGGTTGATATGCCAGCGGTGTTTGTAATTCAAACGTTTTTATTAGGATTGAACTAAAAAATGTTAAAAGTGGTCTTCGAACTGCAAGTATATATCCTTCATATTCATCATATCATTATTTTATATCTTCGAGGCTATTTATAATGTTTTATTTTGTGCGTATATATTTATTTTTTATATTATTAGTTTTCTTGCTCTCATTAAAGGGATGACCTTTTATTTTGAAAATCGTTTTGATTATTTTTACCTGTACATCCATACATACATATGAACAAAAACACATCCCAATAGTATAAGCACCTACATTTGTACATATGTATGGATGAAATTGTATATGTATTCATAACCAGTGGTTTTTGCAACCGTGGTCTGCGTAATATATGTAGTTGCAATATTAAATTTTGGCTTACATACAAATGACCTTGCACTAAAGAGCAAATCAGGCTTTTATATATACATATGTATGTACATATGCACGAATTAAAGCTTTCTGATTTTGGCCGTCGAAAAGCTGTTCGGCAAGGGTATTAATCAACCCCGGGCAGGGCAGGTAATAATAGCAAAAACTAACATTAAAATTCAACTGATGCTTCCATTTTCAGTAAACGTGTTCCAAACTTGATTGAATACCTCTTGCATTATGGTTATTGGGCTGACTCACCTCTGAGCACATCAGCCGGAATAAGGCGTTTGTAAATTCGTATTTCACCATCACTATTTTTCTGATCTGCTGTCCCTTTTTGGTCAGCCCCTGCATTGAAAGGGACTATAATAGTTGTTATGGCAAGAGCCACAATAAGTGTAAGGTGGGCATTCATTCTCACTAGCGAGAAGTTTCTAAAACTGAAATCGCGTTTTGATATTAGCAGCCAAAAACCAAATCGACCATAACAACAATTGTATTAAGAGTAGGAACACAGAAAATCAACAAAACATCTGTCCGTTCGCAGCGAAAGTTAAAAACAAATTGAGACCAGTAGACCTCTCACACCTCTACTTATAGTAATGTCGGGTATGTGGAGGTTTCGAGAGTTTAAGCTTTGGTTAGGGCTTGTACTGAAGTTGGAAATAAACGTACCGTGGCGATTGAAAGTTGTTAGAGACTAACAAAGAGCAGCTTTGTGCTTTTCCCGCTTTTGCGTTAGCGTAGACACGTCGACAAATAGTTTTACATACATATCCATGGGTAAATACTTATGAAAATAGACACATAATAATGTCATTATATATTTGGTTCACACACATTTTTATGTTATATTCAAGTATGTCTTTTTTATTACATTCGTATGCTCATGCTGGTTTCTGACAACTAGAATAAATATGAATTATACATATGGGAAAAATGTACATGGTATATGCAAGATGAACATACATACATATATGTATGTTTTTACCAGAGTTGATTCGAGTTACTCGTGAATTTAATACACGCATATGATAAGTATCTGTCATATTTTTATATACAAATTGTTGATATATTCTGCTGTTTATACATATATAATCAGCAGAAATTTATTCTAAAAATTACTTTTTAGCAGCCTTTTTTCGTAGGATCCTATTTGTAACCTATTTACGTAAAGGATCATTGAAGTTTGGTGGTATTCGGCCATTTCAGATTGTTAAATTAATAACTTATAACGAAGAAAATATTTCCATGCTTAAAACTGCATTTAAAAGAAAGAAAGAAAAATCTTTCAAAATATATTCTGCCCGAGTGCTAAAATTTCTAGAAGCTTTACAACCAAATATCAAAGTTGCACTTTGATTCCGGTTCCTGCGCCTGTTTGCGGTGCAAAAAAAGCTAAAATTTTAATTTTTCGCTTTTGCTACATATATTAATTACAAATTTTATTTTGAATCTAACATAATTTTAATAAATATCAAAAGAATAAGAATTTTTCGTTATATATGTAACTTATTCAAAAAGTTTAGATCTCACAAGTCCAGTGGATAAAACATATGGAATTTTTCAGTCTAGCTCCGGTTTTCACATTCACCTTGCGTTTTACTTTTCAGAAAAAAGTCATACTTTTCATTTCAAGGCGATCTGGAATCCAATTTTGTGAATTTGTTTACTCTTTGTACTGTTAAGCGCAAAATGTACTGCTGTTATACTTACGCGTTAGTGACTAAATCGGGCTACCACAGCTGTTAAGATGAATTCACTTTTTGTTCTTGCCCTGACCTATTATTTTAGATCCAATTTTGAGGTTGGCTTAAATAAAAACTATTTATAAAATGGGCACAAGCTCAATTGCCCAGGTAATGGTATCAAATTCATGTCAATGCATCATTTTGTCATCTATTTTTTTCCTTCTGCAATTAAGATTTCTTTAGTTGTATAAAAAGCCGTTTACCTTTCATTTCAGCGTCGAATTTGTTGCCCTTTTCAAAACGGAAAAATCTTTGGTTTTACGAGTCACATTTTTTTGTGAAAGAGAAAACCGGAGCCTTCCTGTTTGAGTTGTTTTTCAACTTAAAACTTGACTCTACGAAAATATATCTGTTAATTTTCCAGAGATTTTTTTGTGCCTGCTCTTTAAATATTACTTTACCTATGTATGTTTAAAAGCGCTGTGTGAACTTTGGAGGCATTCGGCATCTAGATCGATTTTTCTGACGGTCCCGATTTTGTATGAGATTTTATAACAGGGACAGCTAATTTAAACCAATTTCGTACGAGAAAATCCATCTGGACGCCGAACTAATACAAAATTACAAAAACAAACAATCATACGTTGCATACATTTTATATACACATTTATACATTTTATTTCACCTGAAAGATGCCAAGTTTCCTGAATATTGTATTAAAATTGCTGTAAACTATTCTCTTTAATAAGCGTCCATTTATTTTATCCAAAGCGCTCATACAATTCTTTAACTACCGTCAACTCTTTCGGCTGAGGCCCTACTGTGCGTTGATAGGGATATATACATAAGTACATGTGTAGCTTCTTGTTTTTTCGACATGAAAAAATCTGAATTTGCCAAAAAGCATTAAATGCGCAGTTAAATTTGGTTGGATTTGTAACAGTTCTCTTCATGGAATATCGAAGCGAGCTGGGTAATTGTTTCATCATATACTTATATTTTAGAAATTGTGGGACTATAAAAAAAAACTTACATGCAAAAAAAGAACGAAACTGTAAATGGTAAATGACTTTGGCCATGAGACACTCGTTCATGATGCGACTTCAACAATGTGTCTTATTCTTCACAACGAGATGAAAGGTTCGTAAGTTATGTGAAAAAAGAGCTATCTCTAAAAAAAGCATACCAAATTATAAATTGTTTTTTAAATTCTTAAAAATAATCCTCTCTTAGAAACAAACCATAATTTATTAAAAAAATTAAAAGTCCTAAATTTATCAGTGAAAGTCGGTTTGGCTCCCTGAGGAAAAAAGATTAATTTTTTCGAGTAGTGTTATAAGTGGTTGCTATCTTACAACCCGCATAGCATACACACCTCTATAACATTTCGTTGAATTTATAAGATCTGAGTTGAGCAGAGGAACTCTCTCAGAATATTGTAGACCCATCTATTTAAGGTTGTTGGAACAGTTTTCCACCATCTTTCTGAAAATAAAATATTATTGTGTTATTAATCCAACAAAGTAAATATTTAAAAAAAAATGTATCTATTCGTGTAAGCATTAAGTCAGCAGTTAAATTTGGTTGGATTTGGAACAGTTCTCTTCATGGAATATCGAAGCGAGCTGGGTAATTGTTTCATCATATACTTATATTTTAGAAATTGTGGGACTATAAAATAAAAAACTTACAAGCAAAAAAAGAACGAAACTGTTAATGGTAAATGACTCTGGCCATGACACACTCGTTCATAATGCGACTTCAACAATGTGTCTTATTCTTCAATCGTTCTGAAAACGGGGACAAAAATAAGAATTATAAATCAAGGATGATATCGACCAAATCATATGTACTCTGTTAAAATTTCAGTGAATGGAATTTTTCATTTATTACATAAATGATGGGGAATCCGTAAACAAATCATCATACTTTCATTTAACTTTTAGATGTTTTTTCCAGGGTAATCCAATTCCGATATATTACAATGTTTTAGCATACACACCTCTTTAAAATTCCGTTTAATTCAATACATCTGAGTTGAGCAGAGGGACTTTCCCAAAATATGGTAGACTCATCTATTTACTACTTTCCACCATCTTTCTGAAAACAAAACATTATTGTGTTATTAATCCAACAAAGTAAATATTGAACGAAAAGTTTATTTGTGAAAGCATTAAGTCAGCAGTTAAATTTGGTTGGATTTGGAACAGTTCTCTTCATGGAATATCGAAGCGAGCTGGGTAAATGTTTCATCATAGGTATATATACTTATATTTTGGAAGTTGCAAGAGTATAAAAATAAAATAATATATCTTACATAACACAAAACCAAAATTTAGATGGCAAACGACTTCGACCATAGGACAATTATTTTGGCACTAAATGGGAGAAAAAATGTAAGACAAATATTAAAGCCATTGGTTTAAGTATATTGGAGCATTTTTTATTTAATTCCAGATCAGTTACTAAGGTGAAAATTTTCATCATCTTACTCAAGAGTAGCAAATAAAAAACTACATCATTTCTCAAATTTCATTTTTGGCTATAATCAAGCGTACACACCTGCGATAGGACTCGCATGAAGTTTTGATCCCAGGCAAAATTCAAGCAATGTTTCTTATTCGTCAATCTTTCTGAAAAGGCAAAAGGCAAGGAAAAAACTAAGAATTATAAATCAAGTAAATCCACAACAATATATTTATTCTGCTAAAATTTTAGTAAATGGAGAAATCTGTAAACAAAATAATCATACTAGAATCATCATAGGACTTTTAGACTTTTTGTATACAGGACAATCCAAATTCGATATATTACAATGTTTTACGTAGTTTTCCAACATAAGTTAGCTTTTATGTAGCCTGATCAATAACACTACTCGAAAATATCTAAATTTTTGCCTCATGGAACCAAACCGACTTTTTTGATAGATTGGGGGCTTTAATTGTTTTAAAGAATTATGGGTTTTTTTCTACTATAGAACGTTTTTTTAAAGAATTTTTAAAAACTGGTATTTTTTATAATGCTTTTTTCAAAGGTAGGGCTTTTTTTTTTCACATAACTTAAGTTTCTTACATTTGGCTGTAATGAACTTTACAGTTCTAAAAAGATAATAATCGCAGCTATAAATTGAACATAAACACTTTATGGTTTCAGTTTACAATCTGGGAAATATTAAGCTACGAAAACAATTTTTTTTCGTTTTTTTCCTTCATTTTGACTCAGGAAACTCAGAATATTGTAGACCCATCTATTTAAGGTTGTTGGAACAGTTTTCCACCATCTTTCTGAAAATAAAATATTATTGTGTTATTAATCCAACAAAGTAAATAATTAAAAAAAAAATGTATCTATTCGTGTAAGCATTAAGTCAGCAGTTAAATTTGGTTGGATTTGGAACAGTTCTCTTCATGGAATATCGAAGCGAGCTGGGTAATTGTTTAATCATATACTTATATTTTAGAAATTGTGGGACTATAAAATAAAAAACTTACAAGCAAAAAAAGAACGAAACTGTAATGGTAATGACTCTGGCCATGAGACACTCGTTCATAATGTGACTTCAACAATGTGTCTTATTCTTCAATCGTTCTGAAAACGGGGACAAAAATAAGAATTATAAATCAAGGATGATATCGACAAAATCATATGTACTCTGTTAAAATTTCAGTGAATGGAATTTTTCATTTATTACATAAATGATGGGGAATCCGTAAACAAATCATCATACTTTCATTTAACTTTTAGATGTTTTTTCCAGGGTAATCCAATTCCGATATATTACAATGTTTTAGCATACACACCTCTTTAAAATTCCGTTTAATTCAATACATCTGAGTTGAGCAGAGGGACTTTCCCAAAATATGGTAGACTCATCTATTTATTACTTTCCACCATCTTTCTGAAAACAAAACATTATTGTGTTATTAATCTAACAAATATTGAACGAAAAGTTTATTTGTGAAAGCATTAAGTCAGCAGTTAAATTTGGTTGGATTTGGAACAGTTCTCTTCATGGAATATCGAAGCGAGCTGGGTAAATGTTTCATCATAGGTATATATACTTTTTTGGAAGTTGCAAGAGTATAAAAATAAAATAATATATCTTACATAACACAAAACCAAAATTTAGATGGCAAACGACTTCCACCATAGGACAATTATTTTGGCACTAAATGGGAGAAAAAATGTAAGACAAATATTAAAGCCATTGGTTTAAGTATATTGGAGCATTTTTTTATTTAATTCCAGATCAGTTACTAAGGTGAAAATTTTCATCATCTTACTCAAGAGTAGCAAATAAAAAACTACATCATTTCTGAAATTTCATTTTTGGCTATAATCAAGCGTACCCACCTGCGATAGGACTCGCATGAAGTTTTGATCCCAGGCAAAATTCAAGCAATGTTTCTTATTCGTCAATCTTTCTGAAAAGGCAAAAGGCAAGGAAAAAACTAAGAATTATAAATCAAGTAAATCCACAACAATATATTTATTCTGCTAAAATTTTAGTAAATGGAGAAATCTGTAAACAAAATAATCATACTAGAATCATCATAGGACTTTTAGACTTTTTGTATACAGGACAATCCAAATTCGATATATTACAATGTTTTACGTAGTTTTCAAACATAAGTTAGCTTTTATGTAGCCTGATCAATAACACTACTCGAAAATATCTAAACTTTTTCCTCATGGAACCAAACCGACTTTTTTTATAGATTGGGGGCTCTAATTGTTTTAAAGAATTATGGGTTTTTTTATACTATAGAACGTTTTTTTAAAGAATTTTTAAAAACTGGTATTTTTTATAATGCTTTTTTCAAAGGTAGGGCTTCTTTTTTTCACATAACTTAAGTTTCTTACATTTGGCTGTAATGAACTTTACAGTTCTAAAAAGATAATAATCGCAGCTATAAATTGAACATAAACACTTTATGGTTTCAGTTTACAATCTGGGAAATATTAAGCTACGAAAACAATTTTTTTTCGTTTTTTTCCTTCATTTTGACTCAGGAAACTCAAGAAAAGTCGGAAAAAAATAATATACTGTGTTCCTATGTTTATACCCGTACTCAAAAGAGTTAAGGGGTATACTGTATTTGTGGTAAAAGTGGATGTGTGTAAGCTCCAAATCTATCAGAAAAAGTGGGCTTGGTTCCATAAGGAAAAATCGTGTCGGGTAGTGTTATTAGTGGTTATTATCTTATAACGCATAGCATACACACCTCTATAATATTCCGTTGAATTCATTAGATCTGAGTTGAGCAGAGGAACTTTCTCAGAATATTGTAGACCCATCTATTTAAGGTTGTTGGAACAGTTTTCCACCATCTTTCTGAAAATAAAATATTATTGTGTTATTAATCCAACAAAGTAAATATTAAAAAAAAAATGTATCTATTCGTGTAAGCATTAAGTCAGCAGTTAAATTTGGTTGGATTTGGAACAGTTCTCTTCATGGAATATCGAAGCGAGCTGGGTAATTGTTTCATCATATACTTATATTTTAGAAATTGTGGGACTATAAAATAAAAAACTTACAAGCAAAAAAAGAACGAAACTGTTAATGGTAAATGACTCTGGCCATGAGACACTCGTTCATAATGTGACTTCAACAATGTGTCTTATTCTTCAATCGTTCTGAAAACGGGGACAAAAATAAGAATTATAAATCAAGGATGATATCGACAAAATCATATGTACTCTGTTAAAATTTCAGTGAATGGAATTTTTCATTTATTACATAAATGATGGGGAATCCGTAAACAAATCATCATACTTTCATTTAACTTTTAGAGGTTTTTTCCAGGGTAATCCAATTCCGATATATTACAATGTTTTAGCATACACACCTCTTTAAAATTCCGTTTAATTCAATACATCTGAGTTGAGCAGAGGGACTTTACCAAAATATGGTAGACTCATCTATTTATTACTTTCCACCATCTTTCTGAAAACAAAACATTATTGTGTTATTAATCTAACAAATATTGAACGAAAAGTTTATTTGTGAAAGCATTAAGTCAGCAGTTAAATTTGGTTGGATTTGGAACAGTTCTCTTCATGGAATATCGAAGCGAGCTGGGTAAATGTTTCATCATAGGTATATATACTTTTTGGAAGTTGCAAGAGTATAAAAATAAAATAATATATCTTACATAACACAAAACCAAAATTTAGATGGCAAACGACTTCCACCATAGGACAATTATTTTGGCACTAAATGGGAGAAAAAATGTAAGACAAATATTAAAGCCATTGGTTTAAGTATATTGGAGCATTTTTTATTTAATTCCAGATCAGTTACTAAGGTGAAAATTTTCATCATCTTACTCAAGAGTAGCAAATAAAAAACTACATCATTTCTCAAATTTCATTTTTGGCTATAATCAAGCGTACACACCTGCGATAGGACTCGCATGAAGTTTTGATCCCAGGCAAAATTCAAGCAATGTTTCTTATTCGTCAATCTTTCTGAAAAGGCAAAAGGCAAGGAAAAACTAAGAATTATAAATCAAGTAAATCCACAACAATATATTTATTCTGCTAAAATTTTAGTAAATGGAGAAATCTGTAAACAAAATAATCATACTAGAATCATCATAGGACTTTTAGACTTTTTGTATACAGGACAATCCAAATTCGATATATTACAATGTTTTACGTAGTTTTCCAACATAAGTTAGCTTTTATGTAGCCTGATCAATAACACTACTCGAAAATATCTAAATTTTTGCCTCATGGAACCAAACCGACTTTTTTGATAGATTGGGGGCTTTAATTGTTTTAAAGAATTATGGGTTTTTTTCTACTATAGAACGTTTTTTTAAAGAATTTTTAAAAACTGGTATTTTTTATAATGCTTTTTTCAAAGGTAGGGCTTTTTTTTTCACATAACTTAAGTTTCTTACATTTGGCTGTAATGAACTTTACAGTTCTAAAAAGATAATAATCGCAGCTATAAATTGAACATAAACACTTTATGGTTTCAGTTTACAATCTGGGAAATATTAAGCTACGAAAACAATTTTTTTTCGTTTTTTTCCTTCATTTTGACTCAGGAAACTCAGAATATTGTAGACCCATCTATTTAAGGTTGTTGGAACAGTTTTCCACCATCTTTCTGAAAATAAAATATTATTGTGTTATTAATCCAACAAAGTAAATAATTAAAAAAAAAATGTATCTATTCGTGTAAGCATTAAGTCAGCAGTTAAATTTGGTTGGATTTGGAACAGTTCTCTTCATGGAATATCGAAGCGAGCTGGGTAATTGTTTAATCATATACTTATATTTTAGAAATTGTGGGACTATAAAATAAAAAACTTACAAGCAAAAAAAGAACGAAACTGACTCTGGCCATGAGACACTCGTTCATAATGTGACTTCAACAATGTGTCTTATTCTTCAATCGTTCTGAAAACGGGGACAAAAATAAGAATTATAAATCAAGGATGATATCGACAAAATCATATGTACTCTGTTAAAATTTCAGTGAATGGAATTTTTCATTTATTACATAAATGATGGGGAATCCGTAAACAAATCATCATACTTTCATTTAACTTTTAGATGTTTTTTCCAGGGTAATCCAATTCCGATATATTACAATGTTTTAGCATACACACCTCTTTAAAATTCCGTTTAATTCAATACATCTGAGTTGAGCAGAGGGACTTTCCCAAAATATGGTAGACTCATCTATTTATTACTTTCCACCATCTTTCTGAAAACAAAACATTATTGTGTTATTAATCTAACAAATATTGAACGAAAAGTTTATTTGTGAAAGCATTAAGTCAGCAGTTAAATTTGGTTGGATTTGGAACAGTTCTCTTCATGGAATATCGAAGCGAGCTGGGTAAATGTTTCATCATAGGTATATATACTTTTTTGGAAGTTGCAAGAGTATAAAAATAAAATAATATATCTTACATAACACAAAACCAAAATTTAGATGGCAAACGACTTCCACCATAGGACAATTATTTTGGCACTAAATGGGAGAAAAAATGTAAGACAAATATTAAAGCCATTGGTTTAAGTATATTGGAGCATTTTTTTATTTAATTCCAGATCAGTTACTAAGGTGAAAATTTTCATCATCTTACTCAAGAGTAGCAAATAAAAAACTACATCATTTCTGAAATTTCATTTTTGGCTATAATCAAGCGTACCCACCTGCGATAGGACTCGCATGAAGTTTTGATCCCAGGCAAAATTCAAGCAATGTTTCTTATTCGTCAATCTTTCTGAAAAGGCAAAAGGCAAGGAAAAAACTAAGAATTATAAATCAAGTAAATCCACAACAATATATTTATTCTGCTAAAATTTTAGTAAATGGAGAAATCTGTAAACAAAATAATCATACTAGAATCATCATAGGACTTTTAGACTTTTTGTATACAGGACAATCCAAATTCGATATATTACAATGTTTTACGTAGTTTTCCAACATAAGTTAGCTTTTATGTAGCCTGATCATACTACTGATCTGATACATACTGATCTATACTATAGAACGTTTTTTAAAGAATTTTTAAAAACTGGTATTTTTTATAATGCTTTTTTCAAAGGTAGGGCTTCTTTTTTTCACATAACTTAAGTTTCTTACATTTGGCTGTAATGAACTTTACAGTTCTAAAAAGATAATAATCGCAGCTATAAATTGAACATAAACACTTTATGGTTTCAGTTTACAATCTGGGAAATATTAAGCTACGAAAACAATTTTTTTTCGTTTTTTTCCTTCATTTTGACTCAGGAAACTCAAGAAAAGTCGAAAAAAAAATAATCTACTGTGTTCCTATTTTTATACCCGTACTCAAAAAGAGTTAAGGGGTATACTGTATTTGTGGTAAAAGTGGATGTGTGTAACGCAGAGAAGGAAAATTTTCCGACCCCATAAAGTATATATATTCTTCATCAGTATCAATAGCCGAGTCGATAGAGCCATGCCTGTCTGTCCGTCCGTCTGTCTGTCCGTCCTGATGAGCGCCTCGTTCTCAGAGACTATTAAAGCTAGAGCAACGAAATTTTTTTCAGACTCATGTGATATCACACTGCTACAAGTGTATTTCAAAATTTCGCCATGCCCACTTCCGCCTCCACAAAGGACGAAAATCTGTGGCAGCCACAATTTTGAAGATACGATAAAACTAAAAGCGCAGTATCGTAGAGAATGACTATATCTATCAGATTGCCGAATCTGAATCAGATCGGATCATTATTATAGCCAGAATGAAGAAATTAATTTTCAGTTGCTTCCCCCCCTCCTCTGACGATGCTGACGCTATTCATTCTCTGTCTCGCTCGCACACACTCTGCCCTGTGCAATGCGCGAGCAACCCCTAGCGGAGGAGATGTAGAATCTAAATGGTAGATGTAGTATATTTGTTCTAGATGTATTATCTACATTTTACATGTAGATGTAGTTAACAAATGTAGCAAAAAATTTAAAATGTAAAATATTAAAATTTTTTTAATTTTAGTCATAATCTAATAAATTTATATACTGAATGAGTACGGGTATAAAAGTAGAGTCGAGACTAGAAGCGACTCACGTTCCTTCTCGTTTTTTTGTGTATAAGTGCATTAATAAAGCGTCGCCTTAAGTTAACCTCTTAAAAAAGCTTACAAAATATACAATTTTTTTAAATTATTTTAAAAATAATGCTGCCGTAATAAAAAAAATCTTGTCAAATAGTTTCAAAGCTCCAAATCTATCAGAAAAAGTGGGCTTTGTTCCATAAGGAAAAATCGTGTCGGGTGGTTAGTGGTTATTATCTTATAACGCATAGCATACACACCTCTATAATATTCCGTTGAATTCATTAGATCTGAGTTGAGCAGAGGAACTTTCTCAGAATATTGTAGACCCATCTATTTAAGGTTGTTGGAACAGTTTTCCACCATCTTTCTGAAAATAAAATATTATTGTGTTATTAATCCAACAAAGTAAATATTTAAAAAAAAATGTATCTATTCGTGTAAGCATTAAGTCAGCAGTTAAATTTGGTTGGATTTGGAACAGTTCTCTTCATGGAATATCGAAGCGAGCTGGGTAATTGTTTCATCATATACTTATATTTTAGAAATTGTGGGACTATAAAATAAAAAACTTACAAGCAAAAAAAGAACGAAACTGTTAATGGTAAATGACTCTGGCCATGAGACACTCGTTCATAATGCGACTTCAACAATGTGTCTTATTCTTCAATCGTTCTGAAAACGGGGACAAAAATAAGAATTATAAATCAAGGATGATATCGACCAAATCATATGTACTCTGTTAAAATTTCAGTGAATGGAATTTTTCATTTATTACATAAATGATGGGGAATCCGTAAACAAATCATCATACTTTCATTTAACTTTTAGATGTTTTTTCCAGGGTAATCCAATTCCGATATATTACAATGTTTTAGCATACACACCTCTTTAAAATTCCGTTTAATTCAATACATCTGAGTTGAGCAGAGGGACTTTCCCAAAATATGGTAGACTCATCTATTTACTACTTTCCACCATCTTTCTGAAAACAAAACATTATTGTGTTATTAATCCAACAAAGTAAATATTGAACGAAAAGTTTATTTGTGAAAGCATTAAGTCAGCAGTTAAATTTGGTTGGATTTGGAACAGTTCTCTTCATGGAATATCGAAGCGAGCTGGGTAAATGTTTCATCATAGGTATATATACTTATATTTTGGAAGTTGCAAGAGTATAAAAATAAAATAATATATCTTACATAACACAAAACCAAAATTTAGATGGCAAACGACTTCGACCATAGGACAATTATTTTGGCACTAAATGGGAGAAAAAATGTAAGACAAATATTAAAGCCATTGGTTTAAGTATATTGGAGCATTTTTTATTTAATTCCAGATCAGTTACTAAGGTGAAAATTTTCATCATCTTACTCAAGAGTAGCAAATAAAAAACTACATCATTTCTGAAATTTCATTTTTGGCTATAATCAAGCGTACCCACCTGCGATAGGACTCGCATGAATTTTGATCCCAGGCAAAATTCAAGCAATGTTTCTTATTCTTCAATCTTTCTGAAAAGGCAAAAGGCAAGGCAAAAACTAAGGATTATATATCAAGTAAATCCACAGGCAAATCATCATAAGACTTTTAGACTTTTTGTATACAGGACAATCCAAATTCGATATATTACAATGTTTTACGTAGTTTTCCAACATAAGTTAGCTTTTATGTAGCCTGATCAATAACACTACTCGAAAATATCTAAATTTTTGCCTCATGGAACCAAACCGACTTTTTTGATAGATTGGGGGCTTTAATTGTTTTAAAGAATTATGGGTTTTTTTCTACTATAGAACGTTTTTTTAAAGAATTTTTAAAAACTGGTATTTTTTATAATGCTTTTTTCAAAGGTAGGGCTTCTTTTTCTAGAAGGCTTCGCTTCTAGTCGCGACTCTACTTTTATACCCGTACTCAGTCAATATATAAATTTAAAGGCTTATGATTGAAATTTTAAAAAAATTTACATTTTACATTTTTTTGCTACATCTCTTAACTACATATAAATGTAAAATGTAGATAATACATGTAGAACAGATATTCTACATCTACCATTTAGATTCTACATCTCCTCCGCTAGGGGTTGCTTGCGCGTTGCACAGGGCAGAGTGTGTGCGAGCGAGAAAGAGAATGATTAGCGTTAGCATCGCCAGAGGTGGCGGAAGCAACTGAAAATTAATTTCTTCATTTTGGCCATAATAATGATCCGATCTGTACCGGATTTAGCAATCTGGTAGATATGGGCATTCTTTACGATACTGCGTTTTTATTGTATCTTCAAAATTGTGGATGCCACAGATTTTCGTCGTTTGTGGAGGCTGAAGGGGGCGGGGCGAAATTTTGAAATACACTTGTAACAGTGTGATATTACATAAGTCTGGAAAAAAATTTCGTTGCTCTAGCTTTAATAGTCTCTGAGAACGAGGCGCTCATCAGGACGGACAGACAGACATGGCTCTATCGACTCGGCTATTGATACTGATGAAGAATATATATACTTTATGGGGTCGGAAAATTTTCCTTCTCTGCGTTACACACATCCACTTTTACCACAAATACAGTATACCCCTTAACTCTTTTTGAGTACGGGTATAAAAAGATAACCGCAGCTATAAATTGAACATAAACACTTTATGGTTTCAGTTTACAATCTGGGAAATATTAATCTACGAAAACAATTTTTTGCGTTTTTTTTCTTCATTTTGACTCGGGGAAACTCAAGAAGTCAAAAAAATAATATACTGTGTTCTTATTTTTTTGTGTATAAGTGCATTAATAAAGCGTCGTATAAAGTTAACCTCTGAAAAAAGCTTAAAAAATATACCATTTTTTTAAATTATTTTAAAAATAATGCTGCCGTAATAAAAACAAATCTCGTCAAATAGTTTCAAAGCTCCAAATCTATCAGAAAAAGTGGGCTTGGTTCCATAAGCAAAAATCGTGTCGGGTAGTGTTATTAGTGGTTATTATCTTATAACGCATAGCATACACACCTCTATAATATTCCGTTGAATTCATTAGATCTGAGTTGAGCAGAGGGACTTTCTCAGAATATTGTAGACCCATCTATTTAAGGTTGTTGGAACAGTTTTCCACCATCTTTCTGAAAATAAAATATTATTGTGTTATTAATCCAACAAAGTAAATATTTAAAAAAAAATGTATCTATTCGTGTAAGCATTAAGTCAGCAGTTAAATTTGGTTGGATTTGGAACAGTTCTCTTCATGGAATATCGAAGCGAGCTGGGTAATCGTTTCATCATATACTTATATTTTAGAAATTGTGGGACTATAAAATAAAAAACTTACATGCAAAAAAAGAACGAAACTGTTAATGGTAAATGACTCTGGCCATGAGACACTCGTTCATAATGCGACTTCAACAATGTGTCTTATTCTTCAATCTTTCTGAAAACGGGGACAAAAATAAGAATTATAAATCAAGGATGATATGACAAAATCATATGTACTCTGTTAAAATTTCAGTAAATGGAATTTTTCATTTATTACATAAATTAAATTAAATTTAAATTTTAGATGTTTTTTCCAGGGTAATCCTAATCTGATATATTACAATGTTTTAGCATACACACCTCTTTAAAATTCCGTTTAATTCAATACATCTGAGTTGAGCAGAGGGACTTTCCCAAAATATGGTAGACTCATCTATTTATTACTTTCCTCCATCTTTCTGAAAGCAAAACATTATTGTGTTATTAATCCAGCAAAGTAATATTGAACGAAAAGTTAATTTGTGAAAGCATTAAGTCTGCAGTTAAATTTTGGTTGGATTTGGAACAGTTCTCTTTATGGAATATAGAAGCGAGCTGGGTAATTTTTTCATCATACGTATATGGGCAGTTCCAATCTGGCGTTACGTTACATTCGTACGACTAAATGTTGAAACGAGAAGGAACGTGAGTCGCTTCTAGTCGCGACTCTACTTTTATACCCGTACTCAGTCAGTATATAAATTTGTGAGCTTATAATTGAAATTTAAAAAAAATTTTAAATTTTTACATTTTACATTTTTTTGATACATTTGTTAACTACATCTACATGTAAAATGTAGATAATACATCTAGAACAAATATTCTACATCTACCATTTAAATTCTACATCTCCTCCGCTAGGGGTTGCTCGCGCATTGCACAGGGCAGTGTGTGCGAGCGAGACAGAGAATGAATATTGTCAGCAGCGCCAGAGGAGGTGGGGGAAGCAACTGAAAATTAATTTCTTCATTCTGGCCATAATAATGATCCGATATGTACCAGATTTGGCAGTCTGGTAGATATGGTCATTCCTTACGATACTGTTTATCGTATCTTCAAAATTGTGGCTGCCACAGATTTTCGTCCTTTGTGAAGGCGGAAGGGGCAAAGCGAAATTTTGAAATACACTTGTAACAGTGTGATATCACATTAGTCTGGAAACAAAATTTCGTTGCTCTAGCTTTTATAGTCTCTGAGATCCAGGCGCTCATCGGGACGGACAGACGGACAGACAGACAGACGGACAGACAGACATGGCTCTATCGACTCGGCTATTGATGCTGATCAAGAATATATATACTTTATGGGGTCGGAAAAATTTTCTTCTCAGCGTTTAGCACTTTTAGCACAAATACAGTATACCCCTTAACTCTTTTTGAGTGCGGGTATAAAAAATAGTCGAAAAGCCAAAATTTGGAAAAAAGTTTATCCTTGTTGAATATGAATTGTATAGACCTGTAATTCACAAATGGAAATAGTCGAGCATACGGTTTTAAAGATATAAGCCAAAATATGACCTAAATGTGCGTTACATAAAACAGAAGTGGTTTTCGAGGTTGGGGTACAAAATGACAAATCTCTGCGAATTGGGTAGGTCTATCTGTATACAAGTTTTTTTTGAATGCATATGAAATATGTAGTGCTAATTTTCAAAGTTATTCAATGTTAAAACCTTTCGTTTTTTTGCTATAAGTCGGCGGAGGCATCTGACAAACGTTACTGGCGTGACGTTACCCAATTCCGCGATAATAAAAGCTTAAGAATATACTAAAAGCTGTTCTCCTAACTTTTATAGGTAGTTCAATATATAAGAAAGACTTTGAGGAGAAACTTTTCTCAAGAATCAGCTTTTCATAGGATATAATAATAAAAGAAAACATGTCTATAAAAATATCAAAAACGTGAACTTTTGCTTATTTTAAAAGGTTTTCGGATCAAAGTTAATGAAATTATATGCCAATAAAGTAAATTAGTTAGCTTTCAATAAATTTAGAAGGGGTGACGTATTAGAGCTTTATTTGTTTTTGTATTCCAGATCAGTTATTAAGGTGAACTTTTTCACAAAATTTTTAAGCGTAGCAAATACATATGTGCCTAAATCATTTCTGAAATTTTTTTTGGCTTTCATCTAGCTTCATTTGATATAGGAGTCGCGGGAATATTTGATCTAAGGCATATTTTGCCAAGTAACTACTATTACTATGTGATTTATAAATAAAGCAGTTAAAATATTGCATATGCTTCAAGGGTTTTAGTTACAGATAAAACGTATTGCGCTTTTACTCAACTGTTTAATCATCATATTCCAACACTCTTTGACAAATTAAACAAATAATACATATGAATAAATAAATGCAGCCATGACCACATCAATAAGTAAGGCTACCAATCTAGCGGTTTAGCATTAGCTTACCATATCACTATTGTAAATTCGGCTTCTATCCAAGGAAAATCATCACAGCAAGTCCTGAAGTATGGAATGTGTAATATTCAAACGAATATATGTAGATTGTTTTACATTTACGATTTAGTAGTCCACTATGATCTGATCTGATTTTTGTGTGTATTAACTTTCTTTGACTGCTTTAAAAGTCTGCAAAGATAGAAAATGTAGATAAGTTAAAAATTAAATATCAAATGTGTTATTCAGCTTCTGTACTTGTACAATCAGCCAAGAATTGTCATCAGTAACCTGACAGAGACGAAAAATAAAACATCATTTTGCAAAACGAGTTCTATATCTAAAATTTTTCATATACCTGCTGTAGCGAATGCGTCTGTAAAAGTTGTGTAATTTGAGTGCCCCTCAAGTATTATGAAATCTAAGAGAAAAATAATAAGTTATATTGTTTGCACCATGAGATTACATACCATGCTCTCTATGTAGAACCAAATTGGACAATTTGGTAAAACGTAAACAGTCGATTATCAATGATTCCTAAAATGGAAATAGACCCCTGGACCCAAGAAGAGAACGCACTAAAATTATGTTCTACATAGAGTAGAGTTATATATTATATCTGCTCTGTGAATGCAATACAATATACAAAATGCATATCCAGCTTAGACTGCCTCCTGTACGGGGGGTTCGTAACCTTCAGGGCGGTCGACCACGGCGCCTTCAGCAGACACGACGGCTTCTGTAGATTTTCCGCCACCATCGCCATGCAACTCCAAAAGTTTTGATACGTCAAAACGAGGCTTCTTCAACACTTTAACTTTACGGATGTAAACATCATGTAAAGGATAGATACGTTGACAGCTCTTTTCAATATCTTTCGCAATTGAGTCCAGAGCTAATTTGTTAACTAGCTGCTTCAGATCAGCACCGCTGACTTCATTAGTTATGATGTCAGTCATACGAGCCCTAATCTTACGGACCTGAGACTGTTGGGCATAGCAAGTTTTGCGCTGAGACTGCTGGTCTTTTGCAGTAAATCCAATGCAGAAAACACGCAACAGATATCCATCAACAGTTTTGGCCTCAACTATGGCCTCAATAAGTGTTTGCCACTTTTTCACCATGGACCTAGCCAAAAGAAAAAGTACATTTGTGTAAATTATAGCAAGTTAGCTACAAGCTAAGTTACATAAAGACAAAAAAACTTTTCAGCTAAGGTGTTCAGACATAAATATGTACATACATACATATTTATGAATAGGATGCATGTGGCGCATTCATACCGACATGTTTATTTTATTCACTTACCTGTACTTATCGGTAGTCAAATCCATGCCATGGAAGTTGCACAGAACGTTGCGGTCCTGTACGTCTTCAGCAATAAGACGGAACTTACGAAACGAACGCTCAGGATCGATGTCTTTCTGCAGATCAGCCAAAGACACTTCAAACACGCGGCCCTTTAAGTAGTCGGAAGCGATTCTTTGACCCTGGGTGCGGTTGACAAGCGTTTTACCGATTTGACGGGTTTGAAACATATTCGGTGCTTTGACATCGTACCAATCCTTGCGTGAGAAGGGGTCTACTACCTTCTTCTTACCACCCTTTTTCCTCCCTTGGAAAGACCTTTATTTTTGCCGACTGCCATGTTCAACGAATAAACCGGAAAAGGCCGAATCACGTTTGATTGCGCTTGTCAAACACGGGAAATGATGGAAATAGTGTTGAATAATGCGTAAATTACTTAAGCCCTAAGTACACTGAACGATTTCACAACAAAAGCCTAATGATTTAAAATATATAAAATTAACTAATTTTCAGCCACAACCAATACTTTACATTTTAAGGCGCTCCGATATTCGCAGAAATGTGGTTTATATCTTTCTGTACTATTATAGCCTTTTCACACTGGCGACCATCCACCATCCCCCATCCATTTCTGGGATGGGCCGTAAGGTTTTGCCGTTCCGAAAATTTCCCAGTTATTCCACCATCCATCTGGGATGTTCCTAATTCGCACGTTTCCATGTGGTTTTTTTTCTATAATTGTCAAATGCGACCATAAATAATAGACATTCACAACGAAAAATCGGAATTCACTACGAAAATGTAAACAATGACAGACAGGAAAATGAAAAATAACAACAGCAAAACATCTGATACGTCAAAATATTCTCAGGCACAAAAACTCGGAAGTCAGATAGTTTGTGGACTATCCTCTGGGAATTCGTTTATGATGAACGTTTTGCAAAACTCATGCAGGAAATTGCACACGCTGTTGGCTGACAGCCTTCCAACTATTCTGTACTCAGAAAAACAGCCCAAAGTATACAATTCTATGGCGATTTAAAATTTTCTTTGAAAAGCGCATCGTTGTTTTCAGCTACATCTTTCTCCCAAAATGTCCCGAACCACTTCTAAAAAGATATGGAAAATATATATTTGTATTGAAAACATTGATTGGATTTTGTAGAAGCAGTCACAAATGACCACGCTTCAGGTTTTTCAAAACAAATATCCGTTCTGATTTCTCTTCCTCGTCAAAGTTGTCCTCATAATCATCATCCATGTCCAGCAGCATGATAAGTTTTGTCAAGAATATGTTTTGCTGTTGAATCACATTTAAACAGATTTCCGCAAGCAATTATGAGCATCCGCTGTTTCTCATGGATGGGGGATGGTGGCAGTGTGAATCGGAGTTTCACATTTTTTCAAAAATTCCCACCGTTCCTCTGGGATGGGCTTAGTGCGCAGAGGGTAAAAGGCGTTCTCTTGTTTTCGCATAAATGGGTTGTGGTACATGGAAGCAGTGGATTCTCATTTTTTTATGCAGCCAAAAATCTGTTACATCCATTTTGAAAACTTTTAAAACGATAAGGGACATTTTTTATGTTCGAATAGTTCCAAGTGTTTCACTCTCAAAGCCTGTAACTTTTTTTCTGAATTGTTACTTCACTACTATTATTGTCCGAAGTCTTAAAAATATTAGAATTCTTACCTGGCATTTTTCTGTTGAGTTCATCTAAATGAGCTAAAATGTCCGCCAGATTTTCAAGTATTACTACCCATTGTTCTGTTTTAAGCATTGAATCAAAATCCAAACCGTGGGCATCTGAAAACGTCTAATTCCAATTTTAGGTCGTAAGTCGGAGATAGCACTTTTCCGCGATAAAGCCATCGAACTTCTGTATAAAACACTGCATTGAACACATGTAAGTGTGGATATTTAGGTGTCGATAGGCATGCGTGCTGAGTGCGGTACAGGCTGTCCCGACCCCGCGTGACAAAGCACCACGATATAATAGCTCTCAGATATTTGTAGGTGTATTATCTTCACGAAACCTGGACTTTTCGTCGTGGCACACCAACTGCTGACCGCGGTACACCAGTGTGCCGCGGCACACGCTTTGCGGAACACTGCCTTATAGCATATTCCCATAGGCGACCATCCACCATCCATTTCTGGGATAGTCCGTAAAGTTTTGCCGTTCCGAAAATTTCCCAGTTATTCCACCATCCATCTGGGATGTTCCTTATTCGCACGTTTCTATGCTATCATTTTCAAATGCAACCATAAATATTTGACATTCCCAACGAAAAAGTGCAATTCACTACAAAAATGTAAAGAATGACTGATAGGAAAATGGGAAAAAACAACAAATAACATCTGATTTGTCAGAATTGTATCAGGCACAAAAACTCGGAAGTGAGATAGTTTGTGGACTATCCTCTGGGAGCTCCACTGAGCTCATCCCGGAGGAACGGTGGGAATTTTTGATAAATGGGAAACACACACGATTCACGCTGGTACGGTACCATCCACCATCCATGAGAAATAGCTGATGATCGAAATTCCGTTCGGTGAAAATTTTTTTATGTTTATAATTAATATAAATATATTCTTGCACAAAATTATCAAAATGCTGGACATGGATGAGGACAACTTTGACGAGGAGGAGATATTAGAATGGATATTTGTTTTGAAAACACTGAAGCGTGATCATTTGTGACTGCTTCTACTATATCCAATCAATATTTTAAATGCAAATATATATGTATGTATGCTATGTCTTTTTGGGAGAATGATGTAACCGAAAGCAACGATGAGCTTTTTAATAAAAATTTAATATCGCCATAGCATTGTATACTTTGTGCTGTTTTTCAGAGTACAGAATAGTTGGAAGGCTGTCAGCCACCAGCGTGTGCAATTTCCTGCATGAGTTTTGCAAAGCACTCCTCATAAACAAATTCCCAGAGCATAGTCCACAAACTATCTGACTTCTGAGTTTTTGTGCCTGAGAATATTTTGACATCAGATGTTTTGTTGTTGTTTTTTTTCCATTTTCCTATCTGTCATTGTTTACATTTTCGTAGTGAATTCCGATTTTTCGTTGTGAATGTCTATTATTTATGGCCGCATGGAAACGTGCGAATCAGGAACATCCCAGATCGGAACGGCAAAACCTTACGGACCATCCCAGAAATGGATAAGAGATTGTTGATGGTCGCCAGTGTGAAAAAGCTCACTTTGCGTTTTAGTTTCTTTATGAATTCGTTTACTCTTTGTACTGTTAAGCGCGAAATTTACTGCTGTTATACCCACGCGGTAGTGCCAGCTCTTACAAAAAGGCCTCTGTTACGTTTAAAATTGACCTATCGATAGCCTAATCAGGCTGCCACAGCTGTTCGGAGTAATTTACTTTTTGTTTTTGCCCTAATCAATTTTGCAGATCCAATTTTGCGGTTGGCTTAACTAAAAATTATTTATAAAAAGAGCACAAGCTCAACCCTGGTAAGGGTGTCAATGCTTCATTAAGTCATCTATTTTTTTCATTTGGCAATTAAGATTTGTTTAGTTGTATAAGAAGACGTTTCCTTTTCATTTCGGCGAGGAAATTGTTGCCGTTTTGAAAACGGAAAAGTCATGTATTTCACGTGTGCGGGAGCGCCTGACTTTTCGTTTTGAAAAGTAAATCAAATTTTTTTTGTGAAAGTGAAAACCAGAGCCTGCCTGTATATTGCTCCTGTGTGATATTCGTCTCTTCCTGTAGAGGCATTCATTATTTGATTTGATATTAAAATACAAAAATATGGAAATTGCGTATAGCCTTGTTACACAGGGTTGCGTCATTGGATTTTTTCCGGTAAGCCTAGTACTCAGACGCGTTAAATTTTCCGTCGACCGATCGTGCTATATATTCCGCTCGGTGCCCAGTGTGATCAAAGTGGTCAAACTGCATGCTCTACGGTTACACTGTTTTGTGTTTGTTTAAGCCTAGTACCACTAACCATACAGTATATAGATGTGCCAGTTCATACAACGAAAGTGTTACAGCAGACTTTGTCGCTCCAGGTCCTAATGTCTCAGCTGTAGGATCTGAGTCGTTCGGGTTAATTCTTAAACGGGTCTGCTAGTATTACATATATTCCTGATTCTTAATCAATGTCTGGATAAATATTATTATCAAATAATCTTCAAAAACTTTACAGACCCTGTTCAACGCTGGGAAACTAAAATTTTGCTAGGAAATGTTAAAGAAATATTTGTCCAATGCAGTGGGCAAAACGGCGATCCTGATACAAAAAATAGGGTGTACAAATATCCATACGCATGCAGAAACTTGGTTGACCAGCAACAATGACGGAGGGTGACCTCCGTGATAAACCGGATATCACAATCGAGGACTATCAACGCATCTTGTCGTGCCCGTCAGCACTAACCATACAGTATATGGATGTGCCAGTTCATACAACGAATGTGTTACTCAAAAATTTGCAGGTCCAGGTCCCCCGCTCTCATTGCCTGTGCTCTCGGGGACCTGAGAGAGTAAGAGAGAGCACGGCCATGGTGCAATGCCAGTCGTTTGTCAAACGGAATCGAAAGAGGTTGTATAGCGCACGATTTGTTGTATGTCTTCTTCTTCCTCACAAATAAAATTCTTTCTATTACTATAAATATTTTTTAAAATTTTTTTGTATTTTCTTATACATTTTTCAGAATTATGAATTAAATGTCAGTATTTGATTTTCATTATTTCGATTTATTATTATTTATATTTATTTATTAGAGAAAAAATGTTCTCGCCTGCCAGCGGGGAGAAGTAAAACACTTTTCTGTCTTCTTCTTCCTCACAAATAAAATTCTTTCTATTACTATAAATATTTTTTTAAAATTTTTTTTATTTTTTTAAACATTTTTCTGAATTACGAATTAAATGTCAGTATTTGTTTTTCATTATTTCGATTTATTATTATTCATTTTTATTTATTTATTAGCGAAAAATGTTCTCGCCTGTCAGCGGAGAAGTAAAACACTTGCTATCTCTTTCTAGCGCGTGCTTGTCTCTGGTGGCGAGATATTAGGGTTGAAAATATTTATGGAGCATTTTTCGGGTTGGGGGGAATTCGGCATGTATGTGTGTGTGTACACAGACACGACAAGATTTTTCCAATGTTTACGCTTCGAAACCGAGGTCGGTTTTGATTTTTGAATTTTTTGGAGTTCCAGTTACGTACATAAATGTGTGTGTGCCACGTATTCACACATACTGTGCTTGTGTGTGGGTTCTACAATTTTGGCCGCTTGAACTGAAATTTGTTTTTTTGCAGCCAGCGACCGATCTGACCTTCCGCATCATATTTGAGGAATATAAAAATAAATGCTGATATTTGTTTTATTTACTTGAAATACAGTGGCTCCCAGCTTAAATGAACCAGACGACCTAAACAACTTCAAAGTGGTATTACTTCTGAACCATCCACCTTAGCACTGAAAATCAAATGTATACTGATGGACAAATATTTAAACTTAAACAAAACCAACTTCATTTATTTTTTAAAAGCCTTTTTAAGAATTAATTACAAAAATTCTGCCTCATTTCATCCCACAGCTTATTTGAACCAGTCCGCTTAAGCAACTTTTTTTGTTGTTTCTATATCACTTCTGAGCTAAAAGTTTATATATTCTAAGTTGCTCTTATTGTTTAGAGCCCTTTTAAGACATTTTTGCATCGATTCGACCACTTTACCTTTATCTACGGCGTAATTTCCCCCACCCCTCTGTAAATGCAGTTTTTAGCCCTTTTTTACGTTTTATAATGCTCTGATGCATTTTTAACCAAAAGTTCTTAATGCCATTTAAAGTCAGGCTATTGAGTCGACGGAATCATTAAGGGAGGGCACTTCCAAATTGGCCAGTTCCGAGCAGTTGCCGATTTAAGGTTAAGGTTGTTCACCTGGTAAAATCAAATACCATCTTTTATACCGAGTTTTTAAAATAATTAAAGAATATTTGAAGGAGGTTTCTTTTCGTATCGATAGATAACATGTCCCTGTCCAAGTTCCCCATCAACGAAATCCGAATCCCAACACCAGCGGCTGACATATGGGCCCAAACATGTCCCATGATCTCCTCCATGCATAGCCGCAGTGTTCACGTTCCTCGTTATAAGCTAGGTACTAGTCCAAATGGATTAAAACGGGTCAAAAAGGTAATAGTTTGACTCATTAATGGGTTTTAGGTCCGAATTAATACATATGTCTGGAGAAATTCAAATACTGAGCTTATAACGAGGAACGTGAACACTGCGGCTTGTCGTGTCTTTGTACACACACACATACATGCCGAATTCCCCCCAACCCGAAAAATGCTCCATAAATATTTTCAACCCTAATATCTCGCCACCAGAGACAAGCACGCGCTAGAAAGAGATAGCAAGTGTTTTACTTCTCCGCTGACAGGCGAGAACATTTTTCGCTAATAAATAAATAAAAATGAATAATAATAAATCGAAATAATGAAAAACAAATACTGACATTTAATTCGTAATTCAGAAAAATGTTTAAAAAAATAAAAAAAATTTTAAAAAATATTTATAGTAATAGAAAGAATTTTATTTGTGAGGAAGAAGAAGACAGAAAAGTGTTTTACTTCTCCCCGCTGGCAGGCGAGAACATTTTTTCTCTAATAAATAAATATAAATAATAATAAATCGAAATAATGAAAATCAAATACTGACATTTAATTCATAATTCTGAAAAATGTATAAGAAAATACAAAAAAATTTTAAAAAATATTTATAGTAATAGAAAGAATTTTATTTGTGAGGAAGAAGAAGACATACAACAAATCGTGCGCTATACAACCTCTTTCGATTCCGTTTGACAAACGACTGGCATTGCACCATGGCCGTGCTCTCTCTTACTCTCTCAGGTCCCCGAGAGCACAGGCAATGAGAGCGGGGGACCTGGACCTGCAAATTTTTGAGTAACACATTCGTTGTATGAACTGGCACATCTATATACTGTATGGTTAGTGCCGTCAGTCTATTTACGGTATATTTTAATAATGACAAGGTATATTGTGGTATATTTCTGAGGGTCAGGCGGTATATTTTATCGCTAAGTCCGCTGTAGAGCTGTAAAAACCTCGATGTTTTCGATAGTATCAACCTAAAACAAATGTTTATAAACAAATATGTTTTTTGCTTTTGAAACCTATTTTGGTTAAACAATTCTGATTTTCTGGCATATATAAATCTGCGGAAAAAATTAAAACACTTGTTTCACATTTTAAAAAGAAAAATGATAAAAATAGTTTGAGAGCAATTTACATTTATATTTTTATTTTCTTAAAGGTAATACTTTTAACTTACTGGAACAAAACCACTTTAATTTTAATTTTATATATACAAAATGTTCATAGGTGGCTTAATTAAAAAAAAAGTTTAAACATGGTATTTGATAATATTGATTAATAAAGATTAAAAATTAAATAAAAATGTTGTGCCCGTTCTTCGGGAATATCAATGATTGATTATTGTTAAAAATTATACAAAAGTTTCATCCGTTAATCGGGAAGTACATGAAACTATTAATATTAATGATTTAAATTTAAATATAAAAGTTGAGATGATGTTAAAGAACATAATGATAACAGATAATAAACTTTTTTCTTTTGTCGATGGACGTGATGATGTTGTTGTTATATATTAAAGAAAGCACATGAAAGGTTACGTACACCAATTAATTACATTGATTTACCTGCGTTTGTTGTCAAAAACTTGTCCATAATTACCAAGTAGAAGTAGAAGCGATATATCGATGTGGAAAAAAACAATCGATGGTGGCCAGCCACCATCGATACTATCGTGACTATCGTCGATGGTTTTACAGCTCTAATGCAAACTACTGGGCCGCCTTAAATAAAATTCAAAAATTGGTCCGAGCGGTAGTGGCGCGGCGCGTGATAAACAAATTCAAAAAAAAAAAAAACTGAAAAGGCTATGAACACACAGAAATAACGCGAGTTTTTTTCTAGAAATTATCGGTAAGGAAAATAATTTCAGAAAACTCCGTTAATGGACGTTTAAAATATTTTAAAGTATAAAACGAACGGTTAATATATATAGAAGATCCCTTTCTGGGTATTAAAATAAAAAAAGCCTGTATTTAGTACAAAAAAGGTGGATCTTGGTCGGTGTAGTCGGTTGCGTCGATTTGTGCTTTGATGAAATCATAACCAACACATGTTTGTGTGTGTGTGTGTGTGTGTGTGTATGAATGTATGTAAATCAGCAAAGAAAGATACAAGTGCGCTCTTGTGTGTGTATACACACCCTATAGTGGCTCGTGCATGCATGTGTGCATTCACTAAGTGATTGGTGTGCTCGTGTTCGTGCGATCGGCACAAGAAGTGTATGTGTTTAAGTGTGTAAAAAACAAATGAATTTACAAAAATAAATACATTTATATACATATTTGTATGTTTGCAATTTGGACTATAAACGCATTTTCTTGTGAATAAAATTTTGCGTGTTTTCAAAAAGTCTTATAAAGTTATTTTTCACTTAATAATGCGTATCTAATGCGAAGCATGCGGTTGGCTTGGCCGACGGAGGCACAACAAGTACTACTTAGTACGATCGTATTCAGTTTCTAAAATACATACATATTAAGTAAGTGAATATGCACATTTTAGTTTTGTAAATCTTTAGTGCAGTACAACAATATAGTATATACTGTATGTATCTTCCTCCTCAAGCCCCCAAACCAACACCCACACACAGACAAGTACATCATATGAAAATATCTACATTCATACATGCTCGTAAGCATATAGATATTTGTATGTACATATGAATATGTACATATGCATGTGGAACGGAACGCGAACGCACATCACATCTCTCTATGGTTTGTTTATTTATTTGCTGAAAATACGATTTTCTGTATTCTTCTGCGTTCAGCATATTTTTGTTTAGGTTCAGTTCGGTTCGGTTTGGTCGTTCCGTTCTGCGTTTCTTCTCTACCTGTTGATATCCCACAATCCACAATCTTGTCCCTAAATAGAAACTCGTTGTGTCATTAGTCTTGCCGCCGAACCGATGTATACGTCGTGCGCTGTTGTTGTTGCTGTTGTTTTTACTGCCCCTGTCTTCGACGGTCGACGGCGGTTAGGGTTTTACCTTGAACTAATATGTAGTTAGTATTCCCTGCTGCGAGTACCTATACACAATCGTTTGGAATCGCTACGTAGTGATCTGCGATCTGGCAGGCCCGGGCAGGTAGCAGTGTCCGACAATCCAACAACCAAACAACATATACGATAGAACCAAACATTGTCAATGCTATTATTTTTCTTTCACTGTTTGCTTTGCTCAGCAGAGTGTTTATCCGAAAGAGGATTTAGAGAGAATTGTCTGTGCGGGTCGGTCAGGTCGCTGTTACAATTCTCTTAAGCAGCATTTAGAATACATTTTCTGAGAAATTGTTCGTTTGGTTCTTGGTGCTGGTTGACGTTGACCGTGACTGATACTGGGACTCGAACCCCACGTAAACGATATAAAGACGCAACAATTTTGATTTATATGTAAAATATGTGAAATGATTATGCTGCATATTGAAACATAAGTATTCGATTAGTCGTACAAGTTTCAATCGAGCAAAAAATATCGATTCCCTTTTGTAGAAGCTAAATAATAAAATACCATAATCATAAAGTAAAATTTTGTACCATAAATATTATTATTATGCTCTTGTATGTACATATGTGTATGTACATAAATATGTAAATATTTCAAAAAAAAAAAATCGGCTGTCGGCTGAGGTTGTAGCTACAATGAGAGCCACGCCATAAAATTATAAATATGTACAATTGGGATGATAATGATCGAATTGTTATAATTGACATTCGAAAAGAACAAGACCAGAGAAGCCTTTTTGCACCAACCAAATATGAATACTAATTTACACTTGATAATCATATATTAGAGACTTTAAGAGCTAAAAGAGCTACATAATTTGGTTTTCAATTCCTTTGTAGTTTATATTAATTGACGTAGCTCGAACTGTCGTAAAATTGCAATTGTGTATCCTTTTTACTGGATTGTGAACAATTTTGTATACCCATGCAGAGGATGGTAGAAAAGTCTTTCCGACCACAATAACATACACATGTACATATGAATATGTATGCATATGTGTGTATGTAGATGCCATAGGAAAGATAAGTCAAACAACGCTGTTTTATAAAACTTGGATGACTTGGATGAAAAATATCAATTAGATAAAAAAAAACGATCGATCGGCAAGGGCCCCAACTATCCTCCTTCCATTCTTGTTAAATATACATACATATGTAGTCTTCTATGTGCATTCATTTTTTTACTGTAATTTCTAGGGTGTTGGTGGAGATAAGATTAAATGGCTAATAACAATAAATGCCAGGTCTCGACAGTATAACACTCTGTATCTTTTTCTGACTGTAAGAGTACATACTTTATATTTTTAATGTAATTTTTACTCTCAGAGCTCATATCTAATAGTTTACCAGAAGCTCCAAAAATACAAATTTTTATTTATTCCATCTATTATATATGGAATATAGACTAGACTACATACATACATATGCACATATGTACATATATACCTACATATATTAAGCGCGTTTGGATTTTGAACCATGTGGACTTGAATGTCTTCAAATTAAGCGGTCTACCAGTGCTGTGCCAGTGTTGTGTGCTGTATTTTAGAAAAAGTTTATCTAACAAACAGTCACGCGTTATCTTACTTTTATGTACATACATATGTACACATTTGTGATTGTGCAACCATTGTAATGGTTGTTTTAACTTATTATAAACACTTTTTATTGCATCTAAATTGCGCTTTGTTATTTAGTTATTAAACTAAATTAACTAAACTTTGATTTAAAATTTATTTTATCTCTTTTAGGACGCTTTGGTTAATCGAGCCCATTTCGGAGATCACATTCCATCAAAAGCATGGATAAATCATACTTCCAGAGCAGCCATATGCGGTACAGCAAAGTGACGACGACGACAGTCATTCGCGTATGCGAGGCGAGCGTAGCTGGCATTATTTAGGCTAACTCCACTCAAACGCCGGAAAGCTTAAAAGCTGGGAAGGAGTAAAACATGCCGCATACACACACCCGTCATGGGTCATCTGGGGATGATTTATGCAGTACCGACGAAGTCAAGATATTTAAGGACGAAGGAGACCGCGAAGATGAGAAAATATCATCTGAAAATCTTTTAGTCGAAGAGAAGTCTAGCTTAATAGATTTAACCGAAAGTGAGGTAAGCGCAGCTCCTACAAACTATTCATACTTTTACAGATACAAAAATTCATATCGATTCAGGACCTAACATATATATTTTTTCTATTTATTTATATTTCTACCTAGGAAAAGGGCAACAAAGCAGTCAGGCCGGACCACAGTCCTGTTTTTAGTAAGTATATCTTGAATAAATCCATATAAATATGTACGTATGTATGAGCATACATACATATGTATGTACATATTTATATTAAAGTATAGCTTAGCGGTCTGTGCTTGCTTAGTTTTTTTTTTTTCAATAACAAAATTTGATAAAAAAAAAAGTCCAAACATAGTTTATTATAGTATTACTACATACATATGCGTATAGATTTTTTAATATACATTTTCATTTATTTATGAGAAGATGAGAAGAGAGTTTTGATTTTTGTTCCAGTAAATCGCCTCGAGTATGATTTTCAAATCTCTGTGGTATATTACTACATTATTTTCTAAATTTATTGAAAGTTAGCGTTTTAATTGACATTTAATTTCATGTACTTTGATGTGAAAACCTATTAAAATAAGCAACAGATAATAAGTTAGAACGGTCTAAAAAGTGATGTAGGTGTAGATCTGTTAGTCGCTTCTGTACCCGCGACTTTACTTTTTACCACCACTCAGTCAGTATATATGTAACTACATCTGTCATCTACATCTACATTTACAGTGTAGATTATACTTTTATCTGCTAGGGGCGCACGCACACTGAACGAGACAGAGTGTGCGAGCGAGAAAGAGAATAAGTAGCGACTGCAGAGGTGAAAGGGGTGGGGGTAATTTCTTCATTCTGGCTATAATAATAGTCATACGATCTGAACCAGATTCGGCACCTTGGTAGATATGGTCATTCTCTACGATACTGCGCTATTCAAAATTGTGGATAGCACAGATTTCCGTACTTAGTGTGTGCGGAAGTGGGCGGGGCAAAATTGTAAAATACACTTGTAACAATGTAATATCACATAAGTAAGTCTGGAAACAAAATTTGGTTGCTCAAGCTCTTATAGTCTCTGAAAGCTAGGCGATAAACAAGACGGACGGACATGGCTACTCGGCTATTGGTGCTGGTCAAGAATATATGTACATATATACTTTATGGGGTCGGAAACGTTTCCTTCTCTGCGCTAAACACGTCCTCTTTTAACTTAACTCTTAACTTTACTGTTCGAGTACGGGTATAAAAACCGTTTTTGGCCCACTTTGGTTCGGTACCGATTCCTCAATGAGAATTCCACTATTTCGAGTTTTGACTGTTCCTTGCTTTATTATTGCATCTAAACATATCATATTCTCCGGATCACCTGCTCGTTTTCCAGCCCTCAGCTCATTGACCTGGCAAACCATTTTTCGCAGTATAAATTTGGTTTCTAAGGCAAATTACCGGTGATACGAGATTCAATTAAGCGTTTAATGAGAGCATTTTGCGAATCAAAAATTGTGCAGAAATCTATTGGCAATTTTATAGCAACTTCTCCATTGCCTATATGTATCTAATAATTTGCTTGAAAATGTTTCAGTAAATTATCTGTGTGTTGACGATGAACTCCAGATTATTGTTTCTTTTTTGAATTACAATTTCTCGTGCAGTTACCAACCATGAACCCAGCACCATTTTCAACAACAGGATCTTTGAATCAACACACGTGCCCTCTCATGTGCTCTTCTGTTGTTTATCAGGATTGATGATTTGTCACTTTCCAATTTGTGCATGTTTGATTTTAATATTTTAAGTAGTTCGTCCAGCTCCCCGACTAAGCTAAATTGTTAACCATTTGCAGCAGTATTGTTAACTATTTCTCTTGTTCCGAACGGTGTCATTTTAAAGCATGTATACGAATGGCCTTCAAGAAAAGCTTTGAATTTAAATCTGTGTTGATGAGCGGACCGTTAAATAGTTATGGTAGGCTCAATTTCAGGTAGTTTCTCTTTTCCTGATGCGCAAAAAACACCATCTAACTTATGTTTGAGTTTGGGCGTATACAAATTTAGACTTTTTTGTCCATTGTATCAATCAGCACTTTCGGATGAGCGAATGGCTCCTACTAAAATGCTGGGCGAAAATGGCTTTGTTAGTCATTTTCTTTAAGAGTGCAACTATAATTCGTCGCGCTTGTTTCCGTTCCAATTGTTAATGTTGATTTCGCTTATTATTTACCTCTTGTTATTGAGATTCACGCAATTTAGACATGCCCACACGCACATTGTCATTATCTTCTTTGATTCGTTCGCCTGTTCTCTCTGTTCTATTATTTTACATGTTTTTTACATATACATAAACGAGCGGGCTAGCCCCTGCTCACTCGCTTCGCTAGTTCGCCAACCCCTATATCATTTTATAGATCTTTATTAAAAAGTTATTTTTTGTTTTGTATTTATATTATTTCATTCATATCCAATCTTGTATTATTTTCATTAAATCGAGAAGCATTCTCATTTTGGATTTGAAACACAGCTACATATATCGCTGCCTTTATTCATATACTTGCAAATGTATTTGATAGATTTCACTCAACTGCAGAACTCAACATTAATGTGAATATTTTGCTCACCAGAGGAGACTGTCAATGTCTACGTCGTTAATTTGTATCATGAAGATTGTCCACCATACTGGATGTCCATCCACGTGGAAAACGCTTTGTAAATGTTCCATCTTCATGCAAGGCGATAAGCGATTCATCGAAGTTAAAACCACAGTGCTTGGCTCAAATTTCTTTACAACCAGATTTAAGTTATGTGAAAAACAGAAGCGCTAACTCTTTAAAAATTCTGCCATAAAAAATATCATCCAACAATTTGTAATCTTTCAGAAAAAGTTGGTTTGGTTCCTTGAAGAAAAATCGTGTCGGGTAGTGTAATTCATTGTGCTGATTAAGTAGTTCGTCCAGCTCTCCAACTATGCGCTGGCTACTGCCGAATTGAGGTTATGGTTATGGTAACCAAAACGTGAATCTTCGCGATTGGCGAGTGAGCGATTTATGTCCTCACCATCCATATAGTATATTTCTAAAAACTTATGTGCTTCGTTTGGCATTGGCAGCAATGAGCCTACTTTGAGGTACACTTGTTCTTTGATATTAAATGTGGAATTGTATTGTTGACCATTTCCGCAGTATTGTTGACTATTTCTGTTGCTTCGAATGATGTCATTTCGAAGCATGAATTGAATTTGCGAATGCACTTTAAGAAGACATTTGAATGTGGATCCGTGTCGATAAGCAAGCTGTTCAATGGTTCCGGTGGTGTCTCAGTTTAAGGTAGTTGCACTTTTTCTGATGCGCAACACATACCATTTGCCTCATGTTTATATTTGAGCGCGTGACAATGGGAACATTCTTTGTCCATAGCACCAGTCAACACTTTCTGATGTGCGGAATATTTAATATCTGACTCGTATGCAAATGCGAGACGATATTCTCTAATATTGTTAATTATGTAGAGGCGCCCACGTCTCCGTAGCAATTGTCTTTCTGTATTTCGTTCATTTCGTACCTCTTCTGATTAAGATTTACGCAATTGCGACATGCCCGCACGCACATTTTCGTGATCTTCAATTCGTTCAACTGTTCTTTCTTCTCTACTATGTTGCATTAATTTTGTTGATTATTTCTTCGACTGTGCGACTGGGCCCTTTCACTTTTTAAACACACAAAATTTACCAAATTCACAAAAAACATAAAAAACGCATAGAAAAATCGAGATTATGACACAAAACACACTACTTAATCCAAAAACACTAAAATCGCGATTAAAAGTTAATGGGTGGTAATATGAAGATCAAAAATACTTTACGAACTATGCGCAGACCTAATAAATATACGACAAAAATTTCATGCAAAAATTTATGGAATTTGTTCGTTATAGCTGGTAGAAAGTTCTGGTAGAAATCGAATGCCAAGTGAAATCCAGCATTCATTAA
Source organism: Drosophila subsilvestris (assembly GCA_035043285.1). Classification (NCBI taxonomy): domain Eukaryota; kingdom Metazoa; phylum Arthropoda; class Insecta; order Diptera; family Drosophilidae; genus Drosophila; species Drosophila subsilvestris. The sequence goes on from JAWNNB010001692.1 coordinate 1,128,586, forward strand.
AGACAGAAATCAGCTATAGCGAGAAGAACCGTTTGAGTCGCTTCTGGACGCGACTCTACTTTTATAACCGTACTCAGTCAGTATATACATTTTTTGAGAATTTTAAAATATTTTACATATTACATATTTTTGCTACATCTGTTATCTACATCTACAATTTTGAATATACATCTAAAATGTATATTATACATTGTATATGTAATTCAGATTCTATATAATTAAGCAGAGGAGAGGAGAGAGGAGGCGGGGGAAGCAAATGAAAATTAATTGCTTTACTCTGGCTATAATAATGATCTGGTCTGACTCAGATTCGTCAATCTGATAGATATGATCATTTTCTACAATACTGCGTATTTAAATTTTTGGCTGCCACAGATTTTCGTCCTTTATGGCGAAATCTTGAAATACAGTTTGTGATATCACATGAGTCTCGAAACAAAATTTGGTTGCTCTATCTCCTATAGTCTCTGAGAACTAGGCGACAAACAAGACAGACAGACGGACATGGCTACATCGACTCGGCTATTGATGCTGATCAAGAATATATATACATTATGGGGTCGGAAACGTTTCCTTCTCTGCGTTACACATATCCACTTTTACCACAAATACAAAAAGTACAAACACTTTGAGTACTGGTATAAAAAGTCACGAAATGGTTGCTAAAAAAGTTAAGGCTACGTTTCAGCCAGAAACCCTAAAGTTGCGCTTCAGAGTCTTGTTTCTTCGATCGATCGATCTTTTAGCAGATACATGCATAGTTAGTATTTTTGTATATAAACTTGTACATATCTGATATAGTTATCTGATCTGATCTGACAGAGTTTAATCAGATAGATAAGCTAAGGTTTTCCGTTGAAAAAGATAAATGGACATACATAGCTCATCAGGGGTGATGATCATGAATATTTCTCTACATATCTATGTATGCACTGCACGGATTTTAAGATAATACGTTGGTTGCTTGACTCGTGGAAAACTTTATTTGTTGTTGTACGTCTAAAATTATTATTAATAATTAACGTACATGCATAGAATGTAAATATGTACATAAATCTGTACATAACTGATATAGTGATCTGATCTAATCTCACTGTTTTTAACCAGCCAACGGTGGAGAAAAGAATAAATACATATAAATAAAAGTATATGTATACCAATGTGTTTTTGTGTGAGTGCTTTCCTTGTATTGTTTTCACACAGTCTGCTATGCAAACGGTCGGGCATCGAGCTTCGAAGATGAAGCTGAAGAGAGCATTAAGACGCAGCAAGAGGGCGTGAGTGAGAGAGCGACAGCGAGAGAGAGAGAGATAGAGAGAGAGAGAGAGAGATATGGAAGGCTGGATTGGTAAGGGGGATGGCAAGGGGGTGCGTCGGATAAATAACCGGCTGGCGCTGACTGTAATGCTGGCATCCGCCGTGCCGTGCCATTCCATGGTGCTAACAAGGTGATCGTTCGCCGACACGCTACTTCACTTCTTGTTTTCTGTGTTGATATATTTTGTTTTATTTTGGTCTTCTGTTTGTACATAATTGTATGTACAACAAACATACACACTTAAACATACAGGCATATATATATGCACGTGCGGATGTTGTTGGGAACATATAAAGAACAAGTTAAGTTAATGTAAAATAAATAAAACGCAGGAGTGTGGATGGTAGTTGCCAATTCTAAATAACTTCCACAATGTGTCAGTCCGGTACCCGTTTTTAATATTTGTTGCATAAATGTACTACATATATACATAAATACATATTTACATGAAAGTACATATGTACAATATGTACGATTTCAAATCGAAAGTATTCTCGGAATACTTTGTACATACATATATACATATTTTTGTACCTATACATATATGTATGCTGATGTGCGAGGGTAAGCTTCATTCGTTTTCATTACCTCTCCAACCACACTTTTTAAATCCATAAGAAAACAGTTAACGAGCTTTTCTTCGGCATGGCAAGCATGTTGATTCTACAGAACACAGAACAATGTTCAACGACAAGGAGCGTTACATTCTGAATGTGCCAGGGGCGTCGTACCGTCAAGTTTAAAGGGGATCCTATGTATGTAGATATCTTTATGTATATGTTTCTGAACTCAGACTCCAAAGCATGTTTTCAGTGTATCCTTGGAAATTAATGAGTTTTCGTGGAATCAGCAGCTTCGTTCAGCGCTACTTAGCGGCGCAAGAATTGTTGGTGGCAGGCTGGCCTTTATTCTCATGATCAAAATTTTCGCTTTTTCTTACGTTGTCTTGTCTACCTTCTTGACTGTTGTGCTGTGTGATTTCCTCATTTAGCGTTTTCTGCCCTTCTCCTTAGCATTTTGATTTAGGATGTTTTGAGTTTGGATCGCGTTATATTTGTTTGTTACGTTACTTATGTATTTATGTTCATATGTATGTTGTCTGCATTTTCTCTGCCCCCTTTTTGAACAAGCTGTTAATTATTTAATGGCAATAGCGAAACACAAATTCTTCGATACTTCGATTATAAGTATTACTCGTGTGTACATACATACATATGTATGTACATATGCATACACAGTGTGCCAATTTAAGCAAGGAACATTCTTCTGGTTCTTCTTGTTAAATGTAGTGTGCATTTATTTTAACCATGCTTCTTTCCGGTTTCAGAAATCGAATATAATCTCAATACTACAACTACAAACTAAAGTTTAGCACAAGTCAAATGAAAGACCATAAACCTATTTACCTTAAGGACTGACAGGCACGGCATTGTTTCTGGGTGAAAGGGAGGGATAAGATGATTTCGGGAAAATTTTTATTTATCTTTCTTCAAGGGTGACTGTACCTATGTACATATGTATGTATAATCTAAATATAGGCATTTCTCTGACGAGGTCCACCGAAGCAAACAAATTTAATGTCTATAAAAACACATTTCCATATAATTCTGTTGCGATATTATAGTCTCAATTTAATGAACGACAACTAATTTACCCAATTGACATAAAATTTCATTAACTTTGATGTGAAAACATATTCAAATAAGCAAAAATTCACTTTTTCGGTATTTTTTATTATTTTGTTGTTTGTTTTTATCCATGTTTTCTATTACTATTATCTTATATAAAAAAGTACATTCCTGAGAAAAGTTTTCCCCATAATCTTTCTAACGTATTAGACTATCTTTAAAAAATACGAGAAAAATGCTTTAGTCCCAGCTAATGGTATATTTTTAACTGTAATTAATCTTGGAATTTTTTTCCCGTGCGACATTTACCGTGCAAATATTATCTTAATTAAATTTAAAAAAAAATACGAATCATATTTGCTTATAACTATTACTATTTTAAAGAGACATCAATGCACAACATGTACAGAAATTTGCATGAACATAGTGCCTCAACTTTCGCTGAAATCTGAGTTTGAATTGATCGCAGCGAAAACCACTTTCATATTTGTCCCTTGCGAATGGCTCGGTTTTTTAACAGAATCTCGAAAACGAATAGTTACCAAAAATCGAACTGAGCACCACTTATAGGGCTAGTCAAAAAGTGTATCATAAAGTTAACAAATTTTTGAAAATCAGTCTTCTTTTGACCTTTCTACCACTTGCAATGCGTACAACTGTCCGTTCGACTTCAGAGAAATGCCCATATGTGATAGCAATGATGATAACAATAATAGTACATATATTTATATTTCTTTTGTTCCAGATAAACTAGAACCCCACACACCAAGCTTCAATATGGGATACTTGGTATCGCCGTATCCATATGGAAACGGTACTCCCAGCGGATTACCAGTGACGATGGTAAGAATAGAAAACTTTTAAGTATTTGAATCATCCAGAGCTAAGCCTAGTCCCCATAATAATATCTAACATGATACAAATGCGTTGAATCTATGGTTACGCCCCAATTTAAACGTTTCTTAAAGCTATTTTTCTTTGTATATATGTATTAATAAGAAAATATCGGATGCATTTAACTGAAATTTCTTACGTCAAATGCTATAAGAAGACTTATCCTTATAAGAAGACTTCTAAAACAGATTTTTGTGTCTCGTATGTATGTACATATATACTATGTACATACAATATACATATCTATGTATGTAAATATATATATTGTTCTGTTTTATTTCCGTCATTCAAAATCCATTTTGTGTATAAAATTACATACCATTTATTTTCGATAATTACTTTTATAATGAATTACAGACGTAAAGGTATACATTAAAATTATAGACATTCACAACAAGATGTACATATGTATGAACTATGGGGTGAAAACAGTAGTTGCGTGTAAAAGGGTGCAATTCCCAATCGCTACAATTAGGCTTAAAGACTGAGTTTGAAGGGTTCAAGGGGAGGTTTCTCACATTATCGCGTCAATCCAAATGAATCAAAATGGTAGACCAATTACAAATTTTTAGACCAATAAAGACCAAACAAATAAAATTGTAGATAATTATAGACATCATAATTCGTACATATTTTCAGTTATTTTTGAGTGTTGAGCTACTCAGCGTTTTAATATTAAGAATGAGATTATTGAGTTTAATATATGAATATAATAATATAATATAATAATATAATAATATAATAATATAATAATATAATAATATAATAATATAATATAATAATATAATATAATAATATAATATAATAATATAGGGGATTTTTTTATATATTATTTTTGAACAAGGATGTTGGCGAGTTTGACCGTGCTAGCGTGCTTTCTTACGCATGTTTCTCGTTAATTTTTGTAGTGAGCCAACTGAGATTGGGGCAACTGGGATTTAGATAAGTACATATGGATTAATGGCTAATCTCGGGCTGCGTAACCCAACACTATGCATAAACATTTTTCCCTACTCAAACCCATTCTATTGCTTCTTGTTGGACATGGGGCGTAAATAATTTGATTTAACCATGTGTTCATGGTTACAAAAATTACAAACACATTCATTTCACAATACCTTGTGAATTGGAAACGGAACGGATATATTGAATTTGACCCCAAACAAAATCGACTCTGTGAGTGGCGTAAATTCAATTTATCGGTGTTCACCCACAGGGTTTGTATTTGCTCTGGTAAGTTGCCATACTGGAAACGACGACGGAACAGCAAAGAAAAATCTGACCATAGGGCCGGGGCTTTTCATTCGGGGTTATGTACATATATGTACATGTATATACTACAAAGACTGCAGGAGCAGATTACTGCTCCCTCCTCTTGTTTACCTGTTGCTTGGCTCACCGATTTCACCCCACGTTACTTACTGCTTTCAAACGGTAGCTTTATCTACGTGGCTCGTTTTGCACGACTTACGACTTACTTCGGACTATGATAACAATGAAAGGTTAAGTGCAAATATACCTCTTAAACTAAAAAGACAACATGAAAGTGAAAATAACCTAAAAAAGCCTGAGGCAGGCTGGTAGGCTGATCAGACATAGTCCGTACAAAAGGAAACTGACTTGAAATTTTTCTGTCACAGTAGGCACTCGGTTGTTTTTTAAAAACTCTGTTCTATGACTACAGATTTGGCTGAATAGGCACTCTCGGCTGTTTTTTAAAAACTCTATAATATGACTACAGATTTGATTTAATTACACCGCTTTCGAGAAGTTATTGAACTGCATTAGCAAACTTCAATATGTAGTTTGTTTAAGTTAAGTATCTTATATCTAGTTGCATGTAACTTTGCAGTTCTGAAAGCTGATAAATGCAGCTATAAATCAGACCCAGAATCTTTGTAGCTGCAGCCTAACGTCTGAAAGATATTAATCTTTCAAATTTGACAATTTTTTGGGTATTTTTTCATGAAGTTGAAGTCTTGGCATTTAGTTGGTTTTAGATAGACGCCTTAATAAGACGTCGTTTAAGTTATTGTTAATTAAAATCCATGTAGAGACGGTGGAGCTAAAATTCGTTAACAAAATCTAAAAAAAGAAAAAACTGAACAAAAATATCTTTGAAGGTTGCGGACCCAACTGACGGAAAAAAATACAAATCCTTTTCGTTTGCTTTTTTCCCAATTGGCAGTTACGCCCGAAACCTTCCAAAACGTTTTTTTTCTTCCTTTTTATACCCGTACTCAAAAGAGTTAAGGGGTGTATTGTATTTGTGGTAAAAGTGGATGTGTGTAACGCAGAGAAGGAAAATTTTCCGACCCCATAAAGTATATATATTCTTGATCAGTATCAATAGCCGAGTCGATAGAGCCATGTCTGTCTGTCCGTCTGTCTGTCTGTCCGTCCCGATGAGAGCTTGGATCTCAGAGACTAGAGCAACCAAATTTCGTTTCCAGACTCATGTGATATCACACTGTTACAAGTGTATTTCAAAATTTCGCCCCGCCCCCTTCAGCCTTCACAAAGGACGAAAATCTGTGGCATCCACAATTTTGAAGATACGATAAAACTAAAAACGCAGTATCGTAGAGAATGACCATATCTATCAGATTGCCGAATTTGAACTAGATCGGATCATTATTATAGCCAGAATAAAGAAATTAATTTTAATTTGCTTCCCACAATTTAAAATTAAAATTAAAATCTACCTAAATGGTAGATGTAGAATATCTTTTCTACATGTATAATCTACATTTTAAAGGTAGATGTAGTTAAAAAATGTAGCAAAAAATTTTAAAATGTAAAACAAAAAATTTTTTTTTAATTTCAATCATAATCTTATAAATTTATATACTAACTGAGTACGGGTATAAAAGTAGAGTCGCGGCTAGAAGCGACTCACGTTCCTTCTCGCTTTATTTAGATAACAGCTGTTCTAGCTGTTTTAATTATCTTTTCAGAATAGCAAAGCTCTTTACAACCATCGGGCAATAGAAGTTACGCCCTATTTATAAATATATATTTTTTAAACCAACCTCAAAATTGGAACTGAAAAAATTGGTCAGGGCAACAACAAATAGTGAATTGCTCCGAACAGATGTGGCAGCCCGATTTGGCTATCGATTAATCTCTGTTAAACATAACAGAGGCCCTTTTGTATGAGCTGGCACTAACGCGTAGGTATAACAGCAGTTCATTTTGCGCTTGACAGTACAGGGAGTAAACAAATTCACTTTTGTGGATTCAATAGCGCTTGAAAAGAAAAGTATGACTTTTCGTTGAAAACTAAAACGCATAGTGAAGGAGCCTGACTGATATTCTTGATCAGCACCAATAGCCGAGTAGCCATGTCCGTCCGTCTTGTTTGTCGCCTAGCTATTAGAAACTATAAGAGCTAGAGCAACCAAATTTTATATTCAGACTCATGTGATATTACACTGTTACAAGTTTATTTAAAAATTTTGTCCCGCCCCCTTCCGCACACACTAAGGACGAAAATCCACATTTTTGAAGATACGAGAAAACGGAAAACGGAGTGACTATCTATTAGATTGCCGAATCGAGTTCAGGTTTGAACATTATTTTGAACATTATTATAGCCTCAATAAAGAAATTAATTTTCATTTGCAAGCATATATATTCTTGATCAGTATCAATAGCCGAGTCGATAGAGCCATGTCTGTCTGTCCGTCCGTCTGTCCGTCCCGATGAGCGCCTAGATCTCAAAGACTATAAAAGCTAGAGCAACGAAATTTTTTTCCAGACTCATGTGATATCACACTTTTACAAGTGTATTTCAAAATTTCGTTCCGCCTTCTTCCGTCTCCACAAAGGACGAAAATATGTGGCATCCAAAATGTTAAGGATACGATAAAACTAAAAACGCAGTGTCGTATAGAATGACCATATATACCAGGTTGGTAAATCTGGTATAGATCGGATCATTATTATAGCCAGAATGAAGAAATTTTCAGTTGCTTCCCCCACCTCCTCTAGCGTTGCGGTCGCTATTCATTATCTTTCTGATGATGTTGCTTTATTATTAGCTATTGCTTGAATATTAAATTATGGAAGTTGAAATTATATTTTTTATTTAGAAGTTATAAAAAATGATTTTGAAATATTAATAATTGGGTTTTTAGTTATATTAGCAGCTATAACTAAAAGAGCTCTCTTCCCTGTGCAATGCGCGAGCGCCCCTCGGGGAGGAGATGTAGAATCTAAATGGTAGATATAGAATATTTGTTCTAGATGTATTATCTAGTTAACAGATGTAGCAAAAAATTGTATAATGTAAAATATTTTAAAATTCTTACAAACTTATATACTGACTGAGTACGGGTATAAAAGTAGAGTCGCGACTAGAAGCGACTTACACATTTCTTCTCGTCTATGTTCGAATAGCTCCAAGTGTTTCACTCTCAAAGCCGCGGCTCAAATCGCTCCCGCTCCCTAAATTTTGTTTGGTATTCTGTGGTTATGTCTTTAGTGTCATTAATTCTCTCTACTTATTATTAAAATGGTCGAAAGAATGTCAAAGGTACGAACTATTTAGTAAATCAACTCAGTTTTTTTATACACTAAGAATTGCTTGTTTACTTGATATGTAATTCCAATTTTGCAAAATGTCAAAAGAATCATTGATATTAATAAAAAAGGAATTTGATGATCTTTGACGATCTTTTGATGTACCAGGTGTCGTACTTATAAAATTCAAAATGTTCAGACTTGCAGACGTTAAGAATTCTTATTCTTAGGTTTATTGTGAAATAAATTCACATAGTTATCATTTCGACCAGAATGATATTGAATGAAAGCTTTGAAGCGGTAGAAGCAAAACTAGCCTTGGTTCAGAATTTGCATTTATAAGGAAAAAAACATCGTAATTTTTCGACCATGAACTATTGAAGTGTCCTCTCTTTTTTTTTGTATTTAAACCTCATCAACATTAACGCATTATAGAAATATAAACAATTGACTTTATTGAAGATAATTTAAAGTATACCGTGATAATGAGAAGAATGTTATTTAATGTTGTGATGCATATGTAATGTTTTAATCTCTTATTATTTTCTGAACTTGTCGTGTGTCTCTAAGAATTGAATTTCTTAAATCATCGGCGTATACCACTACGATACCATACATTTATACACACTCACACACACAACTTTTTTGCTCCACCCCCATTGTCGGTTTCGGTAGTCTCTTTCTGTCGACTAATGTCAGCGCGGCGTTGTCCTTTCACGGATTTTCCTGCTTTTATGGGTTCTTTTTGTTTCTCTCTCTCTCGCTCGCTTTCGCTCGCTCTTTCTTACGCACGCACTGATGTCAATGTAGTCGGCGCACATACATACATGCATACATACAAAAGCACCATTCTTGCACTCGTGGCAGTTTCGAATGTAGGAAGCAATCTAAAAGCCCAGCCCAGTCGATTGAAACAACTAAGTACAATAAAAACAACCCCCCAAGCTGACGAGTATTAGCGAGTTTTTAGGAAACGAAACCGAATACAACCCCAAAATCAGTTCACGATTATTTTTTCCGACAATGGCGTCAGCTCTCGATATTAACCATCTAAAGAACATCCTGATAATCTCTGTGTAAAATCGGTAAAGTTTTAATAGTGCACTATGACTATACGCATAATTCTGATTCTTTTTTAGGGTTCAGTAAACACATTGGAAAACTCCTAGATATCGCAGCACCATGCACACTTCCAGACTAAGATAGAAGATTTTTTTTTAAAAACATTTAATTCAGTAAAATAAGAAAAAAATCGTTTTTTTGTTAGAGAAAGAGGAAGAAATAGAGGTACACAAAATAAAATATCGTGCGGAATGTCATTGCTGTACTAATAACATTATAATTATAATTATTATAATTATAATTGTTATAGTATCAAAGCAAAGTTATGATGTGTTAATAAGGCGCAGTGATCAGAATAATGGGTGTGTGGGCTGTGTGGGTTGTGTAAGCGACCGGATCGGTGGTGGGCGCTAAAGCGAAAGGAGTGCGCAGAGGCCGCTTTCCCCCTAGCTTTTTAAATTTTTTGTAATATATATACATTTATGAAAAATTGGGACTTTTTAATAAGTTAGTATAAAAAAAATTTGTTTGTGTATTGTTCAACAGCGTAAGAGAAAACCGGTCCTTCCTGTATGTGCTAAAAGTTATTGAGAAATAAAATTGAGAAATTCGTGATACGGTTATATCGATTTGGATTTTATTGGTGATACTTACTGTATAAGCTGTATAAGCAAAACTAGCCTTTGTCCCGATTTTGAAAGTAACAAAAGAATTTTGTAATTTTAAATTCACTAAAACATGAAGGAGCTAATCGTAAAATTGTGTGATGCACTGTATCTCGGTTCAAGGCAACTAGAATAGTTGAAATCCCACATAGCATGTCTAAAAAGCACCGTTGCAAATTCTGGTAGGGTAAAGATATCAGGGAGCAAATATTGAGAAATTGTGCAGTTTTAGGAAGAAAAATTGTTAAAGAAGCCAAATGTGAGCCGTATGACCTTGAAAAACTAAATTCAAAATTAGCTTAGGATGAAAGCTTACAAAAAAATTGTATTCACAATATCATTGAGGGTCAACAAAAAATTCAGTAGGAAGAATTTGACTGTTCGTGGCACGCAACACGATAAAGACATGCAGTTTTTAAGTATGGTTGTATGATGGGAATATTCAAAAGTTTAAAAAACATCAGCTGCAGTAATTAAACCGCCAATTAAAAAAATTGGGGACGCCTAAAGCTATTACGCATAGCTGGGAAATCTGTGAGCTTCTTATGATTGAAATTTAATAGAAATTTTAAATATTTTACATTTTACATTTTTTTGATACATCTATGTATCTACATCTAAAATGTAGATTATACATTTAGAAAAAATATTCTACATCTACCGTTTAGATTCTACATCTCCTCCGCGAGTGGATTGGGCGCTCGCGCCTAATCTCGTAGATATGGTCATTTTCTACGATACTGCATTTTTAGTTTTATTGTATCTTCAAAATTGTGGCTGTCACAGATTTTCGTCCTCTGCGAAGGCGGAAGAGGCGGGGTGAAATTTTGTAATACACTTGTAGCAGTGGGATATCCCATGAGTCTCGAAACAAAATTTGGTGGCTCTAGCTCTTATAGTCTCTGAGAACTAGGCGCTCATCAAGACAGACAGACGAACGGACAGACAGACATGACTCTATCGAGTGGGCTGTTCATACTGATCAAGAATATATATACTTTACGGGGTCGGAAACGTTTCCTTCTCTGCGTTACACACATCCACTTTTACCACAAATACAATATAACGTGTACGAGTACGGGTATGATGATTTTTCAGCATAAATTTCCCAATAGTTTTTTATTTGTCATGAAAAGTTAGGGTCGTTAGCTATTCGTGGCCCTTTAAGCTCTACATACGACATGCAGGGATGAGCAAAATGAGTAATAAAAATAAAAATCAGCTGTTTAAAATGAATGCCTAACAAAAAAGAGCTCTACATCACGTTTCGAAAAATTTTAGCAACATTTTTGAAACAAACTTGATTCAATGTGATATCACAGGAGTCTGCACACAAAATGTGGTTGCGATAGCTCTTATAGTATCTGAGAAACAGGCAACAAACAGCCGGACAGTCGGTTACATCGACTTGGCTATTGATATGTGTACTTTATGGGGTGGGAAAGGGTTATTTCTGGTTGTTACACATATCTAATTCCAACACTAAACTAATACATACATATGTATATCCTTAAACTCTTCCAGTCGATTTAATCAGTACCCATTTTTCTAGTGCCTCAAGTGTAGAATTTGTCTAAAATAAACAATGCTATGATAAAATAATTTTTTCAGAAATAGCCAACATTTGAGTTTATTACACTACTCGACAAAATCGAACTTTTTTTTTCCTTAAGAAACCAAACCGACTTTTTCTTTCAAATTGTTTAAAGAATTATGGTTTTTTTTTCTATGGCAGTACTTTTTTTGAAAACTTGTATTTTTTGCTTATGCTTTTTTTCTTATAACTTAAGTTTTCACATTTGGTTTTAAAGAGCTTTGCCATTCCGAAAAGGTAATTAATGCACCACCTTATATATGTTTTTTTACTTGGTTTTTGTTTACTTGGTATGTAATTCCAATTTTTCTACATGTAAAATTAAAAAATGGCAAAAGCATTGCTTGTTTGTTGGGGACAGCAACGTTTCAAGCGCCGTCTCTCCATAGATTTAAATCAGGGCTCGGCACGGTCCTATCTATTGTGCTTAGGAAAAGGCTCTGCTGCTGCGCTGCGCTCACGTACATGTGTATCACAGTGCGTAGCACCAATACAATGTTCCGTTTTCCTGCTGTATACGCACATTAGCGCACTGCAAACCTTTGTGTGTGTGTATCGACCACTGATTTAAATTAACAATACCTTAAACGACGACGAATAAATGCACCAATACACAAAAATATAAAAGACTTCGGATATAATTTTTTTTTAGAATTTTACTAAGTTGCTTATGTAAAAATTTCGTAAAAAAAATACCGCACAAAAATCATAATTTTTTAATTTGCGAGCTTAAAATTTCCCAGACGGTAAGCTTAAAAAACAATGTGCTTGGGTTCCTTTTCTAGGTGTATCAAACAGCTTTTCAGAATCGCAAAGTTCTTTAAAACCAGATGTAAGATACTTAAGTTACTAAGTGAAAAAAAGAAGCGCTACATCTGAAAAAAGAATACAAAAAAAAAAACAAATTTTTAAGAATTCTTAAAAAAAAGAACTGCAATAGAAAAAATATCATTTAGCAATTTCTAAGGCCCAAATCTTTCAGAAAAAGTTGGTTTGGTTCCTTGAGGGAAAATCGTGTCGGGTAGTGTTATTTACTATCTTTGAAGCTGCACGTGAGCATTACAGATTTGTTTTATTTCAAGTGTATACTGTCTATATTATAAAGTCCTACAAATATAAATTACTAAATTCGTTTTGTTCGGAAAATGGTATTAAAAATGTATGAAAAAGAAGAAAAAGAACATATAGTATGTATGTATGTATGTACATATATGTATGTGTACATATCTTATGAATATGAGGTGAGGATGAATACTACTGAAATACTCGCACAGGCACACCGGCAACATCTCCTAAGCCGAAAGGGGTTGTAGTGATGTCGTGTCGGGAGCAACCGGTATATATGTATGTACATACGTACATATATGTATGCAGTGGGAGACCAGCGTTGGCGGCACGTTTTATATTCGTTTAGCGGCGGCTACATCAAAGGCATATTTTCAGTTTCGCTTACTCGTTTGCCGTTGTAGCCACTGCCGCTTGTTATTATTACTGTTTGTATGTTGGTGTTTTTTTTTTTTGTATTCATCAACCCACAACAAGTATGACGACAACATCAGTGATAAATTGAATATACATACATACATATATGTACATATCATACATACAAGTATACTATGTAAATATTTATTTGCAAGTATATATTGACATACGGGCTTACAGTTATTCAGAAACGTAGGAGTATGTTTTAATTTAGGAAGCATATGCCTCTGCATGCATATTCTGATTTCAGTAATCACGACATACTAATATGTACATATGTACATACATACGCCTTACTGTTTGTATGTGATGCAATATGTAATTTCATATATTCTTTTCATATAGACATTTGTTAGTTTATTAATCAAATATTGTGTTTTAACTTATATTTTCAGGCAAACAAAATGGGACTACCGCCGTTTTTCTGCCACAATGCTGACCCACTGACAACACCACCTCCTGCGCACTGTGGTATTCCTCCATATCAATTGGATCCCAAGGCTATGGGTAAGAACCCCTTTGATAATTTTTTTCACACATCTCGTGTTCTTTAAAAATGAAAACTTGATACCTGGTTTTGGTTCTTCGATTATTGTCGTTTTCATAAAATTCAACAGTCTCTTTAGCATACAAAATCTTATAAAAGAAATCACTAGATAATCCAATTTCTTCATGAATAGCCATCAGGTCAGGAGTTTTAGTGCATACATATACATATGTACATACGCATTAGAAAGCTATTGAATTTTGTTCATGCATACATATGTATATATTTACCTATTATTAAAATAAAAATAGTATGAACATACATATGTACATGTGTTTATCATAAATGATCAAACAAATGTCATATTGTTATTTGGCGTTCCATTCTCATATCATGAACTTACATATATGTAGTTGAAATACGTTGCATCAAATTGAATTCAATTAAAAGTTCTAAAAATGTACAATGTAAAAATATCAGTCGGGCATCAACTAAAAACCGAATGTTTAATGAGCAGCTTGATCCCTCTCAATAATAATAATCTTATATGTATGCAATATATGGTATAGACATTGTACATATGTATATGTATTAATCGATGACTCAATATCGGATATTGTATAAGTGTACATATGTACATATGAACACGATGTGAGAATAATAATTTTCTATTGATATATGTATTTAAGTACCATCGTTGTGGTTTGGCTATACTACAACTTGTACACCCTTATACTCTATTTCGTTTGGTGCGGGGCAACCGGGTAACCCAACCGCGAGCTATTGACTTTCTCACCCTCGGCCTCAAAGACGAAATTCAAACAAATTATGAAATAATAATTGCACATGATGCGATTTTATTTGTATACATGCTATAATATGGCATTGATCCATCCATTCTGCCAAATTTCCCTCGTTGTTTGCTTGTTTTCTATGGGGTTCGTGGTGGGTTGAAATCGAGCACGGGCTGCCGATCTAATGGGTACCAGCGGCGTAAATAAAAGGCATGCACTTAAGAGGTCCAATGGATTACACGGTTTTATGAACGTTTACAATGGCTGCGTACTAATAATTGAATAACACAATAAAATCTCAACCAGCTTGAAATGAGAAAGCTACAGGGGTGATATGCGGTTATGAGTGGGACTTGGTCTGGGTACAGTAATCTCCGCATTTTATTATGCCCTGAATAATTATGGATTCGAGTGAATATTATTATAATTATTTTTAGTTTTTAAATAAGTCTTCAAATAATCCTTGAAGTATAGCAATACATATATGCACATACATAGATATGTATGTAGTACTAGATTAGGAATGGCACACAGTAGAGGACACAACGATAATTTTGAATTTAACTTGTTTTTAATCTTTCAGGGTATTCTTGTGTTAGTTAGATGTTTTTAAGACTTGGCATAAAAAATAAAAGCATAGAAATATCTTTGTACGTGTCAGAAAGTGCAACCGACGGCATCAGAAAGAACATTTCGAATATCGCCTAAATACATATTTTCAATTTAAAACTACAATCATATATGAACTAACTCCAGTTTCAATGTTGTATAAGGACTAATTGCAGAACTATTAGTAAAACATGAAAAGGGGCGTTTTCCTTTTCAAGGATATAAAGAGGACCGCCCTCTGAGCGGCGTGGTTAAAAGAACGTCGTTCATGACCTGCAGTGCAGTGCAGTGTTGTGTTGGCTTTGGCTGTGGCTGGCAACAACCCCCGTCGTCCTTGCTTGGTACAACACTCGAACTTTAAATCGGGTGGTTTGTCACGTTTGCAATCGCTGTCAGCACATGGCTCTCTAGATCTCCCAGTAATGATATGCCCAACATAAGTAGGTACATCGGAGATTAGATCATTGGTAATTTGATGAGATCGAAAATTCTTTTAGTTTTCCCTCGACTCTCGAACGATCATTGACCTTATCTTCAGTGCACAATCATACGGATACAGATATGCATTCATACACACATATATGTGTAAAGATTGCTTGATTTATGCAAATTAATTTTTTTGCAATACGACGCGTAACAATTATTTTTTATTTTAACATTTTTTTCCCTAATTTTTCAAACGAAGTTGTAGCTCGAATGAACCTAATGATGTCACAATAGTAGTCGCTATGGGACAGCGGTAATACTTCACATCGTTTAATGGGTTCTACCCTTATTTGAAATTGAAATTGATATTAGTTCACAGAGCAATCGTATCGAGTTTAAGGGTAGCGCAACAGACGGAAACAAATAGCCGGGGGGAGATATTACTAATATGATATGAGCCAACCCATTCAACGGGATGGGATGGAATATCTGGCAGAGAGTACCTAATGAATAAAAACATGTTGCACAACCACATAATAATGACATCTTTTTGTCGCTAGTTCAATTCAATTCTGGAAAGGCACACGTTCCCGCCCGCGGGTGATTGCAGCGACCGTCCCCGGTCCCGTCACCCTTCTGGCAGATTGTTATGCTGCCGCATCGTATAACAATAAAAACTTGAAAATGACAACAATGGAATAAAATGTAAGGGCTAAAAGAAGAATGACATCAGCGGGACATGAAATAGAAAGGACAACAAAATTTCAATTAAAAAAAAACGGCTTGAAAGTAGAAATGAAAATGCTAAATAATCCTCTATTTACACATCTACTTTACTGCCGACAAGCGAGCAAATTCATTTCCCGCCCTTACACTACATAGTATGTATACATATATATGTACATACAATGTACATGTTTATGGCATTGTTGCGGGTAATCAATTGAAACGCATTAGAACCTTTTAAATGGGACGATGTAATTTGTGTAGACTAAAGCCATTTAATGCATATTTTTCGCGAAACGCGAAAGATTTTAAAGATAGACAAATGTCAACATATTTGTTGAATATAAACATTATAATTATTATAATTATGTATATACATATGTATGTATGTACATACATATGTATCTCGTGTCACGATGTTTGTGGTTGAACACAAACAGCTCGACCGATTTTCATGAAATTAAATCTTTATGTTACCACCCATATGTTTAATGTTTTTTGAACAATTCGCGCCTTGATTTAGTTGCCAGTGTGTTTTGTGGCATACTCTAATATTTAGCGTTTTTGTATCTGTGCTAAAGTGACAAAATGACAGGAAAAGGGGCCCAGCTGCACCGTCAAACAAATCATGCAGCAGTAATGCGTCATAATAGAGCAGAAAGAACAGTCGAACGAAGCGAAGAAGCTAACGAAAATGTGCGTGAGGACATATCGCACTTTAGTCAATCTCAATCAGATGAGGTACGAAATGAACAAAGACAATTGGACAATATCAGAGAAAATGACCGACAACGCCAAAAAGTACATAAAGCTTCGATTCGCTTCTTCGCTCATCGGAAAGTGTTGAATGGTTCTATACAGAAGGAATATGCCCATTTTCACGCGCTCAAATATAAACATGAGTCAAATGATATGAGCTGCGCATCAGGAAAAGTAAAACTACCTTAAATTGAGAAAACACTGGAACCATTGAACAGCTTGCTCATCGGCACGGATCCACATTCAAATGTCTTCCTGAAGTCTATTCGAAAATTCAATTCATGCTTCGTTCGGAGCAACAGAAATAGTCAACAATACTACAAAGATGGTCAACAATACAATACCACATTTAAAACTAAAGGACATGCACCATAAAGTAGGTTCATTGCTGCCAATGCCAAACGAAGCACATCAGTTTTTACAAATATACTTCATGTGTGGTGGGGCCAAAAATCGCGCGATCGCCAATAGCGAAGATGCACCATAACCATAATCTCTATTCGGAAATATACAGGCGCATAGTTGGAAGTTGGGCGAACTACTTAATCATCACAATGAACTACTGCAATTATTAAAATCGCACATGCAAAAATTAGAAAGTGACAATCACGCTATAGTCATAAATCCTGATAAAACACCAGGTTGGGAGCACTTACGTAGATTCAATACCCCTGCTGTTGACGACCTTGATGGAATTATGGTTAGCGATCGTACAGCGACTCGCGATATTGTGATTCAAATTAGAAACAATAATCTCCAATATTCAATAATTTACTGGAAGGGACATGATGGATACTGTATTAATATTAAACAACGAGATCCCCCAAAAGGAGTCGAAACAAACAAGAAAGACAGTTCGATGGATTTTTATGCGTATCGTATGATGATTCGACGCGGTCATTCCGTCCGTCTGTCCGCCCGTCCGTCTTGTTTGTCGCCTAAGCTCTCAGATACTATAAGAGAAGAGCTAGAGCAACCATTTTTTGTTCAAACTCATGGAATATCACACTGTTACAAGTGTTTTCCAAAATCTACATCTACATTGTAGATGACAGATGAAGCTTGATTGCTATTTCTGATATCGACAAAATGTTCAAAAATGTAAATGTCAATACAAAAACGAAGTTTGGACTTACAAACTAAAAAAATCAAATTTAATGAAATTATGGGATAACAAAGATAAACGAGAAGGAACGTGTGAGTTGGTTCTGGAGCGACTATACTTTTATACCCGTACTCAGTCAGTTTATAAATCTGTGAGATTATGATTTATGTTGTTTACATTTTGTTTGCTACATCTGTTATCTACATCTACAATGTCGATTATACATCTAAAATATATATTCTACATTGTGTACGTAATGCAGATTCTACATCTTCTCTGCAACGGTCGCGCACTGCACAGGGCTGAGTGATCTATACCAGATTTGGCAATCTGGTAGATATAGTCATTCTCTACGATACTGCGTTTTTAGTTTTATCGTAATTGTAAAATTGTGGCTGCCACAGATTTTAAAATATACTTGTAGCAGTGTGATATCACATGAGTCTCGAAACAAAATTTGGTTGGTCTATCTCGTATAGTCTCTCAGAACTAGGAGACAAACAAGACGGACAGAAAGACAGACGGACAGACAGACATAGCTATATCGACTCGGCTATTGATGCTGATCAAGAATAAGTATTATAGTATATCAATATACTTTATAGGGTCGGAAACGTTTCCTTCTCTGCGTTAGACACATTCACTTTTCCCACTAATACAATATAGCCCTTAACTTTTTGAGTACGGGTATAAAAAGGCTGGTGGTTTTACAATAAGAAACTCTTCTAAATCGTTGCGGTATAAATTCAATTTATGCACATATACATATGTATATGTACAGTACATGTGCATACCCATATTCTTATTGTTGTTTTCGCATATTTTGTGAAATGTTGAATATATGATTTAAAATGTTATTTATATTATTTTGTGACAGATTGGTTTACAATTGTACATAGTACTTATTTTTTCAACATCTCCCTAATTCTATTTTCAGGGTTAACACGTCCCGCTTTATATCCGTTTGCAGCAGGTCAATACCCTTACCCAATGCTTAGTCCTGATATGAGTCAGGTTGCTTCCTGGTATGTATTTTAAATAATTCCTTTTCGTTCCTTTCATAGCACTATCCATGCTAGCGTACCGCAAAGCGTGTGCCGCGGCACACTGTTGTAACGTGGCGATCAGTTGGTGTGCCGCGGAAAACAGTCAAGGTTTTGTGAAGAAAATTATTATTATTGGTACAGCAACGGAATATTAAGCAAGCAACGAAATTTTTTTTAACTGGTAACCTCTTTAGAAAAGGCTTAAAATTACTCCAAAATAACTTCATTTTGCAAACTGTAACTGTGTCTGTAACTAGGATATGGGTTTTCGTTTAATTAAGGAGTTCATACAAAAGAAAAAAACAAAAATATTCCAGGCAGATGTGAAATGTTAAATCTGGTTGCATGGCATAGAATTTTGGTAATATGTAATCGATTGATGATATCTTATATTGTATTTATATTTCCAGGCACACGCCATCTGTTTACTCAGCATCTAGTTTTAGAACCCCATATCCCACATCAATACCAATTAACACTACGCTTTCAAGGTGAAAATAAAGCTTTAGAATTCAACATTCTTATAACACAGGTTAATATTAATGCTTTACAATTATATTTTAGCGATTTTCCATTCCGATTCTCACCGAGCCTGCTGCCTTCAGTACACGCTACATCCCACCATGTTTTAAATTCCCATCCTGCCATTGTGGGGGCCAGTTCCAAACAAGACTGTGGTTCTCAGGACCCAACAACGAATAATCGTTATCCAAGGTAAGACATTGCTTAACCAATTGTAATATAATATTAAAAAAGCAAAATCGCAAAAAACGAGAGCACGTGGACTTTGTTTTTTCTATTTCGATGGTTTTTGATACATTGTTTTTGGTTGTACGGCTCCCACTGTATCATAAAATACAATGACCAACACGATACCTTTTGATAGTTTCGAAAATTTTAACTTCTTCGGTCGTTGCATCGGGGAGAGTAAAAGCATGGCACGTTCCAAAAAGGTTTGTAATATTAAAACAAAATTTTTGTTTACTTGCTTTTAAACATTTTTGATTAGAATTAAGGCTTTAGAAAATTACTCAATAACTAATATCTGAAAAGGAATTCTACCTAAATTTTTAGTGTAAGGTAACAGTCCTAGGTTATTAAAAGTTTGTTATGTAAACATTAATTTTCGGCAAGCACTTTTAGCCTATTTTTTTTTAAAGAAAACATTAAATCAGCAATATAGTCATTTTTGAATTCTTTTTATAACGTAACATAAAATATTTTAATGCATCGTAAAATGTGTTTTAGACTTTGTAGCTGCATTTACATTTTGAACAAACCTGCGATGTTAAGAGCTCGGAAAGTGTCAATGATATAATGATATAGTAACAGTGCAAACCTTTTTGCTTGTCAAAAAGGAAAAAATTAGTTTTGGCTTAAAGTAAATTTACTTTATTACTTCTGCTTAAGCTACAAAATGTTGTACTACTCGTTTAAAATAGTCAACCAGAAGAGCAGAAAACCTATCAGTCAATTTGAGACGTTCATAACTCTTAAATAACAACTCTTACAGATATTTTAAATAAACAGTTTCATGTGTTTTTGCGACAAAATATGAAATATGGGTGCGGATGTAACGTAAAGGTCCGCTATTTTGACCATATGTATTTATCTATGAATATTATTTGTATACAGATGGCCTCCAACACGCCATTGACATTTTTTCTGACACCATCTTTAATTTAGCGTCTGCGCATAAGAACCTTTTGTATATGTAAGATACTGTTGTATCTTAGGGATTTAGGCATATTCTGGTTAATAATTTTATATAAGAATTATATTTATCAACAAAGGAACTTTTCACTTTGAAGTTTTCACGCAAGTGAAATAAATTGTGTGTCTAACAGTGTTCTAAGAGTGAAAGTACTCTGTAATGTTAATTGTAAATTAAGGCCATCTTTAATTTAGCGTCTGCGCATACATCGAGCATTGGTTGGCTCCGAGAGAACGAAGCTCCTCCCTCCCCCAACCCCTCCCCCAACCCCTCCCCCAACCCCTCCCCCAACCCCTCCCCAAACCACTCCCCCTCCCCCAACCACTCCCCCTCCCCAACCACTCCCCCTCCCCCTCACGCATGCGCCATAGGGGCGCCACAGGTGCCCTCCACTCCCAGCGCCGAAAAGAGGCAACAAAAAAAGATTGTTCCATACATCGCACTATGGTCCAAACGACCATATTAAAAAAAAAAAGTTAAAAAAAAACCGTTGCTCTGATTACTTTGTATTAGAAAAAGAGTGACCATAAAAGTTGCGTACCAGAAATTTCCGTAGGTGGCGCCACGTTCGTGAAAACAGCTGTTCAACACAGCTGTTTTTACTGTAAAGCACGCGCAGTGAAAAGTGTACATTTAATTAAAATTTTAAAATATCTCAAAAATTTAAAAACAGCATTAACTGATCAAATTTTTTCTGATGAATTTTAATCAGTGCGGTTTGTGCTATGTGTTTTGTGATGTTTCCTGTTTCTAATAGTTGTGATATCTTCGTAGTTATTGATTATTACATTAGTAGATCATAACCTCAAAATCAACAATACAGAGTTGTTTTCCGTTCTATTTTGTTCTAAAACATTTATTTTTATGCCCAGAGAAAGCTAAATTGATTCGCAAGGCTGTACATAATCCAGTAGGAAAGCCGTTACTTTTCTGACCCAACGAGCACCATGGAAAATTTAAAATTGTTGTTGCTTAAATCAAAATTTATGCGTGCCACGCCTTTATAATTTTAGTAAAAATGAATAACATTAATTTCTTAATAAAAATGTTATACAAATTTGTTATTCCCTATAACTCATTATTTTGTAATATACATTATTAAAAAAAAGGCGGTGCCTCACCCATTTTTTTTTGGTAAATCCACTTTCTATTAATTATATATATCCAATACAAGAAACCAAATAAGAAAATCTTGTTTCGTTCGCGAGTTATTAATTTATTCCAACAAAAGTGGTCGTTTAGACCATAGTGCATCGTTTCATATACGGTTTTCAGTTGACCAACACTGGTTAACATAGTTAACATAGTCTGTTACTTAACAGATCGAAAGTAATTCGAAAATGTTCCCATTTTTATTCTTTGAAATTTTAGATCATCATCAAATTCGCAAGAATAAATAATTATTTGTTAAAAAAATATATTATACATATAGCGTCTGCGCATATGACTCCATCCCCTAAGTGTGCCATATTCCTATTACTTCGAAATGTACCAAAATGACAAGAACATGTACAATTTTTTCCAGGCAGATGTCCAAAACGTTTGTTAGCCTTACTATGTAGCAACGTCGTACCCAGGAATTCGCAAAGAGGGGGCCAAATTATATAAAATTACTTAACAAAAAACTCTCCTGGGTACACTTTTGCTATGTAGACTTTAAGATTAAGCTAATAAGTACACTCCAGTGCTAAATTTAATTTTGTCTGCTACCTTCTTTTCCATCAAGCTCGAAAATTTTATTTTTCTATGCAAGTACAAAACATAACAAAAGTCACGAAATACAAAAAAATGTTTGAGAAGTGATTCTCGTGTTTAGATCATCTATCAATTTCTTAAGAATAATTCGAGCACGACTATTCTTTAACCGACCTTAGAGGGACCACATTTGGTCAGAAATAGAATTTCCTTTTTGATGTTTTCTTAACTTATGTCTCTAGCATATCAGAAATTATTATACGTGTGTGTGTGATAACTATTATATTTCTTTTTATTAAAATTATATATTTTGTACCATACATTGTTGCCAACAAAATTATTTCAATTTCAGAATTTGTCTGAATTTTTTTTTATTTTGACTAACATTCTCTTTGAATATTTATCACTTTTTTATTTTATTTTTACCTAGTTTCACAGCACTTTTGGCACTCAGAAAAAGTATCTCTAAAACAGACATTAATTTTTTTTTGCTTTAAAACATCCATGCAGTCGATTATTGATTTTTTTTTCGATTTTGCATTTTTACATCCATAATTCGCCACTTGTATAGATGTTAAACACAGCCTCTGAATCACCACGATCGTGTTTTTGTAAAATTTTCCATTTTTAGTTTTTTTACCACGAGGTGATCATGGAAAGTCTTATTAATGGTCGTCATACTAATGTCCAAGGATACCTTAATCTCACAGTATGTGACATGACGATCTGTTCAATCATTTCGCGCACAGCATCGATATTTTGGGGCACAAAAATTCATTATACCCGTACTCAAAGAGTTAAGGAGTATATTGTATTAGTGGTGAAAGTGGATGTGTATAACGCAGAGAAGAAAACGTTTTCGACCCTATAAAGTATATACATATATTCTTGATCAGCATCAATAGCCGAGTCGATATAGCTATGTCTGTCTGTCCGTCTGTCTTTCTGTCCGTCTTGTTTGTCTCCTAGTTCTCAGAATCTATACGAGATAGACCAACCAAATTTTGTTTCGAGACTCATGTGATATCAAACTGCTACAAGTGTATTTTAAAATCTGTGGCAGCCACAATTTTACAGATACGATAAAACTAAAAACGCATTATCGTTGAGAATGACTATATCTACCAGATTTCTGGTACAGATCGGATCATTATTATAGCCAGAATGAAGAAATTAATTTTCAGTTGCTTCCCTCACCTCCTCTGGCTTTGGTGACGCTATTCATTATCTTTCTCGCTCGCACACACTCTGTCCTGTGTAATGCGCAGCGCCACTTCGCGGAGGAGATGTACAATCTAAATGGTAGATGTAGAATATTTGTTCTAGATGTATAATCTACATTTTAGATGTACATGTAGTTAACAGACGTAGCAAAAAATGTAAAATGGAATATATTTAAAATTTCTATTAAAATTTCAATCATAATCTCAAACAAATTATATACTGACTTAGTACGGGTATAAAAGTAGAGTCGCGACTAGAAGCGACTCACTTTCCTTCTCGTTTACTTTAGCAATGCATGGTTCTTTCTCAATAAAAGTTGAACTAAGCTGATTTAAGCATTCTTGGCTTAAAAATCCAGCTCAAATATGGCAGAAAATCATAAATAAGACTTTTTCATGTGTAAATTTCAATTTTTGCCCGAGATGAATTTTGGATTTATCGTTAATCGATATCAGACGTGGTCGTCGTACATGAAAAAGTTGTAGGTATGTTTAATTAACAAAACTCCCAATTTTGTTTGCAAGTGACCGTTTTTTTTCTAAACGACTAGAAGAGACCTAGGCCAGAAACATAAATAGCACCCCTCGTATACGCCTTAGGAATTTATGCACAATCTAATATATATATATATGAGAATATTTTACAATGTTGAGGGGTACCATAATTCGTTTAAAATCAAAACAAGTTCTTACGTTTATACCAACGTCTAAACCCGATCCAATTAGCATAAAAAACAATTTAATTCCTAAAACAAAAAAACGACCTTTTTGTGATACAAATAATACCATCATTTTAAAGATAACATTGTCATAAACTAATTTTTTTTGTTTAGGGTATTTAGTACCGTAGTTTACATATTTAATTTTAATATAACTATATGTGCTCTTTTATTTGGAAGAGTTCACTGTATCGTTATCGGTATCACTGTCGATATAATTTTCAAGCCGATACCACACACATATATGTACATACATATAAGTCGTGCAACAAGTGTCGGTATCGACGTCATTAAGTCGATACCGATACCAACAGTTACTCAACAGTTCCTATAAGCGAACGAAGATTTCACTCTTGTGGATAGACTTTTGTTTTATTAGTTTAAAAAAATAAACACATTCATATGTATTTGGACATCATGGTTTTTAGAGTGTATTTTGCCTCCCGAAACTACTTATATTTTTTAAAATACAAAAACAAGAAAAAGAGGAAGGAGTCCTATTTATATTTATTTTACGAAAAGAGATACTCATGTGCTAAGAGAGAAAACGTATCATGTACAAATTCTCAGAGAAATTTTACATGTAACTTCTGCGCACAAGTCCTTGCGCATTTTCTATCATGGCACATGTACCCATCGGCATCGGCCTCGGTATAAAACGACGTTCGCAGTCATCGTAAACTTTTAATTTTAAGGCGAGTGTAATTCGTCAAAATGTTGTGGCAGTATATACACATTTCCGAACATCTTTATAACCAAAGACTATTGGGCATTTAAAACCTTTTACCACAAAAAACTAGAATTTAATCTAAACAAACTCAAAGACGAATTATACCACGGTTTAATTAGAAATCATGAATCTACAAAAACGTCTGCTTGTGTGGGACTCGTATTAAAAATGTTAACATAGACGAAAGAAGGACAAAGCTAAAGCACAGTTGTATACAAAATATAACTGTAGCCAGTTATCAGATATATTTAATAATTAAACATCCTCCGTTGTATAACTTTGAGCGAAATTTAATAAATTTTTAGTTATCAAAGTGTTATATTTGGGAAATACATCTTTATATATTTGTTAACATCCTCAAAAAGTGCATACTGTAAAATACATATTTTCTAAATGAAATTATCGGTTAATTCCGGTCATTTAAACTTTATAAATCTTCATAAAATCGTATGATAAAATCAATTTACATTTTTACGGGCGATAATCGGGTCTAAATCTTACATACACACACCAACATATGTCAGCAAGAGCAAATGGAAATTATATTAATCTCAGTCTGAGATAAGTCTTAAGAAACATACATACATACGTGCAAATGAAACGATACTATCTTTGAATTCAATTGTTAATAAATGCTTGCGGCATAGTTGAAAAAAAAAATTATTTTCTGAACAATCGTACCAGAATAATATGTAGTTTTGTATTATATACAAATATGCGTCGTGTATTTCGTTCGAGTTTGCAACAGGCGGAAACCTGGTTAATGTGTTACGGTCATTGCGCCTGTCAATTACCAAGTGCAAGAGAACAGTGAGAGCTTTCTAGATGCATGACAGAGATGTAATGAGTTTATTTCAGTGCTAGAAAACAATTGAATTAATAATAATACTTCATTACGAAGAACAATTTTATTTTCAAAAATGCTCCAAACAAAATACGTATTTGTAATCGGACAAATAATTTTAGTCAGCGAATATTCTTTTTTAGTTATTAAAACCAAATGTTGACATCTGTGATCAATACAAAATATGGATAAAACCGATTTTCAACAACATTTTATATAAGTTCATATCTTTGAAAGCAATAAATCGTTCACTTAATTTAACAAAGTGTGCTAAGCTACAAATATTTAAATGTCATTTGAGGCAAAATCGCAATCCCAGCAGTTAAAGCTCATAAACGTGGATGTTGATTCAATTGACTAAAAATATAGAACAAATGCAAATTCAGAATTAGACTTTATAGTCCCACATCCGCCGAAAACAAATGTGGCAGAAATTCGAAATCCGCAGTTGTACCGGCTCGGAAGCAATGCACACCCAAATCCAGCGGATCAATACAGTAGCTCTATGCGAATACATATAATGCCACGTTTTGGATTATCCATTGAAGCTGAGTCATCTGAACTGGCGGAGCCAATCAATAAAATGAACCATATACCTGAGGGAGCATTGCACAATAATATTGACAAAAAAATTAACCGAGTCTATGATGCAAATAATAAAATATATACAAATCTGAAAAACACCTCAATCGACACAGCTTCCGCCACGACGTCAATAGCAGCGATATCGAATTCAAATACCACTGATATTAATGAAATTATGAAAAAAAGCTACTTGGACACTTTTCGAAACTCGTATGCCGAATATGGTTCATTAACTTCAAATACTATTAAAAAACCAAGCCTCAACATTCTGCAACATCTTTTTTGTGTTCCAACAAGCACGTTGGATTCTGGAATGTCTCCTACATCGGCTGTAGCGGAAGTTCTTTTACGACAGCCGAACGTCGTTACCCAAAATGTGCAAAAAGTGGATGAGACGGGGAGCAATGAAGAGCTCGAGCAAGAGCTCAATCGAAATCGAGAACTTTTAGCCTACGTTTACAATAATAACCTGCTGTCTCACCAGAAGTTCTCACAGAATCCATTTTTAACTCGACATTTTGCTGAATTTGTACAGCCTAAATTAACGGAACGGGAACCAGAATCAGAAAGAGTCCTCGAACGCACTACGCATATAATTGATTTTTCGGTATCAAAGAAATTAAGCATTCGACAAGAGGATCTGCCACCAACCCCATCTTCGCAGGATAACAACAACAACAACAATGAGATGCTGAATGACGTCGAAAACGGACTAAGATTTGGAGAAGATATCTTATTAGATTTTCCCCAGCTTCAACAAAGTCACAGCAATCTGGGACAACAAATTGAAGAACTAGAAGATACTCTCAAATCAAATAACTCAGTACATTACGCGAAGCGTGGGGAAAACACAAAGGATCACTGGAAACCCACCTGTAATTTCTTTCGGGAGCACAAAATCCTGCTTGCCGATGTGAAAAGAAGCTTAGAACAACTCACCTTACTTTCTGGTCGATTTCGGGATAACGTCAGTGTACGTCACCGCCAAAATGCCACTAAATCCACCGATTCGTCCCTTGAAGCCACTGTACGACGCCAATTAAATGGAAACTGCAAGACAATTGAAGATATTTTGGATCAAATAAAGCGACTTCATCATCAATGGAACAGTGCAGAGCTCTATTACCTGCGCAGCTTGCAACGTTTGGGACTCAGTTCAGAAGATGGTGCTGGTTTTAGTCCTACGCCAACACATACTATAATGGCTCTGGCTGCGATTGCGTTGTCCGTAGAAAGTGAGATTAACCCTAAAAAAAACGATACTCAAATTGACTCAAGCGACTTGAAACATCAAGTGAACACAAGTGAGTCTGAATTTGTATCAACTAAAGAAAAACCCAAAACGCTGCATGAAATAGAGAACATAATCCTACAAAAGGCCTCAACCGTTCTTGTACATCAGGGAAGTCTGTCCAGTAGTACACTCAATGGTTGCAGTGATAGTGATAATAGCGAAGGCGAAAAATCAATACCATCGCCCACGTGCATATGGCATCCGAAAAATCGAGACACTCGATTTAAGGAAGAAGTCGAAAATTGTAGCACTGCAGCTGAAATAATTTTGGAGTACGCGTCTAAAACAAATACTCTACAAATTCCTGATAATTGCACTACTGCTGGTGCCAAAGTTCGGGCGAATATTTCAGATTCTTTTGACAGCTTTCGTGCGTTCAATATGAGTCCACTCCTATCGCTTAGAAATAGCAAAGACGGTTTAGCTGTTTCAAATGTCAACGAATCTGGCTATTTTGCCGACATCCAGTTTTCTGCAGCACCTTCTACTCCACCGACAAGCAGTAATAGTAGCTGCTCGACTGGAAATATTCCTGTTTCATGTCCGTTAAATAGCAGTCGAAGAAAATCTAGATACGCACGCCGCATCGAAAATCCGCCAACATCTCCTAAAACAACTTTATTGAAAGGCACTTGCAATAAGGAATATTCTCGCAGTCACCAAGCGGGAACTATTTATAATGTCATAGATGGTACCTTACCCATACCACCATCAATTACAACCGCAATAACAGGAGCGATATCAACACCATCTCCTCCAATTGTTCAAGGCGCATCTTCGGCTATTGCCGCCGTAACCGCTTTGCAAGAACGTGCCCTAACTAATATGTTCAAAGCACGACTGAGCGCTTTGACAGCAGCTGCAGGTATCGACAACGGAGGTGGATGCACTACCAGCGACAAGTGCGAAGGTGAACCCATACCAGATGCTCCGTATGATCTAAGCATTGGAACCAAGCTTAAAAACATGTAATTTAAAAATCTTTAAAGACAATATGTACATAATCAATATATAAGCATGAAACTTTATTAGTTTTTGAATTTAATCTGTGAAGCTACCAAGGTATAAATTATTTTCAAAGATATAAAGTATATTTAAACTGTAATGAGCCTAGTTTCGACGCGCCGAAGTTTTATATACTCAACCAATACTTCCGTATTGATGTCAGCTACATGAATGACATACATATGTATGAATAAAGGTGCCCGAATTTGACACACTGGCGCACATTGCACGAGGCGAGTGTATGAGCGAAAGAGAGATTGAATTGACGCTGCAGCGCTGGAAGAGGCTGGTTATTCCGGCTAAAATAATGATGCAGAATCGGCAACCTGGCAGATTTCTCGTATCTTTAAAATTGTGGATGCCAGAGGTTTTCGTCCTTTGTGCTGTTGGAAGGGGGTAGGGCGAAATTTTGAGATACACTTGTAACAGTGTGATATCCCATAAATCTGGATAACAAATTTGGTTGCTATAGATTTTATAGTCTCTGAGATATATGCGCTCAAGAAGACGAGGAGCTTTTTACATCAAAATATGCATCTAAAATGTGATGTACCCGATCAGGTTAGATCCCTACAGGCTCGGCTACCTCACGCACTTTCATTCTTCGATCCTCCAATATCATTTAATGGACTTTATCGAAGATTTCTAGCGTAACGACCTCTTTTGGGGAACCTGAACGTTTGACGTCATTTGTCATGATACTGCCACAATGGAACTCAGTAAAACACTTTTTAACCATTCAAATTGATGGTCCAAAGTTCCCATGATTCCTTCCCATTTTGAGGTTTTTTAATGAGCACACCACTGAAATTAGCTTTTTGCATATTCTCTTCAAATTACTAGGAAGTATGCAATCAAACACAAACTACATGACGCAGGCTTTTCAAATTTGACAGTATTTCACTGACAGATACTTGTTGTCAGAAGCAGAGGCAGGGAATTCAAAAGTCACGGAACTATTGTCCGATATTTTATTTTCTGCACATAAATCGCGGTCCATCGAGTCTGTATGCGACTCTTTATTCTAATGTACATTATACACTTATCTTATTTTACATTATACACTATATACACTTTTTAAATGTTTGTATTAAATATAATCCATGGTTTTACTTTCAGAAACTTGGATTCAAAAAACTCATCGAATACGCAATCTATTGACTGTAAAGATAGCTCAAATGATAAAAAGAAACCACATATCAAGAAACCGTTGAATGCGTTCATGCTTTACATGAAGGAGATGCGAGCTAAAGTAGTCGCCGAATGTACGCTGAAAGAATCAGCTGCGATCAATCAAATTTTAGGGCGACGGGTAAGCCACTTAATAACACCATTCTATCTTAAATATATCGTATGTATATGCAGAGTATAGTTTTCCAAAGAATTGATCCCATTGACAATAGCCCAGGAATTATATGTCTTTGAAATTTTGAATGGGATGTTTGACAGGGGACACACTGACGTGAAAACATTTTTTTAACACAAATGAGCGCCAGATCATCGTGAACAATATGAAACTTTACTTAAAATTTATATTAATTTTATAATTTTTGCGAAAAACCATTCCTGTTTTTACAAATTCTTTCTAATGGATTCCTCCTTAATAATGCATTTGTAGTGGCACGAACTTTCCCGCGAAGAACAAAGCAAATATTACGAAAAGGCTCGGCAAGAGCGTCAATTACATATGGAATTGTATCCGGGGTGGAGCGCACGAGATAACTACGGTTACGTGTCAAAAAAGAAAAAGCGTAAAAAAGACAGATCGACAACGGATTCGGGAGGTATTGCACAAAATTGTCAAATTGTTACACTCGTTTCCTTCTAACTGCATTCCACTTTTATGTTTTTCGATTTCATTAAATCACTTACACTCACACAAAACCTCAAGCACACATATAACATTAACAACTAACCCACCCAAATTAGAAATAACAGTAACTTAAAAACATACCTATATCTATGTAATTTGTGTAAATACTTAGATTATATTTAACGTTCGTAAAGTTCCGTAACTTACCAGTATGTAAAGAATGATAACAAAAAATCAACACTTGGCAAATGTACAACATTGCTTTTGTAGCTTTGAAGGTAATTTTAGACGAGCCTAGATCAAGTATAGTTAGTTACAATAAACCCGAACAATACAGCAAAACACTTTTTAATGGAATTTCACAGATAATGGAAACTGAGTGCCATTTTTAGTAGAGATAACAAAAAATCGTATAGTACATGTTTTAACCTTGAAAAATCAAAATAATAAAATAAAGAAAACGCTAAAAACATTTTTTCAAAAGTATCCTTTTTATAAAAATATATTTGAGTCGCTATTTGCATTCAATTTATTTCAGCCAAGTTTTTAGTTAAGCAGTGCCCAATCGGCTCAAAATCAAATCTCTATTGGTCAAGCTATAGAATGTAATGTTTGTAACAATGGCTACATTAGAAAAAATACTTTGTCTCTTGTCTTATTAGATTTTATTTAAATAATGATATAATACATTTAATAACCACTTTATTTAAAAAGGGCAGGTTATTCTGTTGAAGATTTAAATTAGCATAGCAACACATGTACAACACACAAACACCATAAGTTAAACAAATAAATTGGCAAAGTATTCAAAATTATGAAAAAAGAGAACAATAAAAACATTCCATTTTGTTTAAAGCTTTAATTTCTATTGATTCTTTAGTATAAGAATCATGCATATGAACTTCAAAACTGAACGTCTCGACCAGAATTGGCGAATGCATGCACCCGAAACCGTCTTAAAGATCGATCCGTCGAAGCTTTTAAATTTCTGGCGCTACGAATCGTTTATTAAAATAAAATTTATATGGTATTGGGCATGTCCTTGCTTCGTGAATTAATGGGGCGTTGTTCTTACGTTAGGAAATCGCGAATAATATAAATACATATATATACATATATATATATATGTATATCATAATTAAATCTAGAGAAAATTGATTTATTAGTCTAAACATATTCCAGTACATACTTATCATATATATGGAGATAACCATTTATATGTTTTTTATATTTTACTCTGATATATATGTATATATATGTCTCATAATTAAATGTGAAGTAAATTGATTAACTGGCTTAAACATATTCCATAAAAAGTACTTATCCCGATACCTTTTGCATACAACTATTACATAATATTATTTTCGTGAAACATCGCTTTAATCCCACACCCAGTGGCATGCCTTGGGGCGTGAGGAGCAGGCGAAGTATTACGAGTTGGCGCGGCGTGAGCGTCAACTGCACATGCAAATGTATCCTGATTGGAGCTCTCGTACGAATGCCTCGCGCGGCAAGAAACGGAAGCGGAAGCAAGATGCCCACGACGGAGGTTAGACAAATTTTCTTAAACTATTGTACGAATATACATCATATCAAATCAGTTTAACCAAATCCAGATCAGATCAACTTAAAGAAAGCACATCAATTAGATGTAAATCTTTAGATTTATATGCGTTAAAAAATAAAAATTACTTTAGTAATGTCAGTATATGTACATGTAAATATTACTTGTACATATATGTATGCTAACATGTTTTTTTTTGTTAAGAGCCAGGTTTTGCAATTGGATTCTATTTTAAAAAAAAACATTGAATCAAAATATGTTCAGGAAACTAAATTTAGTCTTGGCTGCTAGCAGTGGTAATATACTACAAAATTTTATAAAAATCTGGTTCTAAATCTAAACCGGGTTCTATATTTCAACAGCAAATGCATATGTATATTTACCAATACAAATCAAACATCATTGTATCTTTGAACATATGAATACAATTATAAAATTTGTATTGTATCAACTGTTGTTTTTGTATAAAATTATCAACATGTGCTTTCATACTCATCTTCTGTGTATAATGAAAGTATAATTATACCTTGAGCATGTCTAAAAAAAATGCATTTTATGTTTTCATATTATAAGTTTTATTTATTGGTATTTCAAGTATTATAGGTATTCATGCATGTAATACGTTTATTATGTATTTAAAAATCCTTAAAAATGGCTACATATTCTTAATCTATTGTATGTTTTATATCAGTAAGTGTTTTATAGATCTATATTAGAACGGCAAAACAAATGCTCAAAAAATCTCACTATCAACCGCGTGCTTTCATTATTCTTTACTTCTTGTTTAATTTTTTACCCTTGATATCATCTTATTTTATATGTTTGATAATTCATTAAACCTAACGACTAATAAATGGCTCACTAACAAATCATCTATTTCTATTATATAAACCAAACTTCTGTTAAAGTCCATCTAAAACTTTTCATGGTTTTCTCAGGTAATAACATGAAAAAGTGCCGAGCTCGATTTGGACTGGACCAGCAAAATCAATGGTGCAAGCCGTGCAGGTACGTTTAATGTAACTTATGTTTCCGGTATACACTGACATATAAAGTGTATATAAACGACATTCCAAGATTCACGCAAGAGTTTTAATTCTAAATATTTAATTTAATTTAGCTTTCTTTACCGGCTAAAAAAGTACAGTACAGTACTTCTGGTTTTGTAGTCATATACATATAAACTATTTGGTTTAAATAATCCAAGTAGAGATATCAAAGACTATAAAATTACAAAGATATTGCATGAGGAACAAATGCCTTTCAATTTTCGTTTGACACTTCAGAGTACGGGCGCGCGGTGCTACTACTTCAGTTCTCTTTTAGGCTCTGAAATTATACTGGCTTCGTCAACGCTAAAATTTTTGGCGCGGCACAGTGGGGAAGATTGCTCCAGTGCTTTAAATTTATTAAACTTTATTCACTTATTAATTTTGCAATCTGAATTGACACTGTGTGAATGGCATATTCTGCGCTGAGACTCGTCACTGACGAACAGACGACGCCGTCGGGAATCCGTCGCGGTCCCTCTGTATATAAGGCATAATGCAAAACCCCGCCATAGAACCGACTTTTGGTCGCTCATACAACATCTTGGTATTGTATAGTCTTTGGTGATAATTTCCGTGGTGTAATGCGTGGGCCACTTAAAGCTTATATAATACAGCTACGTTGCCTGCCCAAGTAAGCATATAATGATATTTTTTGATTCGATAAAAAGGTCGAAAGTGAATTATCTGGTGTTAATTCTTTGAAATGTCTTCATTGTTGGAGATTTTCTGAATTAAGACAACTAATATTTAAAGAATCACTATTTTTGAGTAAAGTGTATGGGTGTTACACCCATGTTGCTTATTTAGAGATTTCGTGTTGTTTTTTTTTCTCAAAAAGCGGCAAAAGGGGAAAAAAGATTAATAAAACAACATACACATTTAAGTTACTTCATCTAAAGCGCTTTAAAAAGTTTTGCTTCAAGAAGGACGATTACATTTTTTACATGTCGACATGTCGTGACATGGGCAATAGGGCGAGTTGAAATCACCAAGTACTTTCATATGGTCTTTATCTGATAGCGAGGAAGAAACAGGTTTTAGAGCGGACAGGTGATGCTCGTATATTAAGATATCCAAAAAGGTGAAATATACGAGCAAGTAATGAAAATGGAAAAGCCTGGAAGAATCAGTTTTACGCACAGGAATTCCAGGTCTTGTTAAACCTGGACTTTGAAATGTTCCGACTTGAAGTTTGAGTCCACTGCAATGAGGACCCCTCCACGTCGAGACAAACGGTAATTTCTAAAGATTGTTTACCGACCTGCCAAAACTTCAGAGCTAAGAATGGCTGTCTTTAACCAGGTCTCGGTAAAGGTCTCGGAAGCCATGGTAAAAAACATATACATGATGGACAGTTGATGTCCATCGATATTGTGTGCAGTATTTGGTATTGGATATTTAGTATTGGATATGATATTACATGTTGTCATTATACTCATAGTAGTTTTATAGGTGATATTTGTTGTTAAAAAAGTTCATTAATATTAAATGCTTGGCTGCAACAAATTGATCTTAAGATAATATAGTGAAACTTGCCAAGATATATTGAAGCGTGAATTCGCTTTAGTATACATACATCATTTTGGTTTCGAATTATTATCGTGAATTTTCCAGAAATGGTCTTATATGATTTATAACACTATCCGACACGATTTTTTCTTAAGGAAAAAAACCAAATTTCCTTAAAGATTTAGGACTTAGAAATGGTTCGATGATATTTTTTTTATACCCGTACTCAAAACGAGTTAAGGGGTATACTGTATTTTTGGTAAAAGTGGATGTGTGTAACGCAGAGAAGGAAAATTTTCCGACCCAATAAAGTATATATATTCTTGATCAGTATCAATAGCGGAGTCGATAGAGCCATGTCTGTCTGTCCGTCCGTCTGTCTGTCTGTTTTGATGAGCGCCTAGTTCTCAGAGACTATAAGAGCTAGAGCAACCAAAATTTGTTTCGAGACTCATGTGATATCACACTGCTACAAGTGTATTTCAAAATTTCGCCCCGCGCCCTTCCGCCTTCACAAAGGACGAAAATCTGTGACAGCCACAATTTTAAAGATACGATAAAAGTTTGGTAGATAATGACTATATCTACCAGATACCGAATCTGAAACAGATCGGATCATTATTATAGCCAGAATGAAGAAATTTATTTTCAGTTGCTTCCCTCACCTCCTCTGGCGCTGCTGACGCTATTCATTCTCTTTCTAGTTCGCACACACTCTGCCCTGTGCAATGCGCAATGCGCGAGCAACACCTAGCGGAGGAGATGTAGAATCTAAATGGTAGATGTAGAATATTTGTTCTAAATGTATTATCTACATTTTATATGTAGATGTAGTCAAAAAATGTAGCAAGAAAATGTATAATGTAAAATTTTAAAATTTCTATTTAAATTTTAATCATAAGCACACAAATTTATATACTGACTGAGTACGGGTATACAACTTTTCACTTAAGGAATTATTGTTGAACCTATATTCCTGAGCAGGGTGTCAGGAATATCTCAGTCCACACACGGACCCTATCGGCAACAATCGATATAAATCCATGAATTGCGCTCATGTTGTTGGATACACACGCTAGCAAAACGTAAACGAAAATTTCATGCCGCAATGTTTTTTATATGAAGTTTGACAGGAATTTTCGATTCCGCGGTGCTGGATACTAAGCTTTAGCCTTAAACTCTTTCACCACCAAATGCTCCGGTAAAAGTCTGGGAGACGCTTATCTTAAAGAAAGATATGTCATAAGAAAAATTAAATTTCGATACCTTTAGGCCGACGTATTTTATTTTGCTTCGTATAAAAGGAATTTCATTATTGGATGTAAGGTCAGGGGCTAGCCGCGAGACAAAAACTTGTTGCTTTGATGTTGCCCACCAGTGGTTTTGGCACCACAGTCCTGGTACCTCTGATGACAATATCCGGTGGTCCTAGACGTCTCTTCTCTACGTTCTTGATCAGCTTCTTGCAGGTTTTAGCGGAACAGACAACTGAGTAATCCATAATTCAAATAAAAAGTAAAACATAAAATGTTCCGCTTGAATTTCTCGATTCCATTTCGCAGTGCCACACACAGATTTTTACACTGATTCGAATTCGCGCACTCGTGATCCAGCGATTTGATTAAATACACACATAACACAAACGAGAACCCTGCGCTGCAAAGTTTCTAGTTCTATTTTATTCCGTATTCTTCGATTATCAAAAGTCTCTTACCTAACAATTCAGATTAATTTCTGACTTATTATGGTTGTATTCAAATAATATTAAATCGAAGACTGTGAGATAACCTTTTTTTTATGAACCAAGCAACACTAGTCCACAAAATGTAACTTTTTATGTTTTATCAGATGTTGCTGTTTTTTTTATAATACCTTAAGTATCTTACATCTGGTTGTATTGAACTTTGAAGTACTCAAAATATAAAATTGTAACTTTAAGAACTCAGGAAAAAAAAAAAAAAAAATGTATATTCAGACAGGCTGCGGTTTTCACTTTCGCCAAAAAGGGTTTTACTTTTTAAAACGAAAAGTCAGGCACTCCCGCATTTATAAAACGCACGACTTTCCCGTTTTTAAAACGGTAACAAATTTCTCGCCGAAACGAAAAGTAAGCGGCTTTTTATACAACTAAACAAACCTTAATTACAAAAGGAAAAAAAGATGAATTATTGATGCATTGACATGACTTTGACACCATTACCACTTCAATTGAGCTTGTGCCCTTATTATTAATAATTTTATTTAAACCAACCTCAAAATTGGAGCTGAAATAATTTGTCAGTGCAACAACAGAATGGCAGAATGTTGAAACAAACTCGATTCAGCGTGATATCACTTGAGTCTGCACACAACATTTTGTTGCCCATTTATTTTAGTCTCTGATAACTCGTCAACCAAGACGAACAGACAGATATAGGTATATCGAATAGGCTTTTGATGTGCTCAAGAGGCAACAATTTATTATTTGGACTAATAGATGCATTTATGCCTCTTCTACCAGTTCATTTACCATGGCTCGGCGATAAAAGACTAAGTTCGAATAAAAAGTGAATCAATAAAAAAAGTTCTCTTTTGAGGTCCTTGAGAAAAGTTATCATATGAAAAGAGGGAAAAAATTAAAACATTTTTTTTTATCAACTATACATATATGTGCATACATTAACAAATATAATAAAACAGTATTAAAAAAGGACTCATGTGTCATTATAATGAACCATCCTCGTATAATCTACAAAAACATAATATTCTGAAAATAAAGTCTCGAAAATTCAGAAATTCGTATTGTCGAATATTATGAATTTTCGTTTGTCAGCAGTCAAGGGTTAAATCAACAAAAATGTGCAAGACAACCAAAAATCTTATGAGAAATTTAAATCTTGCGTGAGTTTTGTAAGTTTTGTAAATTTAATAGATAATAATTTATCTATATAAATTTAACACATAATGAATAAAAAGGTTGGAATATGAATAATAAAACAGATACATGCAATGCACATTCCATTATGTATATGCTAAATTTAGTGTTCCTATAAACTTCCATAATCATGAAATAAATAGGTACACAAAACTATAACACCATGTCACTTTTAACATTAATTTAAAAAAAGCTACACGATCATTAGATCAAATGTAATTGCATGAAACACCACCCTCGTCTGCAACTCTTACAAGACCTTGAGTTTGTCTTTCATTTATACATAAATTTAAACTATGTAGTACGGACGGGCCAATTGACATCAATCTATTTATACTCGTTTATGCTGGAGAAATCTAAAAATATTTATTTAAAAATGAACTATTATTTTATTTTGTTTCATTTATATCAGTTAATATTTTAGCATTCATCGCAGACTAAATAAAATTCATTTTAAGCTAGAAGACTTAATTTTCCGTGAAGGTGCAACTTTTGGGCTCAATCTTTTTCTCAATCGATTAAAACTCGTTTTGAAAAAAATTGTTAAATAAAAGTTTTAGTCATTGAAATTTGCTTTGTCGATTTTTATAATCTTTTTTTATTAACGTTTTTGTTGAAAATCTTAAAAAAAAAATACACAACACATACACACTGATAAAATGAAATATAATAGATGATAAAATGATTTTGATGTTTTTGATTACCCCTTTTCTCTTCTTAATGCTGACGGTTATTCATATCAATTTTGGACATTTATTGACCTCGACTTTACCGATAATTCAGTCCCAGTTTGGGTGTCATTTCAACTGTAAGCAACAGTGGCGGAAGCGTTGGCATCGGCAGTGGTGCAGCAGTCAGCAGCATAAGTGTTGGCATGCTGGCACCAATTGTAAGTGGCATAGGGGGTACTGTAATGCTGCCCAATTCGTCATCTTCGTCCTCCTCATCATCATCCACCTCGTCTTCTCATACACATGCACAAATGATGGCTAACAGTAATGGAAATGGATTAGCACCTTTAAATGGTATAGCAGCCAACTCCGGAAGTGGGGGTGGCGTGGCTAGCGCTGGTTCGCAGCAGCTGTCCCCGCAGGCAACACCAACATATGTTAATTTGTAGAAGCGCACACTTGAATGCTGAGACGAATCGAAAACATCAGTCAATCCAGGATAACACTTCCCTTAAGAGCAGATGAGCCAGCATAAAATCACATCTGCGCAGACACCAGTAAATAAAATAAAAACAGAAAATATTTTAAACAAATGTATATCAGGGTTTGCAAATTAGCTAGAGTGTTTAAAGTAAATGTTATCACTAGTGAGTGGTTCGCATATTTGTAAGTGTTTTGCATATTTAATTTTCCTAAATACTTACTAAAATGCATGTCATTAAGAAAGCTTTTTTATTTTATCGAATGAATGTATATATTTGTATTCTCGAAAGAATGCATTTTTTATGTCAGTCGCTTCTCAACTAAAAACATTAACCGGCCATCAAATTAACTATACGATTTTAGATAATCGATAATAAAATATCGATTCAAATTTGATAACTATGTCGTATAGTAAAACCAGTCAGTCGAGCTGACTTAATATTCAATATGATGTCAGATAGCTTACCAAATCAGCTTAATTCTTCTTACTTAATTGGGAACATTATTCGTATCTATTTACATGTTCCTAAACTACATTATTTGATATATTTACATTGA
Source organism: Drosophila subsilvestris (assembly GCA_035043285.1). Taxonomy (NCBI): domain Eukaryota; kingdom Metazoa; phylum Arthropoda; class Insecta; order Diptera; family Drosophilidae; genus Drosophila; species Drosophila subsilvestris. Next base: position 1,168,078 of record JAWNNB010001692.1, read on the forward strand.
TTTTTTTTTTAATCCATGTTAGATGTGTTAATATGTCATATGATATGGATTTGTCAAACCCTGATATGCATTTTTTTTTAGGTGTATCTTGTTGTTCGTTCGATTCGATGTTTGAAATATGCCTATGATACAATTTTGTATGTTGTTGAACTTATTTATGTGTTAACGTTGAGTTTTTCTGTTTGTTAGCAATATTTGATGTTGATATATTCATTATTTTTCAGTGAAGTTTTGAAGTTAAATGTGTGTTTATTATTGTTTCGCTCTTTTTTACAACAATACCATTTATACCAAAATATTTATTAACATTACGTTATACCTCGCTTAAATGAAAACATAAACATCGAAATGATTTAACTATCAATTATTCATATTTTTGTGTGCACCACGCTCAATTTTACACAGTAGCTTTTGTTGCCTAACTTTGCGTATAAAATTATGAAAACGAAAATATTAATTGAAAATATGCCTGCAGTCGGCAGTCTCCGTCCATCCGTCTACCGATCAGTATGGAAGAATGAGTGTTAAACAATTATTTTTGCTGGTTATACCAACCACATTGAAATTTTTAAACGTAAAAAGACTTTGATAAAATTAATAATGCTGTCAGAAGTCAATTTTCACCCACGTTTTGTTGACTAAAAACAATATAATATAAGTAATAATAGAAATTTTGGAATACACAGGTGTTCACTGTTAGATTTTTATCACAGAACCCAGTCACTCTTCCCTTTGTCATATCGTCGTACAAAAAGTGCAACACATGAGAATGGTTTGCATTACATGTTTGATGATCATACATTCTCCCAGCTTATATGGGATTCAATACTAGATTCATTGTGAAAAGGTGTTGATAGGCTTTAAATTTAATACCCTAGTTTGCTATATGTAGGTAGAAAGACTAAAAAAATATGATAAGGAATATATTCGTGCAAAATGTCTGTCTTCCATCTCCAATATTGTCTGTGCTTTTTAAGTTTTTAAGTCTGTTCCGACAATCTGTGTTTCTCACTAGTTTAATGATGTAAAACTCGCACAATTGCCAATTGCGTGTAAATATGCTGCCATGCTTTGGTCATAGCATATCGCAAAATTTCGTGCTCGAGTTCTCGCAAATCGTAAGAATCTTACCTTTCTTTCTTTTTTTTTTTTAGATTTTGTCTGTCCCGTAAATATCTGAAAACAATTTGGGAATAAAAAAATATCAATAGTAAAAAGTTGAGAAATACGGAGGGTACGGATTCGTACGAAAATTGTTCAAATTAAAATCGCTTAAGCTTGAGAAAACCGAATAATGGATTATAGAGTATAAGCTATATTTGATTTAAATTTAAAGATTTAAAACATTTTTTTTACTTCTTTTGTCACTTCTTTTGTGTGTGTCTGTAAGTTAGCGAAAGAAGAAGGCGAGGTACAGAATATAATAGGGATATAAAGGTTTTTTCTCGGTCGCCGCCGATATTTTATTTTCTGATCCTTTCCGATAGAAGATAATGGATGTATGGTACATGCATATACATGTATTCCGTGGTCGGTACGCTCTCATTCACATTTTTGCAGTATACAGCACGCAAAACGGAACTCTGTAGTAAACGTGTACGTGAGCGGCCACGCAGCAGTAGTCTTTTTGTGTGTATAAGAGAGAGAGGAAGAAGAAGAGGCACAGAAAATAAAAGAACGGGCGGAATGTCAGTGCTGTAATAATAACTACTTTTTCTAGAAACATTACACGGATGATTGTATTAATTGTAACAATTTGTTGTTGCCTAAGCAGTTTGTGTTTTATCATCCATTTCAGTAATGCAAAACTATGAAGTTTTAATGAGCTGCAGTGATCTGAAGAATTGTGTGGGATGTGTGAGCGAGTGCGCAGGGGGCTTGTCCCTAGTAATTTATATATAAATATTAAAAAAAGTTAACTGAACTAAGGCGTTAAAGTTTAAAAAAAAAATTGTTCATTAAAAATATTTATTTTTCGACCTAAAACAGTCGAAAATTGCTTTTTACCTCATTTAATGTTTTTTATGTTCTTAAAACAGAGATAAAACTATTAAATTTGATATTCGTGCATTGAAACAGAATTTCAACACTCTCTTCAATTTGAAATGTATTCGCTCATTGACATATTTACGTTTTGATTAATATTTGGTAGTTCAGTTAACGTCGGCGCCGCCGACTATATCTTTTATGTACAATTTTTGTTTGCATGTGTTACATAATAGTATTGATTTTTAGTTACTATAAAAATATACTCCGAATCAAAAACGCGTTTTGCTAAAGTGTTTTTTTATTATGATTCACTTCTCCTTTAAATGCAATAATTTTGTAGGAGCAATAATATATTGGGAAGTAATATGTATACAAAAATACTGATTTATGTTAAAAATTTAGTCTAACTTTGCCATTTTAATATCTAACATTTTTTCTTTTCTGATTTGCGACCTATTTTGCTAGAGACGCGATTTGCACGCTGTCCTATTAAAATCATCATTTTATATTAAGCTTTCAGTTAGAGGGTTCCGTTGCTGCATGAATCCTAAAATAGTTATGTACATTTTGTTTGGAATGATTTCAAATGTGCACCTTAAATATTAATAATATTTGAAATATGTAACTTATATTATTTAAAAATTTTTTTTTTTCATGTAGACGCAAAAAAAAATGCATTCGCTACATGGAGGCTATGAACGGAACCGGCGCGATTGAAGATGGAAGCGGCATTGATGACCTTGGAAGCCAGCTTAGTGACGATGATGATGATGATGATGATGATGATCAATTAGTCGGTAGCTGTGGCAGCGGTGATGAAAGTAATAAAATTCCAGATGATGATACAGAGTCTCTGAATCAGTCAATATCCAGCCCAGGCTGTCTAAGTGGTTTGTCTAGCTTGCAAAGCCCATCTACAACAAGCTTGGCGAGCCCACTTAATATGAATATTAATCCAGCAACACCGTCTCTATTAGCTGTCAGCTCTAATGCGCTTATGATCGTCCACTCAGAACAGGGAGCCAGTCAAGCAAGATCGGAATCTGTTTCTGCATCAGGATCGAGTAGTGGGTCAACATGTAGCATAAGCACTACGCCGAATACCTCAAATACTGTCTCGCCTGTAATAGGTACGACGGGTCCATCTTCATTATCAGCTCATGAGCGCGCTATGATGCTTGGAAATCGTTTCAGTCACCTAGGTATGGGCCTTAGTCATTCAATAGGTATCTCCGTTAGCAGCAAACCTGATGCGTTATTTCAGCCACATCCTACAGTCAGTAAAAATAAGAGTTCAGCAAATGGCTTTAATGGCTTTAGCGGTTCTGGTGTTCCATCTAAGGCGCCGGCGCCAGCAAACATAACCCGAAACCCCATTGGTGCTAATCCACGCGATATAAATAATCCGCTGAGCATCAATCAGTTAACTAAGCGGCGTGAAGATCAAAATGTTTGCTCCCTCGAAGACTCTGATTCTCTGGCAATTACCGCTTTGGCCCCTACGTCCATTATTCACCATGCTACTCCACACGGCTATCACCCCCACCACTCGCTTTTTAATAGCAGTTTCAGTCAACATTTTCACCAACAGTTGACCCACCATTTAGCGGCAGCCACCAATAGCGAGTCAACTCTGTTGTCCGGAGATACCCATTCCGTAAACAACGGCAAGCATCATACTCCTTCAGATCCGCCAACGAACGCAAACAATCCCCCTTCAAGTGCTGGCGCTTCCGAAACTGGAGCTATTAGCGTATCATAGCAAACTGCTAGTCTATTAAAATATCTATCGCCGGCTTTCTCTCAATTCTCTCATGTTGTGTATTGTGTGAGAAGCAGCTTAAATTAATGTACGTGCAATAAATATTATTATCGCCATGCCAATCGCCATCTTCAGAAACATGTGGCCATAAATAGACAAGTGCCAAAATTTAAATAATTCATATATACATATGCACATACAAATATGTATATTTGAATATTTGTATTAATTGAAACTACAATCTGCTATCATTGATATCTTGTCATTTTCTATAAATAATAGAAGAGGCCAAACAGAAATATTTCTTTAGAGACAACACAAATGGATCAAAACTCATGCTAGGGGACGCCAAATAGATTAAGTAAACGTGCTTATGTATGTAAGGATGTATATTTATACATATGTATGTATATATGTACATACTTACTTATCTTACGCTACTTACTTATGTTACACCTACCTATCCGCAGAAAGTTGAATTAAACTAAAATATACATACATACGTATAAATAAATATGTAAATATTTATACGAGCATGTATAATTTTAAATTTTAAATTTGTATGGCGTGCGGTTTATTTTAAAATTGACGTTTACTTTCAATGTTCTGCGTGTTGTCAAACTCCACATTTGTTTTAACATATTTATTTTTAACTACAAGCAGTTAAAATTTAAAAGACATTTTTTACAAACCTTTTCGTCACTCAATGAAAGCCAAGACAAGTGATAATTATTTTTTCTATAAGCACCTACGTGTGTAGTACATGCATTTTTTGCAAATATCGTCCCCATATTTGTATATGTTACACGCATTCATTTTTTTAACCTCAACAATGTATTAGCTGAACAAAAAACAAATTATTTTGATGCAATTATAACATAGTTTCGGCGATTTTTGTTTGTTTAGTGTACATAAAAATATGTGCATGTAAATAATTTTATCCGATACCTATGAAGAAATGTACGTACAAATGTTAATAAAAATTGGAGTTTGACAAAACACAGACTTAATACGACTTGTGTTGATACGCCATTGGCAATTGGTAGTATATGAGTTTATGTAAAAAACATTACACTTACACACAGTATATACCGGGTTTTTTGTTGTTGTAAAACACCGCAATTTTTTATTTATATGTATGTATCTCAAATTTGTAGAAGATGAGGAAAAAACAAAACAAGTTTGTAAATAGCTAAATTGCTTGCATAAAAATACTGACAATGTTTACGAATTTATTGACCATAAGACCTGATAGCTACTATTCCATAAAGAGTAAATGCCGGCAAAATAAATAACATTTACCTGTATATATATGTACATGTATTTCTAAATGCATATTGGCAAGCTATTAAACATACATACGAGTATATTTATACTAGTCTTCATTCAGTTCAAACTCTTATCTTCCAATTACATGCATACATACATATGTACGTACACAATTTTATATGAAGTAAGTAAAAACGGGCTCGTAATTTATACATCTAAGTGCATACATTTACATACATAGATATATTAGTAATAGTGCTTAGCACATGAATGACCGACATACATACATATATACCTTATGTGATTAATAAATAAATATTTTATACCATGTGCCAATAATAATCGTTTCTCACAGTACGCGATTAGGTATTAGCTGTGTTGGATCAGTTCAGCATTTGTGTCGATAGCTTAATGGAATTTGCTGTAAAAGTTACGAGCCCTGATAAATACAAACCTACATATGTGTGTATAAATATTTGTATGTACTTAATAGTCAAATATCGATGTAGAAAAGTCTCATATATCTATTCAATATATAGTATTTGGAAATTCGTGTTTATGTTTACATACATACATACACTCGTGTAGTTGTAAGATATTTGTTGTCCCAATCGACAATGTTGCAAATGGATATTAACAAACACACAAACATACCTACATATGTATGATATTCATAATAGAGCCTTGCATAAATCTAAAGTCAACATAACTCCATCGAACTTCACCATTGACAGGTGTCAGAGCATAAACCAAACACTTAATCAAAAAAGTCATCGGCCTATTTTAGTTGACTCTTAAAGTACAGAAACTAGTTTTTTTAATTTCATCATAAACGAAAATGTTTTCCACATTAAGTCTTATTTTTTGACCGTTCTTTGATATTTTTGCTATATTATATAATTATCCGTTTTGAGAAATGCTGGGCAAGATGACAAGGTTCAACTGGGGAACTAGTTACCAAACAAATATTATTTATGTATTATAACATTTAAACATTTTCTTGAAAATTTGTTCTGTTTAAAATAATGGTTTAAGGGTCTTTCAACTAAAGTTTTATAATAAGTAATTTTTGTTCGGCTACTGTATGTATAAAATTATCCTCAACATATCATTTGAAGATGTCGAATGGGCTTACTTTAGTAAGAGGACAGAAAATTTTATGAGTATAAATACATACAGAGCTGTGATAAATTAAACTGAAGATTTAAGCATGTAGGGCTCTAAGATACTAATTTATACATATGTATGTATGTGTGTGATTACGCAAATTTAAAATATTAAAAAGGCAATACAAATCCAAATATTCATGCCGAAATTGATTAAGGTATACCATCTGTATAAGCATAGTGTGAAGGTGCATTTAAATAGAGAATGTGCCCCTTAAAATACCGTTTATGTACATATGTACATATATGTGTGCATATACATATACATATATATATATTCATATACATATATATAAATATATATTTGATAAGGTATTATTTATCTAATCGAAACAATGTGTATAGCCATTGCCAATTAAAAAAGACTGTTTAACACATATTATATATGTTCGACTATGCATACATTCTTGTGTATGCGAGTAAGAGGGAAATGGGAAATATCGATTTGAAACGAACTATGTTAGTCCTTAATTTATATATGATAACATGTAAAATAAGTTATATAAAATAAACAGATCCAGTTTCTATGTTTGCGAGTATAGATGCAATCATGAATATTACATACATTTGTAATGGCATCCTTTTTTGAATGATGCAGATTTTAATTAATTAATTTAAAAAGTAATTTTTAAAGTAATTCTAATCAAAATTGATTCTATCTAATGCTTCCAATATTCTGTGTTTTGCTTTGAGTTGCTTTTTGTATAACTGTAACCACATTGAAACGATATTGCAATATTTAAAGTTTAATTATTCAATATAATTTTTAAATTATCGTTACTATGTATATTTCTGTTAGTTTAAATTTACGCGTTAAATATCGTTTTTATTCGAGTCAGTACTGTTAAGAATATAGTGATAAATTACCATATCTAGTTGTAAAATCCCTCTTTGTTTTTTATGCAAATGTAAAAACAAAAAAGAATCACAAATTTATGATTCCTGTGCATTCAATTTTTACTTAAAATATTTACAAAATTAGAACCGACAACTTATTGAAATTTCATTCTGATTTTTATGCAAAACAATAGAAATTTGACTATTGTATTGTATATTTTGTATATGTATGTAAAACAATACGAGCTATATTTGTATTTTATTAAATTTTGTAAAACTTTTACTAGCGTATTGGCATATTCGCTGTGCATTTCACTTATTTGAGAGCATTTTATTTTAAAATCAAATACCTTAAACTGAAAATATAATTAAAAAAATATCGTGGACATATGTTACTCTTCATTTTTATTTAATTTTCGTTAAATCGTCAATTCTGCTGAGGTTTGACGTTTCCTCATATTTTTTTATTAATTTATTAGTTAATCAAATGGTTCTATATCATCGCTGGGGTCTAGATAGTGTTACGGGTTAACAATCTATACATAAACCAATGTTATAAATATTCCTAAGTTCAAAAACATTTAACATATATATGTATATATAAGTAAATATAATAAAAATAGTGTTAAATGTATGTATGCGAATTAGATTAAAAAGTAAATCTTAATAAAACAAAGCAATGTTGAAAAGATAAATCGGCTTAAAATTTCGTATAATCCCACTTTCAACACCCCATAAAGCACTTAGGCAACCATTTGATTTATAACCGTTGGCAGGGTGGCTGAAATTTTCAGATGTTGATTAAAAGGTATCGCCGGCATTGCCAGAGTCGCTCAGGTGAAAATCAACCATTAAGGGGGCACATGCTCTCAGGCTCCTGGCAGGCGTACTGAAGCCAATCTTACTAAGCAGCTCAGGGCAATCTATGCTACACGCTACAATATCATGGAGAAAGATCTGAGCCGCAATGATCCTTCGATCCTCGAGGGAGAAAATATGCACGAGACGCCATCTGAACTCATTCGGAAATGGGATGGAAAAGAACAATGACTGGAGTGCAATCTTCAGAACCTTCCATTGCAGTCTCTCGATGCAATTTGAACGACCCCAGTGAATATTGGACCATATTCCCTTTTCTTTGGCATAAAGTCGGCGGCAGAAAGCGGAAGTAGAGATGCCTTCAATGTTTGGTGAGTAAGATTCTTCCATGGTCCTAATTGACCTCCGGTAAATCCAAGCAAAGATTGCCTGGAGTAAGAAATGCAGCGCAAGAACGCTTGATTGGCACGTTACGTACCGTATGGCCACATTGCGTGCATTGCTACCATGTGCGTGAGGGAGATCGGCAAGTCATTGCCTTTCAGAGTACAGTACAGTAAATCTGCTGATGATCCCTTGTCTGATCCAAGCAAACAGATTAACATATGTTTCGATAGCCTATTCCGTCGGACAGTTCTGGACTAATGCACAACTTAGAAATGAAGGCAATAGGCAGGATAGGATTCAATGTTGCGGATGCAATGTGTTCACATTTCACTTGAAATTAATTAAGTTTTATTTATGCTTCACAGAGATCCTCAGCGATGCTGCCTGAAGGCGCACCAATTTATGAAGGGAAGATACTAATCAATCCCCACTACAAAAATCCCCACACTCTAAATATTTGTTCAATAAGAACGGGCGTCACAACCGTGGGATCGGCCATTCGCCCGCTGCTTTTTGTGTTTCGAAAACTTTTAATAAAAATACACTATGAAATGTGTGAAGTATGACATCTTTGAATTGCGGTTGGGGTGGCAATAGATGTGCGAAAGGCCCTCATCTAAGTAAAGTCATGACATAAACTAATTCTTAATTTTGATCTGGAAGCTCCACTCGACTGGAGCGACGCACAGTGGGGCCTCAGCCGCAAAGAGGTGGCAAAAGTCAATGCATTTTTTAACGCTTTGGATAAATCCAATACACGAATTCGATAGAGTATTTTCCAAAGCTTTCAAAATAAAGTTTAAAAAGAATCGGACTTTTTCGTTTAGGAGATATGAGCAATCAAAGTTGAAAATTATTTCCGTGTGCAACAATTTATTCAACTTTTATTGAAATACTGCAACTTTCAGCTAGAATAAAAATTAAACTGTGTGAGGTATCATTTTGTTTTTGGTATCATTTACTAGGTGTATTCATTTTTATCAATATTCAATGAAAAACTGCTTCGTAGCACAGACAGTTCTACAGAAAAACGTACTTTCCAAACCATCTAAATTTTTGGTTGTTTTTCAACTTTGACTTTAATTTTAAAAAAAGTAAATTTTTGCTTTACCGAAATATTTTGTATACGGGATCTTTGCATATTTCTTTACTCAAATCAAAGGTCCATACGTGCACCTTTGAGTTTTTTGGCTTCTACATCTAATAACAGTGACGCTACCTTGAATACTTGTAAAATATCACGAACAAGGCAAAATCAGGATCTTTTCAACATGTTGGCAGCCTCTTCAGATCCATTTATTTCATCTATTAGAAATCCAAAAAATAATTAGAAAGTATTTATTCTTCAGAAATGTTAAGATTGGATATTCCCAACGATCCATCGGAAATAGATGCATGTTTTATAGTAAACCAAAAATAAGAACAATAAAAAAATTTTTGTTTTCCTTTTTTTGTAAATTCTGTTTAAGTTAAAAATTAAATGTGAAATAACTTTTTATAGTATAATAGAATCCAATCCAAACAAAGACCTTTACATAATTTACGCACTCCCGGCAGGGAATCTGACAGTGTCACTGAAATGCTTAGACAGCAGATGTAATGCCGGTGCACTCTCAGTCGAAAATCCATTCAGATGAAGCAATTTTTTTATTTTGAAGTATTTCTTTGCCTGCGGGACCACTTGAAGCGTGCTGCTTAATTACACTCACTTCCTTAAAGAAAAAAAACAACTTTTTTTGAAAGATTTGGGGCTTAGAAATTGTTTGATGATATTTTTGTTTTCTATGGCAAAACTTTTTTTGAAGAATTTTTAAAAACTGCCACCGCCACAGCATTCCTTACTCCGAAGTGCGAACATGCAACCAGAACAGTTGAAGTATTATTGAAAATTCACAAAAAGTTGTCCAACACGGGTGCTTTCTATGGCAAAACTTTTTTTGAAGAATTTTTAAAAACTGCCACCGCCACAGCATTCCTTACTCCGAAGTGCGAACATGCAACCAGAACAGTTGAAGTATTATTGAAAATTCACAAAAAGTTGTCCAACACGGGTGCGGAGCGCATCATCAAATTTATAGCGGAAAGAAACAAATTAGTTTTCTTCAAGGAATTTGGCTTATATCTTCAATTAAAAGGCATTATTCGAAGCTTCTGTGGCTGCCACACACACACCGATAAAGACGGCTTGAAGAAATTCAGCATATATCCATAATTATTCACACAAATCCGGATTTTGACAAATGGCGGCCGGGTAAAATTTGCAAAACGGCACCGTAGCGGCTGAAACCTTTGAAACCATGGCTGGAATAGGAAGGACCAGGATAGCCACGGAGAAGGCGACAGGCGCAAAGAAACCAGACCTTTCATTACGGCAGGCTTAAAAAGAACGGAAAAACCGACAACAACAGCGAAACTTAATTTGGCGAAAAGCAAGAAAACGAACATGATCACGAACATGTCTACGAAAAGAGAGAAAGAGATGACTGCTACAGCAGCTAAGGTGATACAGACGAGCAAGAAAGAGACGACGAATGTGGACTGCGTGGTATCCGAGAACACGACAAACGGTAAACCAAAGCAGAATACTAACAAATATTATGAGGGTCACAAAGGCCCATACATTGTATACATTGATAAAACGAGTGACGATAATACCAGGAAGGCTATTAACCAGTTTGAGCTATCCGATCTGTTGCTGAAATTGGGAATTGGCGACATCGAGGAGGTTGCTAGAATAGGCTATGGCAGGTGCAAGATTGTGTGCAGGTCAGCTGACGGTGCAAACGGGGTAATGATGAACAGTGCATTCGCTGCCCAAGGCTCTACCCGCATATTACGGCACTTTGTACAAAAAGCTGGGTTAATATTTGGGATCCCTGGGCACTACTCGGAAGAACAGCTCTCAGAGTTTATAACTTCGGACGTCCCAATAGAGGAGATAGTACGTATAACTAGAAAAGATAGCACATCAGGGGAACGAGTACCCACCGGTAGGGTGAAACTCTGGTTCAGAGGGGAGCAGTTACAACAGATCAATTTCCTATACGCTAAAGTAGAAGTGAGACCGTTTGTGCAGTTCAGCCAATGTTTCAGGTGCTTTAGGTTCGGCCATATGGCGCAACACTGCAAGAGCGGGGCGAAATGCCACAAATG